>PVHX01000025.1:226541-578268 GCA_004024805.1 Geosciurus inauris
GTGGGAGGAAGGAAAGGGGAATGGGCATAGTAATGATGGTTGTTTGAGATGGTCATTACTACCCCTGGCACATCTATGAAGACTCTAATGGTGTGACTTTATCTGGTTTGCAATCAGAGAAATGGAAAAACTGAGCTCTGGTTATGTACTATGACTTGAAATGCATTTAAATAAAATAACTAAATTTAAAAAAAAAAGATTACTGGTGTGCACCACTGCACCCAGTTTTATAATTTTGAGATAGGGTCTCACTAAGTTCCTGATGCTAGTCTTGAATTTGTCATCCTCCTCCTGCCTCTGGAGTCCCTGGGATTATAGGTGCATGCTACCATACCAAGCAGAGAAGTCATTAGTGAGCTCTATGGTGCCAGGCACTGTGGTTAAATTCTTTACATGGATGATGTCATTTAATTTTCAAAAAAAAATCTTTAAGATAAGTGCCAAAATTACCTCCACTTTACAGATGAGCAAACCTCAGCTGAGACACCTGGTAACAGCCCTGGGGAGTGTAGATTTTGAACGCAAATTCAGGCACTCTGATCATAAAGTCCACAGTCCTAAATGTGTCCAACTGTGCTTATTTGGTTGGATTGATTCACTCCACGTTCATGTGTGGGACCCTAAGCTAGGAGAGAGCAGTAAACAAGTTCTCTCCTGCGGCCTGGGTACTTTTCTTCTTCACTGGCTACAGACCTGGAGAGCAACTCCAGATGTGCCTGTTCCAGTCTGAATTCTGCCACTCAATTACTCTCTTCTTTGGACCTCAGTTTACGTACTCAAATGATGGAAGGATTCTGGGAGATGACTGATCAACAGGAAAGGCCCCCTTCACTGATCTTTCGTAGTCTTTCTAGCACATAGTAGCCTGGTATTATTGAACAACCAACAACAGACTGTGAGGCAGAGAAAGCATGGGCCCTTTATATTCCAGACTCTCACAGACACTGCTCATAGAAGGAGTGGCCCCTGAAGAAGGCTGTTTGACTTCCCTGCACTTCGTGGTTGGAACCTGGAACATACTTTGGATATGATCCCAGTAAGTATCAACTCTTCATTGCAGGCACTTGACAGTTTCTCTGAATCTCTTACAGGAGTTTGTGGGGAGGGATGGTTGATTTTATTTCATCACAGAAGGAAAAAGAATGTCTTGGGGCAAGTGTCTGCCTAGGAACACTGAGTTTATTAAATGGGCAGAAGTCAGGATGGAAAATACTTTAGGTCCCTTCATTCTAACCAAGTGCTTTTGTTCCTTCATCTTCTTTATTTCTAAGTATAAAAATTAAACACTTTTAGATTATATAAATTATGGTTTACACAAATGATAAATCTATGTAATTCATTCCCACTAGAAAAAGTTCCAATTACATAGATGCAGCAAAATACCCCTTGACCCCAACTCATTCCCACTCCACTCTCCAGAAATAATTATTCTTATCATTTGAATAATATAATTCAAGGATTTTTCTAGTTATGTATAATGTACCTATAAAAATGTGTGGTTTTTTGTTCTTTTGTATAAATTGATGTGTCTACGTATGATTTGCAACTTTCCTTTTCAACAGTGTACCCCAACTTCACTTCAAACCAACACAAATTATTCTTTTGTTGTTGCTGCTGTGTATGTATTTCATATTACAAACATTGTATGCTTTTCAGTGTTGTTTCTTTTAAGTTCTAGTAACATCTGTGTCTGAGCCAGGAATCCAAGTCCTGCATCAGAGAATCAGCAGCCTCCTTTTGCTGGGACTGTGCTAACCATATGAAGGTCAGCTGGAGTGGTTTCCAATTTAAGTGGCTGGCAGCAACTCTAATTTGGCAGCTTTGCTGTTGGGGAAGTCCCTGCAGTGGACCTCACCAAACCTCTTCCCACTTTGAGGGACTGAGAAATTGCCCCAGCTGCACAGGCTTTAGAGTCAGGTATGACATCCTACTTCTATTAATTCCTAGATGTGTGTTTTTGGACAGTTATTTAACCTGTTAAACCCTACCGTCCTTTAAAGTATGATCATACACACTTTAAAATGTTATAATAAAGAGACAGAAAGCACTTGGTAATAACTTTAAAAAACGTGAGCTTTTATTTCATGCTGTTGTTATCTCCTCTTGATGGCTTCAGTGGTTCCATCTCCCACCATCCATCCTGGGATCTGGTCTAGAGAACAGGTTATGGTAAGATTAGTCCAAACACCCCCTACCGTCCATAGGGGGAATTACAGTAGAAGCAATACTACCTCCATTTGCATCACAGTGTCCAATTCACTTCGGGTTCTCCTTGAACCCCCACCACTGCCCAGAGGGATGAGTAATATTAGTTATTACCATGTTGCAGACTCAAAGGCAGAGTTTGTGACCGTCTCTTGGCCATCCATCAGTTGTTTGAGGAAGTCAGAATTTGCATCCAGGTCTTCTGATTCTATATATGAAGTCACAGATAGGAGGAATTGTGGTGCAAGTTATTATTTAGAGAAAGTATTAGACTCATACACCTGGTAGCATGAAGTATGAGAGTCTCTTTCTAATACTGACATTCATTTAATTATATATCATCAAAATCAACATTAATTCAATCATAGATCATTAATATTGATATTAATCAGTCATACGTCATCCATGAAATATTTCTCAAGGCCTTTGAAAAACACATATCAGATACTATACAAGCTGGTGACATAACTGGAAAAATAAGACAACTCAGTTTCCTATGGCAGGTCTGTGCAAATTGTGGCCTGGGACCAGTTCTGGTGAAAGCCTTCAGGATGGTTTATACTTTTTAAATGCCTGAGAAAAAAAGAAAGCATAATATTTTGGGAAAATTATGTGGAATTCAAATTTGTGTTCCCAAATAAAGTTTTATTGTAACAGCCATGCCCATCCATATATATTGTGTATGGCTTTCACAATTCAAGCAGTTATTAGTTCTCCCAGAGAATGTCTGTGGCCCATTGAGCCCAAGTACTTACTCTGGCCCTATACAGGAAGTTTGCTGACACCTGCTGTAAGGCAATTGTTATCTAGCCATTTAGTCTGTATACATTTACCAGATGCCACAATAGTGGGCATCTTCCATGTTTTGTGTTTTTCAGTTGTCTAGTCTTGTTATATTTACAGTGATTTCAGCAATTATTGTTGTACTTACCGAATAGAGTTTGGGTTAGAAGACAAAAAGATGAGAAGGATACACCAAGAAAAGTTGAACAGCAGTGGCCTCTTGTGGCTGATGTATGCATTATTTGGACGACTTAATTGTTATGGTGACAGTAAAAAAAAAAAAAAAAAAAGCAAAACAACAACAAAAACAGGGTTAGGCCAGGTGCAGTGGCGTATGCCTACAAGCCTGGCAACTGAGGAGGCTGAGGCAGGAGGTTACCAAGTTCAAGGCCAGCCTCAGCAACCTAGTAAGGCCCTTAGCAAGACCCTGTCTCAAAATAGAAACTAGCCGGGCGCGGTGGCTCAAGCCTGTAATCCCAGCACTTAGGGAGGCTGAGACAGGAGAATCGCGAGTTCAAAGCCAGCCTCAGCAATGGCGAGGCGCTAAGCAACTCAGTGAGACCCTGTCTCTACATAAAACACAAAATAGGGCTGGGGATGTGGCTCAGTGGTCAAGTACCCCTGAGTTCAATCCCCAGTACCAAAAACAAACAAACAAACAAACAAAACATCAAAATAGAAACTAAAAAGAGCTGGGAGTGTGGTTCAGTAGTTGAGTGACCCTGGGTTCAATCTCTGCTACCAAAAACAAAACAAAATCAAACCAAACTAAACAGAAACAAACAGGATTAGATTGGGGTTTTGCCAAAGGCCAGGGATTCCAGATTGTCCTGAAATATTTAGGATATTCTATGCTTTAGAATATTATTTTCTGCTTCTTACTGATTAGTTATAACCTGAGTTGAATACATTCTTCTAATTAACAGGAAAGCTAACTGAGTTAAAAAAACAATGTGATAGGGCTGGGGTTTTAGCTCAGTGACAGAGTGCTGGCCTAGCATGCGTGAGGCACTGGTTTCCATCCTCAGCACCACATAAAAATAAACAAACAAAATAAAGGCATATTGTCCATCTACAACTACAAAAAATTTTTTAAGAATTAAAAAAAGTGAAGTACTTATACTTTCTAAGGTAATGGGTAGAATTTTAAAAGCCTTGGAAAAGAGAAACCTTTGAAAAGAGACTGATTATCACCCAAATACTCTAGTATTGGGAAAACTTACTGGCATCAGGCCTTCCTGTTAGTCATAGGGAAGGCAGTGTCGTGGGAGTAGATACTTGGCTTCTTTGTCCTACCCAGCCGCACCAGGCTGTGACCATGGATGAGCAATTGTCCTCTCTCTGAGCTTCAATTAATCTCCTATAAATGAAGGGGTTGGACAAATTCTGAAGATTCCTTTAGTCTATTTGGAAAGTCCCCCTTTTGAAAACAATGATAGTTCCATCAAATTTAAATCTGGTGCTGGTGTCATTGAAGGTACTATGGTAATCATAGTACTGGTGTGTGTTGTAGGATGGTTCTTCTTTTGGCATAGTAGTAGAGCAGGTAAGTTATAAATTAGAATCAGAGCTAGCAGACCAATCAGGAATGGAAAGATCCATCATTGAAGATTTATTACTGCGAACCAAGATGAAGGGGATAGAGAATGGACAAATTGTGTTAACCATTGTATAGTGTTAAGGCGTTCCATAGTTTAAGTAGATGAAATTGTTCCTCTAGTTCCTTCTGAAGTGCATTAATATCTTCACCAAGAGGGAATGCAAAAGTAGGCAACAGCAATTGCTCAATGTTTGATCAATTTCCAGAGGTATCTTTTTAAAATATTTTTAGTTGTAGATGGACACATTACCTTTATTTTATTCATTCATTTTTATGTGGTGCTGAGGATTGAACCCAGTGCCTCACACATGCTAGTCAAGTGCTCTACCACTGAGCCACAACCCCAGCCCCAGAGGTATCATTGTAAGGTAACGGTGTGACACAAAATCAATGAAACTCTGAGTCACATTTAAGTTGTTGTCTAGTCCTTAAGTCTTCTTGATGTTCCCTAAGCCATCAAACTGACACTTTGTAATATCTGTTGATCAATGAGTCTGTTTTTTGGAATTGTTGTAGAACATTTTGCATATAACTATTCAGTTGATGAGCTGTTTGCAAGGAAGTGGCTAGCACAGTGGCTGCTATAGCAGCAATTGCTGCTGTGACAGTAATAGCAATAATGACGACTATGAGAGTAGCAAGGAAACTACTATGTAATATTATGTAATATTAATTTGTTGTTGGGTATAGATAATACATTATGTCACAACAGGTAGGATTGAGTGGCATTCAGCCATGAGCACTTTATTTTAAAATTATAATTTTAGTAATATTTAAAGTGGTGATATTATGGGTAGAATAACAAGGGGTTAATCATGTCTTATTTCCTTAACTTTACAGGGCCATGATTCTAATAACTAGTATTGCAAATGTTTATATTTTGAACTAATGCTAGAATATAAGGTTTAGTTGCACACACCATTATATAAGATTCCATTTCATCCCATTTCCATAACCATTGCATAGATCCCGATACCTGTGCCTGAAATCTCAGGGAATAAAGGGTAATCCCAACCGTCATATATGTATGAGGCTGGGAACATGAATTAGTGGAATTTATACATAATTCTACCATGGGGCCTGCCAGTCCTGGATTCCAGTTAGTGGATCCACTATAAATAATAAAAGGGCAATGAAAATGCCCTTGTGGTAGCATTAAGTGGCAGCAAACCCAAATCTGCTGGTCTCCAGTTTTCTCAGGTTAAATCTGAAGTTAAATTTTGTATAATAAAATGAGGGAAACTGCAAATGCTCCTGGATAAATCTGGGAGACCTAGGTCATGTAAGTGGCTATGTTGGCAAGTAGGGTTAGATAATTTTGAGTGGTAATGGTGTTAGGAATTCAGTCATCCTGTAAACCCTATCTTTTTAATGAATCTCTGATATTTCATGTCACTCATGTGAGATTTATTTTGATAAATATGATTCATGTACCATTGTTCCTTTATTTGAGCACATGGTATACTATTGATAGTGGTTAGACAGATGGGAAGACTAGGACTATATATATTCCAATCTTTAGAAATTTTATGCCAAGTAAAAGAATTATCAATAGAAGTGGAGAGTTCCTGAACGATCTGAGTTGGATTTAAAGTTAGTCCACCAGTAACTTTTATATCATTGAAACTAATGGACAGCTCAGGAGGAATCCAAACTAGAGCAGTAAAAGTGGACTCAGAACCTGTACCCAAAATACGTGGGCTTCCCCCATGGGAATGGATAGAATGAACAAAATTACATGTATCCAACTGCCCTGTTTATTACTTACCTGTTTAGATAAATTGATGGTAATCACAGAGATCATAGCCAAAAATAAGTTTTCTGGTGTCTTAGCGGTCTGAGTGTTTTCCAGTACTTTTTTCTCCTTGATTCACAAAGCCTTTAATGTCTCCCCAAGTTGGATGATTCGTAAAAGGCTGGAAAGGGTAGAAGACAGAGTCTTAGGGTAGTCATCCCAGGAGGAGGGTTGATTGTCATGATCTTGAAGGTGGGAAAGGGATCATTCTGATTGAATCAACTCATAGCAGGATTTGATATGTCTGGAAGGAATCCAGACAGTACCAGATGGTGGCGAAATAGCCTCATGCCCAGGTTACCAGTGAAGCGGGACCTTGCCATTGCAGACCCTGTTCCTGTAATCTATATGGTACTCGAGGATGCATTTGATCTAAAACAGATTGGGGAGTGTAAAAGTGTCATTCATTTTTATTTAAAAATGTAAACTAAAGTTTGCATTAGTTGCTCATGAGGTGCATATGGTAGATGTACTTCCCCCCCCTTTTTAATTTAAATAACATAGTTGTTAAGGATTGATGTTTTCTTTCAATGATAGCTTGCCCTTGAGGGTTATAAGGGATACCATGTTTGAGACTGATGTCCCATTGAGTACAAAAGGATTGAAAAGCAGTGGGCGGGTAGGCTGGGCCATTATCAATTTTAATAGTAGTAGGGTGTCTTACGGTAGCACACGCTGATAAAAGGTGTTGTCTAACAGTGCGAAAGTTTTCTGAAGATTGAGTGTAGCATGCACCATACTAGAAAAAGTATCAATACTGTATTTTAGTTTTCCAAGAGGGGAAGAGGAACTAGCACTTTCTTACAATCTTGATTAGCTGGGTGTGGTGGCTCAAGCCTGTAATCCCAGCACTTAGGGAGGCTCAGACAGGAGAATGGCGAGTTCAAAGCCACCCTCAGCAATGGCGAGGCGCTAAGCAACTCAGTGAGACCCTGTCTCTACATAAAACACAAAATAGGGGAGTTGAGTACCCCTGAGTTCAATCCCCAGTACCAAAAAAAAAAAAAAAAATCTTGATTAACATCCTCATAAGCCAGGGTAAGGGCCAACACATTAGCAGCTTCAGTGTTTTCAATTTCTTTTTAAAAATTAGTTCTCTTCAATTATACACGACAGCAGGATCCATTTGGATATAATTATGTAAGTATGAAATATATCTTATTCTAGTTAGGGTCCCATTCTTATGAATTTACATAACAGTGGGATTCACTGTTTTGTTTTCATATATGTACGTAGGAAAATTAAGTTGGATTCATTCTGCTGTCTTTCCTTTTCCTATTTCCTTCCCTCCATTTTCCATTGTCTCATCTACCATTTTGCATCCTTTTGACGAAATCTATATATGGCTCTGTGGCCCCCTGGTGGATCTGTGAGAAAGAGCCAGTGGGAGTTTTCATATTGGGCACCTTATGCCAGGCTCTAATTGCAGCCTGAGAAGACAGCATATGAACAGCCCGAGAGTCATTACTGGTTGGTCTACAGTACTAGAGTTCCCTTGACCTGTATCAAAAATTATGGAAACCCCATTACTGAGATTACTAATTGCCAAAATATTAAGGCCATCTTGCCCTTCCTGGAACCAGAGGTTTTATTGGGCATTCGCAAGTATGGTTCTCATTAGCATCATCCAATCCCATGCAATCATTTCATATGCATTGGCAATACATTTAGTTAAGCCTCTGGTAAAAATGGCTTTGTACCCCATTCTCTGTAACAGATTTCTAGAGCTCCTTAAAAGCTGCAAAAAGGTAAGCCATCATGTTGGGAGTTACGGTTATTTTGTCTTAGCATTGGAAAAACATTTAGCAATTCACTGGTTTGGCCTCCTCTATACAACATTGTAGTGCAGGTTCCCGCTTAAAATTACCCTTTTTAGGAGTTATTAGAAATAGGGGTAGTGGGGGCTGCGGTCATGGCTCAGTGGTAGAGCGCTTGCCCCTCACGCGTGAGGCACTGGGTTCGATCCTCAGCACCACATACAAAATACATACATAAATAAATAAAATAAAGGTTGTTTTAAAAAAAAAAAAAAGAAGAAAGAAATAGGGGTAGTGGTGGGAAATCTTCCAAAGGTGCTTGGGCAATGTTCTCATTTAATCTAGGCTCCTCATACTTGGGAGTTTGAGAAAGTGGTTTATCAGGAAGGAGAATGAGTTGGTGTCTGCAGTTTGGATTGACTGGATATCTAATTGGCATTGATTCCATATAGTTAGATGTTTTAATGTAACTGGTCCTACAGACACCCTGAGACACTGTCCTATATGTTCCTGTTTCTGCTTTTCAATTACCAGTTTCTGGATACCAGGAGCTTTGTTCTCTAATAGAAGTTTCAATATATCTGATAAAGTAACAGATCCTTGAATTTTCTTAAGTCTCTTAACTGAAAGGAGAAATGGAAATCCCCATATTTGCTCAGCTTGAGAAAAGAGAAAGCAGACTTCGTAGCAGGCTCAGTGGGAAAGTGCCTGAGACCTGTTGACTTACTGGCTGGGATGTCCAATATACCCTCTGCCAGGGTGTTTCCAAAGTCTGTAGGACTCCTCACACAGGGTACCAAACGTCAGATGTTGTGGTAACAATGCAAAGAACTGACTCATGGGGTGGTTTAAACCATGAGTAAGCACAGCTGCTCTGAGTTTGGCTCCTTATCCTTTTAATATCATCAGCAAGTAGCTCAGCATGCCAGTAAGCAGGAAAATTCTGCCAGCACAGTGTTATTATTCTGTAACAAATAACTTCTTCCCCAGGTAATACTCTAATTTTCTGGAATATTCTGTTTGCAGAACTCAGATAAATTTTTGCTACATGCAGCATGTTATTTTTCTAATCATAACTTCCTTTGATCTAATATAACCCTTTACCCCTGTGCTACTTCCCACAAGATAGTCACTCATGGCAAATAATTTGCTTCATTGTGACTCCAACAGGGAAGGGTTTTTAAAATTTTTCTGAAGACCTTCAGTTGATGTTAACGTCACTCAGCTCCCAAGGGGCAAAGCTATGCCTGGAAGACAGGTGTTGCTCTCAAGTTTTTGTTCTTTCACCCCTGACACTATAATACAACATACACATTGCCGTATCAGGATAATTACTGTTCTTTGGAAAGGACAAAGGCCATCTTCTGATGACCAGGAATTTGGGGAAACTTTGCTGATCCCAACATTGTATCATATTGAGTTTTATGAGTTGAATATCTTGCAGTCAGGGAACTTTAAACAAATTAAAAACTGAAGCTGACACGGCGGCACACACCTATAATCCCAACTACTCAAACTGGACAACAGTGGAAACTTATTTAGACACAGATCTATATATCAATTTTGTGTGCAGTATTTGCTACTCTTCTTAAAGAGGGACTCAGGTCAAAGGCAAAAAAAAAAGTTTTTAATAAACTTTTATTTTCATATTCAAGATAAAGCATATACACAATTAAATGTGGAAATAAATAACTAGAAATGCTTTGGAAACTTTTCCATTTCTCCCTCAAATTCATTTTTTTTAAGCTCATGAGTCTTTTTATTTAAGAAACATGGCAACTATAATATCAAGGAAAAAAAGGAACCACATTTTTGTACAGAAACATATAGCCTTTTCTGACTATACAGTTTAGTTGTATTTTAATAACAACAAAAAAAGCACACAAGACACACTCTTCAACAGATTTACTCAAACAGTTTTGCTCGAGAAGAAAAAGGCACAGATTTAAGGGGATGACGGTGATTATTAAGAATATAGTAAATGAGGGCTCAGTCAAAAAATGACACGTTAATGAACTAAGTCAGGAAAAAAAAGAACAAAATGAACTCTCAAATTATCTGCCTTCATTAAAGTAAATTTTTAAATTAAATTGTATAAACATATGATATAAAGTCGGTACTTTAGGAAGTATCTGTATATTTCCGCTATTTACAAGTCTTTGTATACAATTTCAATGTTCCTTACACATTTCCTATATACCAAACTGAGCCAGGGCCTCCCACCTCCATGCCCCAAATCCCCGTGAAGCACTGTGGCAGCTGGGTGGCCCGAGCTGCTTTCTGTCAGAATAGCTGGAAGGAGGAGGAACCAATCAAATGTAGTCATCTTCAACTGGTTCTCCATTAACATCACAATAGTGGATAAAAATTGCCACTACTCGCTGAAACACACCCTTCTTCATCTGTCGCATCTCTGAGATTTCCTCCCCTATTGTTTCCATGCAGATGTCTGCAGATAGCTGTCCTTTCCTTCGAGGAGCATAGATTGTACCTGGAAATGGAAGAGAGAGAAGGGAAGACATGTACAATAAACAGAATCAGAATCATTTAGAAAGTCAATCTGATATGCTGGTACAGGAAATATTTCTACACATGACAATATAACATACTGATGCATGAACAGTTCATGTAACAAATCCCTATTGCTTTAGTTTTATACCATGTTTGATGCCTGAGAAGACATGATTGAAGCCCCCTGGTAAACTAATGACACACGGACAGGGAGGTCATATACATGTACATGTAGTTCACAAAACTTCATTCCCCTATAAAACAGTTCTTTAAAAAATGTAACTACAGGGGCTGGGGTCATGGCGCAGTGGTAGCGTGCTGGCCTAGCACGCGGGAGGCACTGAGTTCGATCCTCAGCACCACATAAAATAAAATAAAGATATTCTGTCCACCTACAACTAAAAAATAAATATTAAAAAAAAAAAATGTAACTACAAATGAATATACACAAGTGCCTTAATATCTACTCTATTAAAAGCTTCTCCCTAAATTTCTATACCTAAATTATCATAATTCCCATATGCCATGCAACAAGTAGCTCATAAGTTGTAGGAGAACAATTCTGTAATACTATTGTTGATAAATGCTTCAATAAAGAGTAAAAAGATTATAAATGTTTATATAATGGGCTGGGAGTGCAGCTCAGTGGGGTACAGCACATGTACTATATGTACAAGGCCATGGGTTCAACCAGAACAGTAACAACAAAAACTTAAGAATTTAACAATACAAAACAATCGAATAGGAAGAATCTATTTGAAGGAATCTTCTGTCATATATACCCAGTAAGTCTGTTGAGCATCTACAATGTGCAAATTCAGAGTTTTGTTTTTTTTTCCTGAGGGGGCGGGGATAAAATATTTATATGGGAAACCATTTAAAAACTGCACTGTGGGGCTGGGGCTGTAACTCACCTAGCATGTGTGAGGTGCTGGGTTTGATCCTCAGCACCACATATAAATAATAAATGAATAAAATAAAGATCCATCAACAACTAAAAAATATATATAAAAAAAGCTGCACTGTTACTAATTTTCAAACAAAACATTAACTGTTTAGTAGGATATACTCAAACTAGAGAATGCAAATCAAGTCTGGTCATAATTACTTTCTTCATCATCTTCAAAATCGTATCGGGCAAAGCTGTTGGGCTCTGCTGCCCTCAGTGACCTCAGCCAAGGGAAGTCAGAAATCATGGAATAAGGAGCTCCGTCCACAACACCTAAAATAAGAAGTCAGAGGTAAAAGTGTTATTGATATGGAAGTGCTGATAGGGTTCAACTCTGTACTCCCCTTAAGTTGCATTTAAAATGCAAAGCAGAGATTGAACCAGGTGTCTTCAAGTCACTTCTAACTCTAAAATCACAGTAATTTTAAATTTTCACCACTTTCTGTCTTTCAACATTGCTGTTTATTATAGGGATAGTAAATAAAAACTTGTACAGGCAGAGCAATATTTATTTGGTTCCTGTTTCTTGCAAGTATTGAGAGATTCCCATTCATATCTTCCCTAAGTTATGTCCCTCCATGCAGCTCACAGCTATTTAGCTTTACAATCATTGGTAAATACTTACCCTCTAAAGTATAGATTTCTCTCCCCCAGGGGTATTTGGGGTATTTCTTTAAGTCTTCTTCACTTCGAGTGGCTTCAGGGAAGAATTCATACTTAATGAGCTCCCTGGAAGAAACAGGAAAAATTAAATAAAAGTTAGAAAACTGAAAATGTGAGAGTGTTAGGTAGAAAGGAGCTATCAAAATGTTTTAGGATCAGATTCTACAAACATCTCAGACAAAATATTGACTCTAACAGCACCCATTTACTCAAACTAGAAAATGTAAGTCTAGTCAGATCAAAGTTACTTTATTTACTATTTTTAGAGTCCTATCAGGGAAAGAAAGCCATTCTCTAAGCAAATATCTTGTGTATAGAGAATGCTTAATACATTTATATAACAAATACACAGAAATTCTAATTTTCTGATAATATAAAAATAGTAGTCTTATGATCTTCTTTAACTTGATCTCTTTTCCATGCCCCATTACTAAAGAAATAGTCAAACATACATGTAGTCTGTTCTTGTGTAACTTTACTCAAGTTTGAAAATAAAAAGTCATATATACACATGTGTGCTGTTTAGTTTTAAGTTCTCAGTTCTCTCAGTTTTTCACAAATGTTAATTTCATGACATGCCTTCCTATAAAGCTCAGATGGAATGATTTAAAGGGAGGAATAATTGGGATTTGCTTCTGGACCCTCCACTATGAGCAACAACTGAAAAGGCCTTTTAGGATCAGAGTTACTTACTGATTGATGTTTGCTATAGTGTCCATCCAGCTGCGAATGCGCACTTTGTTCCGCACATTGGGAGGGTTACTGAATTCATGGATGATACAGATGTGATAGGGATAGGGACCACTAAACAGCTTCTGCTCCAAAGTTAGTGTGTCCACCTGTGGAAGATATCATAAACAGGTCTTTGGACCAAGAAAGAAGATCTTCTATGTCCCAGAGCTTGAATAAGTTTTCTTTGGTCCCCTTAGTATCAAAATCTCTGGCTGATTCAAAAACCAAACAGTTG
Source organism: Geosciurus inauris (assembly GCA_004024805.1). Lineage (NCBI taxonomy): Eukaryota > Metazoa > Chordata > Mammalia > Rodentia > Sciuridae > Geosciurus > Geosciurus inauris. The sequence continues at coordinate 239,772 of PVHX01000025.1, forward strand.
CACGTAGGCCTGAACACAGCCTGCTATGGTGGGGTATAAGTCTCTGACCAGCGGACTCAGGGATTTATCTCTCACTGTTATGTAAGTACCTGGAAAGCCAGAGAATCCTGATTTGGGTAACTGATCTCACTTCTAAAGCAGTCTTGTACAGGTTTTAGTACTGACTATATCTGAATACATAGAACCGTACACCTATTTGACCTGGATCATGAGTCTTCTTAAAGACAGAACACACCTTTTACTTCCTTGTAGCCTCTGTTCACATTGTTTTTTTTCTCATGAAACACCCTCTTAGCCAATCTCTAATATGAAACCCCACCCTGCCATCTCAGTGGTACGCAGGTTTATTTCCTTTTTGGGAAGGAAATGTTCTGTGGATTTTACAGCATATAGCAAATTGTGAGTATTAAGACACTAAAAAATTTATTTGTGGAACTGACTGTTCCGGCGCCTGGCTCACACACTGATTCCAAGGGTTCTCTAATCGTTTTTTTAAACTCTCTTTTGGCATCAAGCACAATCTCATACACAAAATTTGCTTTTAATAACAATAAAGATTATAATTGGAGCTATCACATTATTGCTTACTATGTACTAGCAACTGTTCTAACATATCACATAGCTAAAATATAATAATAATCTTGGGTGTATTCTATTATGATTTTACAAATAAAGAAATTAAGACACAGAAGTTAAGAAACCTGCTATAGGTCAGAAAGCCAGAATATGAATCAGGTAGTTTGAAATCTAAGTCTGTGCTCTTAGCCATAGGTAACTTTTAATAAGTATAAAAACCTGCTGAATGACAATGGCCCTATATAACTTGCTAAAACTTTATAAAAATCTAGTACAGAAGCATTAATAAAAGATTAGCAAGACAATCTAGATTGATTAAAGGAACTCTGCAGAATCTAAAGAACCATTACTGTGGGTTGAGCAAATGAATAAATGCAGAGTCCAAAAGGTTGAAGACAAAACAAATATCAACCACAATGTACGTATCATCAGAAAGGAACATAGCTTATTACCTGCTGCATTGGGCGGAGGTATATGATACGGTTTCTCTCAGGAGGCATCCTTAGTATCTGGTCTAGTACCTGATCCATATTCAGTTTCTTGCATTGTGCATAGTCAAATCGGTTTACAATTGGTGCATTTTCAACTTTTAAATGTTTCAGTACCCTGCATCTGGTAGCTACAAAATGAAAACGATGTCAAGCTCTATAAATAATTTATACAAAATAAGAGAGCAACCCTATAGCATTTTTTTGAGGATTGGCATCTTTGGAGATATTAGTAGAAGATACTGCAGTTGTAAACGTCTTTAACATAGGTCAAGTATTATGATAGAGTACAAATTACAGTTAACAAAAGGATTTGAAGGTGTCGTTGTATTCAGTTCAAAATAAGCTGGTTGCCCTCATGCTACTACTAGAGGCAATGTTAAAGTGCCTTTTTCTTCTAAGAATTTACTGTCAAAGAAACCAATTACCATAAAATGACTTGCCCACACAGGAAATGTTAAATAAATATTTATTGAATATAATGAATTAGAACTATTAATTTACACAACCTTGTGGTAAATGGTCAAGTAAATCTGGAATTAGCATATTTTATCTTACATTCACTCACAGGTAAGAGCAAAGTTGGTTTTAAGTCCATCACAAGTATAGAAACAGAGCCTTAGGGGGAAAAAAAGGCACAGAAATATCTGAGTACTTTAGTCTAAAGCTGTATAGTACAATACGGTAGCCAGTAGCTACCAGGAGTTATTTAAATTTAAATAAGCTAAAATGTAAGAAAATTAAACTACAATTTTTCAAGCATGAGCCATAGTTCAAGTGTTCAACAGTCACATGTGCTAGTGTTTATCACATTAAACAGTGTGGATACAGAACATATACACATTGCAAAGAGTTCTATTGAAAATGCTCATCTAAAACATGATTAAGCAGTCTTCCTGTTTAAAATATGGAAGGTAATAAAGAAAAATAACTGGGGGCTGGGATTGTGGCTCAGTGGTAGAGCACTTGCCTTACATGCGTGAGGCACTGGGTTCGATCCTCAGCACCACATGAAAATAAAAACAAAGATATGTGTTCATCTACAACTAAAAATATATTTAAAAAAAAAAGAAAAATAACTGATATAATAAATGCACTTAACTGCACTAGTACATCAACTTAAGAAAGCATTATCTTTGTGTGTGTGTGGTGCTGGGGATCAGACTCAGAGCCTTGCACAGGCTAAACAAGCACTCTACCTCTTAGCTATATCCTCAGCTGTATACCCTTTATTAAATCACAAATTTCAACCTGATCCAACTCAAGAGACAGTATTAAATGAAAAAGATTATGAAACCAGAAGACTGATTTGCCTGATGTTTTTAACTTTCAGAAAAACATCTGTAAGATACCTGACACAAATACTCTCTTTCCCTGTAACTATATTTAACGGTTAAACACTGAGCCAGGCACAAGTTTTCCTCTGTGATGTGGTGGAAAGAAGGGGAACTGGTGTTAAAGACTGGGAAGATAGAGAGGATCTGGATAAGGGTCCTGATAAGGATCAAATGGTTCTGCTATAAAACCAGACATGGTTAAGGTTAACCTCATCTGTCACTAACTTAGCTAATAACTAGAAACTGAGCTACTTATCTAAGATCCTCTGTCCCATGATAAGCTGAACTAAACAACTTGGTTGAAGGGGCAAAAGGCGGGGACTGAGTCCATGTGACCCATTAACAGGTTAGAGAAGACATGGGAAGACGCAGAATCAAGTTAGAAGTGGAAATCAATCAAACTCAGAAACTTCATTCCTTTTAGAGGAATGCTTAGATGCTCAGAGTTGGAGGGTGAAATGCTAATAGAATGGCTCAAAACAGCCCTTCTATATGATATCTGAGATTTTTGAGGAGCTCATGTTTTCTATTTTAGTAATAGAAGATAGTGATTTATTCGATGTTTTAGGACAAACTCACTCATTGGCTGGGATGGAGAGAAGCACTATCTCTTCAGAGTGAACACAGGGCCTACAGTCCCCAGGGTCTGGAATCTTATAGAATGCAGAGGAGAGGTAATGTATGAATCTCAGTTTCAACTCTCCTTTCTGGGATTCTCTTCATTTCTGACAAAATGTTTCCTAAGCATTTTTTTAATGAAATTTGTTTTCTACCGATATTGTTGGAGACCTACAAAGAAAAGCCCTTAATGTTTTTGTAATACTTACATAATACAGATTAACATTTACTAGGCATTTACTAGAGGTCAAACCCTGTACCGTGTGTGTGTAGGTATGTAAACACGCACACATACACACACACCTGGATACATCAATCACTGCATTAAACTTTCACAAATGCTTCATGAGTTAAGCATAACTGCAAATTTTATAGACTGAACAAAATGAAAACAGAATATATCACTTGCCCAAGATGAGGAACAAGTCAGATGTGCTTAAAATTTACATGAATGGATATCAAAAATATAATTTTGAGTGAAAAAGGAAAAAATAAACAGATTATGTACCTTAAATTTTAAAAGCTCACACAAAGCAACATCTTATATTTGAGAGTATTATAAATAAGCAAAGACATGAAAAGTATACTGGAAGGACAAGAGACTGGAACAAAGGTAGTTCCAAAAAAGACACAAATGGGGCTGATAGGAAAAGTGGCTTGGATTAAAGACACTGTGCTATGATTTATAACTGAGAATAAGACTGATTATCATCTCAGTCAAATGCAGAACTGGTTAGCCCTCCTCAAAAATGTCTATGCATAAGATATATAAAAGCACATCGCAAGCAGATGGCTGAGTTAGGATTCAAGCTAAGGTGAGTCTGACTCTAGCACCCACTCATGCTTTCAATCCACTCTGTGAGATCAGGAAGCAATTATCTATAAGAGGAGATGCTATTTACCAAATGAACCAAGTTTTGACACATAGATCCTCATTATGGAGAAATTACTTGAGAACCAAAGAAAAATAACAGAATTAAAGGTAATCCAACATGTTCCTTTAAACAAATAATGTACTAATGTTATTGTAGTATTTATGAGTTCTTAATTCTTTAAAGCCAGTCATGATGCTCTTGTACTGTACAATCAAATACATACCATGAATGAACATCATCTTGGGACAGTCTTTCAGTACTAGATCAGTGATTCCACAATTGGTCATAGTGACTCCAACAAGATTCTTGGATTTTAATACAAGAACCTAAAACAAGAAACAACCGTAAGTTACACATAAGTGTATTTTTCTGTTCTTTTTATTTTTTAGAGCTTAAACGTTTTCATGGGTATAACTGAGAAACAGCTGTTACTAACTTTTCTCTTTGAAGTAAAGAAACTATATAAGGATTTCAATTTCTTTGCACTGCTCAAGAACAGGGCTGGTCTATGAAAGTGGAGGCTTTCTGTTTACCTGTACATGGTCATCCTCAATCACAGGATCACTGGTACTGGTGGACTTATCTGCTGTCCGCTTCCGTTTCATGGCATGACGTGGCTTTGTTTTGGCAACCTCTAGAAAAGGCAAAAAAACCCCAAATATTAGCTTTGCTTTTTTCCCTTCAATAGGGTACATTCAAATGCATATGTACAAACTCCATCAAGGCAACTCCAAAATCTGTTTGTTTCCCAATGGAATACAATTATATTAGTATGTCTAAGGGACTGCTGTAAATTAGTAGCACCCTCCAGTATCTCAAACATATCTACATCAACTTAAAGAGTTTTCCACACTAGGGCAATTCCAACAATACAATCAACATTCCCAGTTTTTAGTCTCTCTGACTGACCCCATCCTAAGTACTTCAATGGATTAAATTTATGACTTAGGACTTTCCTTCTAAAGAAATTCAAATTACTGCCCAGCATAGTGACACATGCCTGTAAGCCCAGTGACTTGGGGGATGAGGGAGCAGGATCACAAGTTTTTGAAGATAGCCTCAGCAATTTAGTAAGGCCTGAGCCAACTTAGCGAGATCCTTTCTCAAAATAAAAAATAGGAAGGGTTGGGGATGTAGCTTAGTGGAAAGAACTCCTTGGTTCCATTCTGAGTACCAAAAATAAAATAAAGTTAAAAAAAAAAAAGAATTTCAAATTACTGACTGTTGCTTAGTAAATGTGTTGTAATGCCTGACACTGGCAGCAGTGGTGATGGTATGCTAGTTATCACCATATCCTAGTTATCTCCATTGCCAATCCCTCTGAAGCCATTAATCACTCTAGCTCCCTCTGCCCAGAATATCTTTTCTGACTTCACCTTTTGAAATACTACCCATCCCTGAAAGGTTCAGCTCAGCTGCCACTTGCTAACAAATTATCCTGGACCCCCAACATGATATACTATTCTGTAGTTCTCTGTATACTTGTTTTGTTTCCAAATTTAAAGCAAAAGTTCCTTGGAGGCAACAGCACTATCTTATTTCATCTTTGCTTTAATGTCAGCCACTAACAATTAGCTAACATGAACAATGACTGACTGACATGGCACTCAAAATGCATGAATGAATTTATCACAAGTAAATAACAGTAAATATTTACTGAGCACTTACTTGTATTAACTTGTTTTACTTGTATTAACTCATTTGATCCTTAAAATAGTCCCCTGAATTAATTATATCCTCATTTAATATGAAGAAGCTAGGCATGGGAAGGTAAAATAGCTTGTCAAGATATGAAGTGAGAACCAGAAGGTAAGCTCAGGCAATCTGCCACCAGTCACTGTGCTAGAAAACTTGCAACCTTTTTATTTACCAGTATGTACTAAATCATTACAATTATAAATGAAAATATTCCAGGCTTATTAAAAACAAGTTTTAAATTTGTACCTCCAACTTAATAACCACATATATTCTATTTTGGGAAAAGATAATTGTACTCATTTTTGACACTTAAATCATACTGTAGCAGAATATATAATGAATGAAATATAGTTGACCTTTATAAATTAAATCCCCATCATATATCTCTCTTAGATAATAATGGTTAGGTGATAAACATTCCCTCGTAACCTCACACCAAAGATTACAAAGAAAGATAGGCAAATCAGGTACAAATACTTCCAATTCCCAAAGGTTTGGGATTAGACAAATCTAGAGATCTAGTCTAGGTGGTATTTTACAAACCAGAATCCTTTTCTACATCCTTCGGGTTTTTGTAAAAATCTTCTCTGCACAAACAATTGGCAGGAGCTGTTTTGGTTGAAGGCAAAAAGGGGTTCTACCAATCAAACTTTTCCCAATGACGCTGAAACCAACCAAAATCCTGGAGTTCTGAAAAAACTTTACACTACTGACCCTAGCAATTCAAAAAAGGTGTTCTTCCATAATATCCTGAAAAGGCTTCGTGCAAAATCTAATTGTCTTTATGACAGGAGGCTTCTAAAGGCAGCACACTTCACCCAACTGACAAAATTCACACACCTGTTACAACATCCTTACATAGATCCTAGTTCTCTCTCTTAGTACTATAAAAATGAAAACACACAAAACGAATCTGTTTCCACTCCTCTAGACAGTGCTCTATTAAGGGTTTTCTATTAGCATTCTGTTTTTATAATCTGATTTTCAAATTTCTCATCTTCCTGAATTGCTTTCTCCTCTCCCCTTAAATTGCTCAGAATGCGGGGTTCAAAGTTTTTCCTGTTCTCCAGAATGACCTAATTGGTAGTTTATGTCTTCTACAAAAAGTTATAAAATGAAGTCATACTATATGTAGCAAACTTTGAAAAACAAATGTGTCCCAGCGTAAAAGGACAGGAGAGTTTGTTGTGTTTGTTACTTTGCTTTCAGGCCTGCCTTCCTGTCTAGGGACAAATAATTTTGTTATTTGGAACAATTAAGGAACAATTCTGAGTGATTTTATATATCCTCTAGCATTGATAAACCTCATATGATACTTTCTACCCTTATTAAGTTCACAATTATTCATGAGCCCCATACCATGTGCAATACATGGTGCTAGAAGCTAGGAATATAATGAACAAGCAGACACTGTCCCTGCCCTCATGAAGCTCAGTCTAGTACAAAGACAGAGAGTAAAACACAGAATTAAAATATAGTGTGGTTCATATCAGTGGCAAAGATGCTACAGTAACGAAAGTAGATCAACCTGATCTTGGGGTTTCAGGAAAGAGTTTAGTATTTATTAGAACTATATTAATCTTAAGTGCTATTCTTTGAATACCAAACTAAATATTTTGGTGATACTTATGTTATAAATTACTATATGAGGATAAAAAGACCAACTTACAAGTATTTATTCCCCAAATTAGAAATCACACAAATTGGAAATCATACTTCTAACATTACTTTAACACTCTACAAGGTCACAAATCAAAAACTCAAAATGTTATTTTTGAACTGATGAAACAATTCCTAAGAATCAAATATATTTCTTTATTAGATTTCCATCCTTAACATTCTTAAAGTAGAATGGCTTTAATAGATACCAAAAACATGCTAGGTTAAAAACAATTTGTAAACCATTCAGGTAACTTGCTCCTTCCCAAACAGAGCTGAGTAATATTAAAATCTGTTCTTTGACATTTCTCCAGAAAATGTATTATTGAAAGTAAATATACATGTGTATGGTATTTAAAAATTAAGAAATAATTTACCTAGTAAAACACATAGACATAAGTAGCCTTCTCAAATTGAAAAACAAAACAAAAACAAAGCAATGGATATCAACAGTAAAAAGCACTACCCAAATGAAATTTTCTTTCTTAATCCAGGGAGTTATTTAACCTAAGAAAATGTTTTAGTCATGAAACTAGTCAGAACAAAATGGTAAAGGGTAAGCAAAACACAAAGCAAAAAATAAAAACATCAAAACCCCAACAGTTAATATGAAGGATATCTATTAAAAATATATATACCATCAAAAAACCTGTAGAGGACTGGAGTTGTGGCTCCGTGGCAGAGCACTTGCCCAGCATGTGTGAGTCACTGGGCTTGATCCTTAGTACCGTATAAAAATAAACAAATAAAATATAAAGGCATGCTATCCATCTACAACTACCAAAAAAATAAAAATAAAAAAACAAACCCGTAGAATTTTACCAAGATACTTAAGACAAGAGACAGTATTTCCTAAATAGGAGGACTCACTGCTGTAAAAATGATAAATTTTCTTTTCAGTTGTCAATTTAATACAATTCAGAACTGACTGAACTAAAGAAGTAAAATAAAATAAACAAGCAAAAGAATGAGACAATGTTAACTTTTATCTGAAACAAGTATGGAAGGTCTTTTGCGGCATAAAAACAAACAAACAGGTAGATTTAACTTCACAAATATGAAAAATCAATTAACCAGAAGTCTCATAGTGAAGAGTTACTGTTTAAGAATTTCAGTTTGGAATGACGAAAAAGTTCAGATGGAGGGTGGTGACAGTTGTACATTGTGAATGCCACTGAACTGCACACTTCAAAATGGTAAATTATTTTTGTTATGTATACTTAACCACAATTTACAAAAAGGTATCATATTTAAAATTCAAGCTGGGTGAATTATTTTCACCATATGACAGAACTAGTGTTTGTAAAGCATAATGATATATTCAAACAGAACTCATATATTTTAGTATAAGTTTATGTCACCATCTATGATGATTTGCCTATAATTAAGATCTCATATCTATCTTAATGAAAGCTTATTTCTCTTAGTTTAACTCCACATAATTCAACCAGCTCTAATTAGTATATAAAAAGCACTGCCCCTGCCTATGCTGTAGGGCTGATTTTAAGATTTTAAAATAGAGGGACACTTGGCGAAAAGAAAAATAATTATCATACTCTGATAGATATTAATAACATAATAAAGGATTACTTAAAAACAAACAGAATTACGATTAAGAAACATGCTTACTTTCATTCAATCCAATGTCTTGGCGTATGCATTTTAAACATTAATGCAATTAAGCATATACATGTTTTCAGTATATCTTCACCTAAATAATTCTCAGCAAAACTACTTACTTACGTGCTTATCTCCTGGCAAACATAACTGGAAACAAAACTAGATTTCAGAAAAAATGAACAAATACTGCAGAGGCAGGTCCTTTGGGGGTCTACCCAGGAAGCTGCCCTTAGCTCAATGTTTCCACAGCCCAGGCAACTTTTGGCCAAGGTATAATATTTCCTAAGACCTCCCTAAGTGTGGGAGCAAAGTTCCTCTACTGGGGCTTAGACATCAGAAGCAATACTGAATTTAGCACAAATACACAGAGTTACATATATTTTTTAAAGCTGAACTATTTTGAGATTTCTGGACTGAATATTTTTACAAACTGTTTTATACCCCCCACCCCCACCAAAACATTCCTGAAAATTAGTTTAAAATCTGTATGGTTAACAGAACCCCAAAATAGAATTTAATTTGCCAAATTAGCTTTTTGTAAGAAAACTTATGAACAAGCTCATGCCTTTCTCCAGCCCTACCCTGCAGTTGCTAATCCTGGGAGCATTGTCATACCTGACTCAGATACCAGCGGTACATGGGACAGTCTGCTCCTGGCCCTGGTTAGGGGCCTCCGAGGGTAGTCTTCATTAGACTGCACGTCACAGCTCTCAGGCTGGGAGCTCCCCCTCCTGTCCTCACCTGTAGCCCCAGAGCCACTCACATTAGTCCTCTCATCATGTGCTGGGCCTGAAGACCCCCCTTGTGGCAGAGTCCTAAAGGAAAAGGCGGATCTCGTACCATCCGGGCCATTCACAACACAGGCTCGGCTGGTTGAAGGACGTTCCTCATCAGAACACCTGCTAGTTCTCCTTTGGGATTCCTGGGGCCTGTGACAGCAGCATCTGGGGCAGACAGAACTCTCTGCATCTCCCTCCTCCATGGCCTCAGAGTCCTCTGACCCACCGGGGGAGCAGACACACTGCCTGGACACATCCACTTCTGTAGGGCTAGGCTCGGAAGAGCCGCCGCTGTTCACCGTCCTTACAAAGTCGGGGCTTTGAGAAGCAGTGCTGTGTGAGCTGGAGTTTCCCACTGTGCTGGCGGTGGTGCTGCTGCAGCTGGGATAAACATCCTTGTTTTTTTTCTTTTCAGGAATATCCCTAGCTGCTTTCATATCGGCTTTGATCTGCTCACTGGTGACCTGACAGCCTTTCTCACAGCTGCTTTCCTCGAGGGGAAACTGCTTCGACTGGCCCATCTGATGGGAGTTGTACCTCTTTCGAAGTGGAGTCTTGCCTTTTCCACTTACTGCTTACAGAAAAAGAAGAATGGCCCGAGGAAAAGAAAAGATTTCAGTACAAATTCTGGACAAAAGGCAAGAGTAAATTTGGAACAGGAAACAATGTACACTAGTTTTCCTAAAGTATAACTGATCACATCATTGCACTACTATAAAATCTCTATGACTTCCTCATGCCTACCTGGTTATATTTTTTAGCTCAGCCTTAAAGACTTGCCATGATCTGATTTCAAACTGTGTTGTCATTTAGTCTCCTCTATCTACATTATACACTCCAGTTTCCACTTTTCTCTCAGTGTACCTCTGCTTCACTACCTCAGGGCCTTTATTCTCACCAATTCATCAGACTTGGACCTCTGTCTAATCTCTTCTGCACCTGCTCCCCGCAAAGCTACTGTAGCATATGCCCGGCAATACTGTCATCTATGTTTTGACCTGATCTTTGTCTAGACTAGAGGTTCCATAAAGACAAAGAGACCATGGCTTATTCATCTCTGTAACCCCAACAGTGCCTAACGCTATACCGGAGGCTCAATGAATACAGAAAAGAATTAACAATTAAGATTTTGTCTGGCCAGTGGAGACTGTGGTTGCTACTTTTAGAAAGTAAACTCTCTAGGAAACATTAGGTTAGTAAGCTGGTCACATTATTTTTCCTAAATTTTAATTTCCATAAAAGTTCTTTTCAACTACAATGCTATTATCTGAATTTCTTAATAAAAGGAGTAAACTAAAAATCGAACAGTCAGTAAATAGTTAGTAAATTATTCAAAATCCAAAATAATTAAGCTTTCCATACACAGATGTGTACATATATTTCAGGTACAGAGTTAAATGTATAACATATAAATGTTAAATGTTAAACATATTAAGGAGAAAGGAGGGCACCTAATAAGAAGTGGACCCAAAAACACACACACAAAAAAACAATACCTTTTGCAATGGGCATGGTGACACATGCCTGTAATCCCAGCAACGTGGGAGGCCAAGGCAGGAGGATTGAGAGTTTGTGACAAGGCTCAGCAACTTAGCAAGGCCCTAAGCAACTTAATGAGACCCTGTCTCAAAATTAAAAATGAAAAGGGCTGAGGATGTGGCTCAGTTGTTGAGTGCCCCTGGATTCAATTCCCAGTATCAAAAACAAAACAAAACAACAACAAAAATAAACCACCCTTTGCTGAAAGTGGTGAGCATATAGTTCTGAGAAATGAATAGGAAGGCAAGACAAAAAAATAATAAAACTAAAAGTTAAATAGCATAAGCTGTTGCCTAGATTTAAAGGGAGGCAAGGGATTATTAAAATAAACTTTAGGGCTCCAAGAACAAATCTAGCCACCAACTTTCACCAAGTAAAAGTGAATAGAGTATTAGCTAGGGAGCTCTGGATGACTCAGAAGCCATCCATTACATGGGACAAAGGCCTCCTGCTAATTCCTGATACCTGGATGCTAAACTACCTAAAGCCTCCACAGGATTCTAACTTACTACTTCTCTTCCTTCAGCCCTCATCCCACTATATTTCTGTTGTGCTGCACTTGCTCACAATAGCACTGAACAGATTTACCTCTTAGTTGGGCTACTGCCTTTCTTGCTTCCTATCACATTTCATAAGAACTATGTTATGTGCACCACGAGCTGTGGTAGGGGCAAATTACAAAGACCAAGTCGGTCAGTTCTGATGATGACTCTCACTGACAGGTCAGAGTAAGACATCACCTCTCACCTGATAATTCCCTGGACTGCAATGACTCTCCGGTTTTTTCTTCACGTTCAGAGTAACGCCGAGAACCACTCTTAGGAATCCAGACTTCTTGGAGTTCCAGACTGTCCTCCTCATCATCGCTCTCTGAATCATGAACAGTAATCGGGGTTGGTTTTACTACACGCTGAAGACCACTGGGTCCTAAAACAAAAATCAAAGGCCTAATAGTTACTCTTTGCCTAAGAAAAGATTTCACATAAAGTATTGTTTCCAGGGATCACAGTCAGAGATTTTTTTTTTTCCCTCTGTGGAGCCTCCCTTGTCACACACTTTAGTGGAATATACTCTTTGATGAGATGTCATGAGGAATTCTTTAACTCTAAAGCATTATGTATGTATTAAGTACAACTAGTATGCCAATAAACTTTACACTTCCTAATGGCAAATTAAAATAGAAGACCATATGGCCCTTCCCCTAGGATCCTATTTCAAAAAGTAGAATAAATTATCATAAAAATAATCAAAATAAGTTGTAATCATTTTAAAAATAAGCTACATATTTCCCCAGTTTTGCAAATGTGTAAGTCAAAGAAAAGCAAGTGAAGATGAATCTTAAAAATGCACAGACCGGTGAGTAATTCTCTGCATTCTTTAATTGACTACAGGTCTATCTCAAAGGCTAGATGGATGTTACACTTTGGTTATGACTCTGTATATTCATGTAAAAAATGCTTTATTTGTTTGACAGTACAGCCTTTAAATCTTTAGCTCTTCTGACCCAATTTTTTCTGACAAGTGAGTAATATTAGCTCCATAAAAGTAAGCTTCAAGAAATTTTATCTTCTTCCTGTTTTAATGTATAATGCCTGGCACAAAGTCAGCACTCAATGAGAATCTGTTGAATAAGGACTCCATCTGTAAGACACTTAAAACAAGGGTAAAGGAATTTTCAATTCAAAAACAAGGTAACTTTCCAATAGATTAGTAGTGACAACGTGAGTTCTAATCTCAATTTGTCCGTTTGTCACTGACTGTGTTGAGCATATCACAGAAACTTTTGAGCGACCATCAGATTCCTCAATTTTAATATTAAGGTTGGTACTGGGTAATCTTTAAAGGCCTATGAATCTAAGGCTGCCATCAGTCACCCACTAACAGAGAGTAGATTTTGATATATTTACTTAGCCAGGTCAAACTCACCACTGCTCCTCTTCCCCACTGAGATCAGGAGAGTATAAGCAAGAAATTTAACCAGGTTGTTTCTTTTCCTATCTACTATCTGAGGGATTTCTTTTTTTAACACACATGTACACACACACATGAGCGCAACTACATGTAGTTGTTGCTGCAATTAAAAATCTTTGTTAAGAGATATATACATGCAGGGAGAATGTCAATGTTATATTATAGGCCTCTATAACAAAACAACATATAATACATTAGAAGCTGTAAGAACAGAAAACAACCATTCTTGGAGTTTCTTGTTCTTCATTATAGTCAAGCTCCAGGTTTCAAAATGATGGGTGAAAAGCCATATGATTGATTACCTGCTTGCTCCTCGTCAACATCCACAGGGATGACTGCCTGACTGTGAGCAGGTGTATCATTTCCACTCTCAGCCACCACCTCTCCATCTTCTTGCACCATATCTTCCATCTCATTCAATGCTTAAACAAAAATAAAAAGAATCAAAATAAATGCAACAAAGATCATTAAAAAAGCACAATGGCAGGCAAAACTGTGGCAGCTGCAATGACTCAACAGCCTCATTGATTATTAGTCCACTGTGGAATAAGAGTCTATAACCATGCTTCCACGTAGAGATATTAACAAGTGTCTGATGATTTTATAGAAGAGGAAATTATAGATGACAAAAGATCACTTAGTGAAGGAAGTACATCACTGGAAGATGAAAGCAGGGAGAAAGTGGTACAGTTAAAAAGAAAGTACCAATGTTCCTCCCAGAAGATGTTACCAAGGACGGCCATATGATCTGTCCCTTCTAAGCCAACTGCTTGCAGATGGTGGAAACCAGCTATTAGAACACCTTGTGATCACCTTATAAGCAATGAGTCTCATGGTATCTGCCAACTATACCAGGATAAATTGTGTAGGGGAGCTCAAATTTTACCTTTCTCTGTCTACTTTTTAAGTTATCATTTATTGGCTAATATGTGTTGACAATTTTAATACACTAAGTACATTTTTAAAAATTTCAACATTTTAACATCATTTAAATGGTTGATATGCTTCTTCACTACAGTTCTCATAGGCAACCAACAAATGAGAATGTGATTTTATTCTCATTATTCCAATAACACTTGACTTCATCAGCTTTTTACAAAATTAAATCCTAATCCTTTCAATCAATATTCCAGACACTCTATCCAGTCCCTTCTTCCCAAGCACCTGACTGATCTCAGTTTGAGTTAGGACAATACCAGTGCTAATCCTTTATATTTAATATGTGATTTCAAAATGAAAAGCACTCTGCACTCTGTCCTGAAAAGCCTATGGCCTTGAAACTTCCCAGTATAAATGCCCAATACATACCCTCTAAACACAATTGGGTTTACAGGATTTGGGTAGTTCTGCATTGCAGCTATTGTAAAAGTTTCCCAAGAATGAGCTATGCTGTCTTTATGGTGCCAGTGACCTATCTATACATTGTACAATGACACTGGAACAAGTCAAAAGGACAATATCTGATTTCACATCCCCTTCTCTCATACTAGTACCTGCTGGCTCTGCACTTTTGTTGTTCTATCTTTTGGGGTGAGTCCCAGGGGAGAGATTTACCATAAGTTTGAAATGCCTAAGGGTACTCACGGGAAAAGAAGAAAATATGGAGCTAGATACAGGTACATTTACTTAAAAAAAGAAAGGTCAAGACTGGAAATGAAGATTTGGAATCTAACAGCAAAAAGCTGGCACAAATGCCAATGAATCTGAGGGAAAACATGTAAAGAAAAAAGAGTTCAAGGACAAGAGTGGAATAGAGAAGGTGGTGCAAGCAAAGGAAAGGCACATCAAATAAGTAGGGTAAAATCATGAAAACGGTTCCAAAGGTGCCAAGAGACAAAAGCATCTAAAGGTAGAAATAGGCAACACTTTGCAATACTGCTCATATGTCAAACAAAATAAAAGTAGAGAAATGACCACCAAATTTGATAAGACAGCGGTGACTCTGACAAGAGCCAAAACAGTTCTACAGAGAAGATGTGAAGAGAAATGGTTTAAGACAATGCCTACAGGTGAGTCTTTGGTCAGGACCAGTACACTCACAGTTTGCCTTCATTATAAAACATGTTACCTAACATTAGGGAATCCTGTATCTCATTAATTATTGTATCCAAGACAGTGAACAAAGGGGTAACAAAAAAAATATGGCTAGAAAAGATTCCTTTTGGAATTATTTGGGGTCAACTGGGAAATAGAAAATCTCTTAAAGAAATAATCTTACTCCATCCTCACTCATGAACAGAGGGGCAAGATGCAGCCCATTAACACATCTGTTGGAACACTGCAAATGTTCAGTAAATATTTTAAAAGTGGACAGAGTACTACATAACTGAAATCCAGTTTATTAGCTAATGTACTTAGTTTGCTAGGTGGTAGTGAGGACTTACTGATTAAAGGTATATGAAAAATGCCAAGATCTACCACACATGGTTATTTACTTTTTTTCAGTTCTTAGAACATCCAAAAAATATCCTCTACATTCATGCTACATGTACTTATCCATTAGTCAGGGAGATATTAAGAGAGGCTCCTTTGCCTAAATATTGAAAATTATATCTTAGTTAAAACAAGCCTATAATGCTATCAGTGTATCCTAATCCCTATAGCACCAACCAGTCCTTCCCATTCTGTTAATATTTTCAGAGATTCTGTAGACAGGGATAGATTTGAAAACAAATAAGCAAATAGAAAAATTTCAACTATCACCACCCATCTTCCTTGTCAACTACATACCCTTGGTGTGGAAAGTGACAGATTGAAACGGGAAAAAAGGGAACAGGATGGAGTCAAAGAAATGTGATCTGAAGGAGAAATCATTTCTATCTGGAGCTCACAAAAGATCTGGGTTACCGTCGGCTGCAAACTGCTGCTCTCCTGGCTGCAGGTCTTGCCGAAAGTCATTCTCCTCATCGGAGTCATCTGGGTGATGGTGATTGTTGTCATGGATGTTGGCATTGTTGTTTTGGGCATTATTATCATTGTCGTTGTTGGAGTTCTGGTTGCTAACAAGGGCTGAGGAAACCCCAATTCCTGTGCCTGCACTCAGACCAACTCGAGCACAACCCTAAGGCAAAACCAAACCACATGTTCATCATTTTGGGTTGGTATACCAACACTTCACTTCTAATATGCCTTCACTTCATCTTTATGTAAGTACTAGCATTAGGTAGCATTCATTTATGAAATGCTTTCACATATGCATAAAAAATCTCATTTAAGGCTCACAACATTTCAAACAAGATAAAGCATTCGTAGACTGATTGATAAAGAATGAGGTACACACCAAGACATTTGTACTGTAAGTGTTAGAGCTGGGGCTTAAACCCAGCATTCTGACTTCAAATCTTGAGTTTTCCCCACTGTACAGCACTGCTTCAGCAGTAGGAATGTAACCATTAGTAAATGACAGGGGAGAACAGAATTAGTTGAAGGATTATGTTTGTATTATTGTAAAGAATATAGAGTTCTGTTAAGTAGTTTTAAAATAACATTTTATACAACTGGGCAACTTCACATTTCCCAGGATATAAAACTTAATAGAAGAGATAGGAGCAAAGTAAAACATTTCCAAAATAAACTCCTAATCCTTGTTTAGACTTTGAGTTCCTGATTTAATCTACCAGCAAATTCCTCCAAGTAATAATACCTGTCTTAGCCTAAATTTCTAGCCTCTTTTTACCTTTAGTTTATAGAACTCTAGTATCATGAATTTAAGAAACAGTTTACTCTGATTTTTTTTCTCCTTTCTCTAGACACACTTAATATTCAATGACAAGAACAGTAAGAGGCCATATATTATTACAAACTCTCCTTCTTTGAAGCTGAGAGTGAAAAGTAACATTAGAAGGGCATTTTATTAAAAAGATTTTTAAAAAAGTTGTTCCGTTTTTTTCCTTGAGTATTAAATAAATAAAAGCTCTTTAAAAGGTGACTTACTTTGGGTGGTTCACGGAACATCTGATCTAGTGAAATAAATTCCAGGCTAGGCAATAATTCAATAAACTGGCCAAAGGAGTCCAGCTTCAAAGCATGGCACCGCACAAGGTTGATATCAACCAATCGAGTCCATCTTGAGTGGTCTGTTGAAGAAATGACACGACAAGAAAGAATTTAAGTAACTTTTCCCATTACTGGTGAATTTTGTGAGAGGTCGCAAAAACTTTCAAATTCTTTTCCAACTTTTCCCTTATTTCATGATCTCTAAAATATGAGAACTCTAGTATCATGATGATCCTGCACCTAATTCTGTTTTGAGAACTTGATGGCCTGGTAAATATTAACTTGAAGCCAAGTCGACCCCAATTTAAATGTGATCCACTTAACAATCTACATGCATTTCAGCAATAGGACATTAGATAAGGAAATCATGACACATTTGTTTAACAGAATATCATGCAGATTATTTCTAAAAAATGAAAAAGAGCTGAATATGCTTGCTCATATGGAGAGTTCTCCAAAATATACTTAGTGCAAAAAATAAGGTAGAGGACAGTGTATATATAGTAAGATCCTTTTGTATATATAAGTCATTTTCCAAAGCTTTACATATATAGGCCGTAACATGTACAAAATAACTTGTCCAGAAGCATATATAAGAAACTGTTGATGATGGTTACCTTGAGAAGAGGTGACTTTTCATTTTGTACCTTTCTGTACTGTTTGAAATTTATCAAGTGCATATATTACTTTTATTTTTTAAAGTGTTAACAGAAGTTCTGAGTGATGGGATTATAAGCCATTTGTTTTGTTTTCTTCTTTATACTCTTCTGTATTTAAGAAAACAAACAAACCAAAAACCCAATAAATGTTATTTTTTTAAAGTGATCTATACTTGCTATATCCTAAAGTTCATATTTTCCAATAACTTCTTGGGGTTCAGCTGGGCCACTGACAGAATTTAACTTCTGGCAGGTGAAGACAGGTTGTTCTAGTGAACAATTTCAGAAGAGGCCCACCCTAAAGTAGGCCTGACAATAGCTTTGTGAGAAGGCACAGATCCCTATAAGGTGACTGATTCCACAGAAGAGGAGGCTGTTCTGTTTATGTCAGTGAGGTGCTTTGTTTGGTGAAAGTAGATTTCACAAGAAAAACTTCCTCTAGCTCTGAATTTATTTAAATGTCTGTGAATTTAGGTATTTAAGACGGACATCTAAAATAACAAGTAGTGGTATCCTTTCAGAAAGGAAAATGAACTCCTGCCATCACAAAAAATATATGCATGCAAAAGTCACACTTCTATATATAGGGAAGCAGAGGTCCGAAATAAGAGTAAGATTTCTAGTAAACAAAAAATAGGACCTCAGGTTTATGATGTCACCTAATATGTCACCTAATTAAAGTTTTTAGCTATATGTACCTACTTTGTCCTTTCAAATGATGTGTCATTTTTGAAAGTAATTCAGAGGAAAAAACTATAACATCCTAGATTATCATTTGTAACTTTACTTTTATGTGTGTCAACCAGAGAAGTGCATATAAACATTAGGGAACTTGAACCTATAACCTGAACAGTGCAAATTTTAAGGAAAAGAACTTAGAAAGTTTAAAGAAGCATCAAATATATTTCCAACTCAGTTATCAAAGGTTCCCAGATCTTGAATGTACAATTCTCATAAGTTATTTATATTTTATATAAGAATACAATCATATAGGGCTGGGGCTGTAGCTCAGTGGTAGAGCGCTTGCCTAGCATGCGTGAGGCACTGGGTTCGATCCTTAGCACCACATATAAATAATAAATGAATAAAATAAAGATCCATCAACAACTAAAAAAATATTTAAAAAAAAATACAATCATATAGAGAACGAAGACACATACTATTTCACTTATCAATATAGCATTTCAAAGCCTAAAGTACCTGAGATCCAATTGAATGGGTTATGTAGATGAGGGCAATTATAAATTGCCAGGTATTTGATACAGGAAAAAACTTCATTGACTGCCTTCATCCCTATATCAGTGATGATGCCAGGATTTTCTACCACATCAGCCAAACCATATTTCACCAAATCTGCATTAGCCATTCTGCCTAGAGAGAGAGAAATTTCAGAGGAAGTTTCAGAGAAGGTTAAATTCTTGAAAGTGTCATGTAGTGCTGCCAATTTTGTATCTTAGCATCCAGTGTGATCAGTCTCCATCATTCTGTTTCATATGTTCATCTTCAGATTTCGGTTCAGGTATAATTTTAAATTAGCTATTCTGACCATGTGGTAGCAATTCTTGTACAAAACAAGAATTTAGATTTTAGAAGTCAAGGGTAGGTGGTATATATATACACAATGGAATATTACTCAGCAATAAAAGAGAATAAAATTATGGCATTTGCCGGTAAATGGATGGAGTTGGAGAATATCATGCTAAGTGAAGTAAGCCAATCTCAGAAAACCAAATGCCAAATGTACTTGTTGATAAGTGGATGCTGATCCATAATGTGGGGAAGGACATGGGAACAATGGAGGAACTCTGTTCACAGAGGTTTAAGTGGGGGAGGGGGCATGAGGACAGTAAAGGTGGTGGAATATGATGGTCATAATAGCCCTAGCTTTATGTATGACTGCATGTATGTTGTGATTCTATATCACTTACAACCAGAGAAATGAAATGTTATCCTCCATCTGTGTACAATAAATCAAATTGCACTCTGTTATCATGTAAGCCTAAATAGAACAAATAAATTAAATATGAAAAAATAAAAAATAAAATACCTTATTGAAAAGTTAAAAAAAAAAGTCAAGGGTAGGTAGTTTAAAAAATCATAAACTATTTAGAAGACAAAAATAGAATAAAAGTGTCTGGGGCTGTAGCTCAATGGTAGAGTGCTTGCCTATCATGTGTGAGGCACTGGGTTCAATCCTCAGCACCACATAAATATAAGCAAATAAAGGTATAAAAAATACAATAACATTATAAAAAAATAGAGCAAAAATTCTTAAAGGACAACTGTATTGGTTCATACCATCGTGAAGTTTTAGTTTTATTTTAACAAGGGAAATAAAGTCCTAAAACTGCAGTTCCCTCAAATTATAAGAATTCTGTTTGTGGAGTGTGGTGAAGACATGTGTTGAGAAGGAAAAACCCTTGAGAATTTGGTTTCAGTTTAAGAGCCCACAGCAGTTAGTAAATATCTACATATCCCCTGAAATGAACTTCTAAATCAGGAACACATTGCTGGGTTCTAGTTACTATCGTCTGAGTCACAAACAAGCAGGGGTGAGTGTAAGTAAAAAAGGATCCTCCATTCTGGAACATGCCACTGGTAGTCACACTTCATCCCTTACTCGTTATCACCATTTCTCCCATCTGACTTCCTCTTACTCTCCAAGATGGTTCATCTGACTTGAGAGCTCCTTGAAAGACAAATGGGACTGTTTAGTCAGTTCAGTTATATCTTCAGTGTTCAACACTGTGCTGGGGATCCAAGAGCTGAACAAATGTTTCCCCAGTCCTTATGGTCAACTGACTCCCAGCCCAAAGAAAACTCTTGCAGTGGTGAAGCCATCCTGAGCATTAAAACAGTTCATACTTTTTATCTGGAACATGCTTAACTCCAAACACTTCCTATTTCACTTTCCATACATTTTACATTCTCTCCTACTAGTAGCCAACTTTGGTATCTTCTGGTACTTCTTACAGATTTCATTTTAATCCATTTCTTTGTTGTTCAGCCAGACATTAACCTCCTTGTAAGGACCTTATTCCTGCCCTTTGGACTTGATATAAAACTTTTCTTTTTCCTTAATATGGGGTAAATCTTGAACTGACACTGTTCCCTGAGCACTGTGCACATAAATGCTGCAGCCTAACATCACAAATCCATGTCATGCCTTCGGTCCTTTACCATTACCACCCTAATTCCTGTTCATCAGGTTTTCTGCTTACCACAATTCCTCAAAACCCTAATAATATCATCTGCAATCCATTTTTCTCTCTCTTCAGCTCAAAAGGACAGCTAAAAGTAAAAGCTATGCTTACTGAAAATGGCCTAGGTGTCAGAGATTGTTATAAACATATGTGCCATTTTTTACATTAATTCCTCAGAGCCATTCTTATCTCCCATTTAAAAACTGAGAAAACATGGATTTAAGTAACTTGATGAGGTCCTGTAATTACTAACTGGCAGGTCTCAATTCCATCTGTCTTCCAGCTCTAGGAATCAAGATTATACTGCTTCTGAAGTATCTACTGAGTTTTATATCCCTATCATCTTCATATGAAACTGTGAGTTAATAAACCTATATAAACAAAGAATCCTTCTCTAATATTCATCTTTGGGTTATCGATTTTCTACTACACCCTTCTACATCAAGATTTCAACCCATGTCAGGAAGTCACCTATCTCTTTATTACTAACACACAGCATTCACTTTTCGTGTCACTCTTACATGTTAGGGGAGAAAGGTGATGTTTCTAGATTTTTGTCAGAGAAAGTAGCTCAGGGTTTATAGAGGTTATAATGCCCCACACCCCTTGAAGAGATATTTCAAAATTTAAATTATTGAGAGGGGAAGACTAAGTACATGAGTATGAGTGAGCTCAGACCTCTTCTCCAGTAACTATTCTGAAACAGAGAACCCTAAGCATTCTTTGGTGGAACAGAGGGCAGGAGGTACATGGGAGCTTAAGAGCTGAACTGCAGTGAGTAAGAAGAAAATGGCTTATAAAAAGATCAACACTAAAACTGCTAAATATGAAAGAGATTATGAAATAAATCATATTGAAAAGTATTAAGATAATGATAGACAAGCAGGTAAAGTGTTTTCATGCTATTAAAAATTTGTGATGAGGGGAAAGGAACACTATAGGGACATAACTGATTATCTGGATATTAAATGTCTACCTATTCCCTGAAACTCACACATACCACTCAAAGACAACCCTTCAGGAGACCTATAGGTGGCCGACCTGAGGGTACAAAATTTTTAAAGTTTTAAGCTTTTGAGAAACAGAAAACAAAATTATAAAATAATTAATAATGCTTAAGTTAATCTGTAAGTTACTTCATAGATACTGTGAAAATATAGGGAACACTAGGCTACCTTATAAACAGAAAGACTTGATATCAAATACATCAAATTTTTATGAGGCTGCTCTTAGCATTTGAAAGCTGTTTTGAAAAAAGCTGCTCTCAAAGCTATACAAATTTAATGTGATTTCTGTATTAAATTGGCTACAAAGGGATGACTGGTCTTTTTAAAATAATCTGCAATTAAACTGATGAGAACTGCATTGCTGAAACAAGCAAATGACAAAAAAAGCCAAATGGGGGAGGGGAAGTGGGAGGAGGGGAGAACAACTATTATTATGATATATATTACAAGTAAAAAATGAGATTTCATGGTTTTGACCTGCACTGTCCTGATCAGAGTTTTAAGCCTGATATTCTTCTATAATGCAAATAAGGTTAAAAGAAAAATACCATTGGGTATGACTATAAGAGTCCAAGAACTGTTGCAAATTAGATGGGGAATAAATTAATCCTGTAAAAATAAAAACATGTTGGGTGGTAGAAATTGTTTTACATGTCTTACTAATGTCATATGGAAAAAAAGTTTGAATAATGAATTAAGTGACATGCATGTGAACTCAAAGGAATGATTTCCCAACTGTAAATGCATACTATAAAATGCTGTGAACAAGCAAACAGCAATTATCATTAAATGAATACTGACCATTATGTGTTCACACTATCTGGAAAATCCAGAACCACAGAAGGCTTATTATGGAAATGAAGAGTATGGGCAGGGAATGGGACCTCGTCTGAGAGGACCATCAAAAGCTTTAAGAAGCGTGGCAGATCGAATTCAACAAATGGAACCAAGGATGACATTCTGTGAAAAAAATGAAGCAGAATGGAAAAGAAACTTGGGCAGTAAAGTGGAGACAATATATAATCTAGATACAGATCATTTTGGTGTACTATTAATCACCACATTTTCAATAATATGCTAACATCTGAGACAATATGGAAGGAAAATCACTGATATTTCTGAGTTAAAAGTTTCTTTTTCAAGAAGTGAAAGTGCCTAAGATTTTAAGTTATATCAAAAAACTTGGCACATCCCTGTTCAGATTTTCCAGTAAGTTTCCTACAGCCATCCTAGGGAATAAAGTGAGAGAAGTCTTACTCTGCAGCAAAAACTCATCTACGTATCCCAGATGAAGGGTTTCAAACTGGGGAAACTCCAATTCTGCCATCTTTAAGGCAGAAAAGACACCATCTTTGGTTAGAGAGGGCTGGATCCGAACTTCATGTAACCTACAAAAAAAAGATCAAGAGAGGTTTCTATTATAGGAGTATTTGCAAAGTGTAAGTGCATCTTAGGCAGTATATTATGCTATACATTAAACAACAATGAACTATATATTTTTTATGTGCTTTCTTAAGTCTGATTAAAGTAAGAGTTTGCATCTAGTGCTGGTATTTCTCTAACATCTTTCTTATGCTGCTAGCTGTTATTATTCCATCTTAATATAGTTCTCTAGCAGAAAACAATACCTCCTTAAATTTTGAAACATTTTTATACTAATATTTTCAATCAATATTCTATTGAAAAGTGAACATTTTATAAAATGAAAAACAGTTCATTCAAGTTAAAGAAAATATAAAATTAAAAGCAGAGTAAACATTTGAAAAGTAGGAAATAATAAATGTGTATAAAGTGATATAAGATGTGGCTTAAAACATAAAGATTTTATTGCAAAAGTCGATTTCAGCACTGATTTCTAAATAGTAGATATTACCAGCTAAAACAATTCAGAAAACCATCCACAGATTGAGATGATGTTTCTGAGAGGGCTTCAGACACCAGAGTTTCAGTGCCAACTTCTATTGGACTCAGGTACTTCAAGATAAGTCAACTGCTCTACTCTGATATGAGACCATGATACCACATCCTTCCAGAGTTGGCTAGGTCTGGATTAACCAGTCAACACTTCTAAAATTAAGGCTATTAAGGGATAAGCATTTGTTATATTAATAGCTCCTTATATTTTAAATCTAAAAAAGGCATAATCACACTTTGTACACAAATGCATACATGCACATTCCCCTAAAGTTTTGAAAACAGGAAAAAACATAATTCTAAGACAAAAGACACAAAGGGAAGAGGAAACACACCTACGGGCAGCAGTGATGATGAGGTAACCAAGATCTACTTCAAGAGCATTTTTGCAAGCTCCCAAAACAATAGTGTGCAAATTTCTAAAACCACCTAAAAGGAGAAAAGAAAAAAAAAAAGCATTTCTTTTGACATAGTACTTTGAGTAAAGCATTTGCACATATCTTACACAATAATCATTTACTTTTACATTCAAATTAGTATCTCAACATGAATTACAACTACTACTTGTTTCCTAAAAAGAAATAAAGACATACTTATTCTGAGAAGATACATGTGAAAACTCCAAAAAATTTAGACTAAGTAAGAATTTTAAGAAAGCTACAAGGGGGCTGGGATTGTAGCTCAGCGGTAGAGCGCTTGCCTCGCATGCGTGAGGCCCTGGGTTCGATCCTCAGCACCACATACAAAAAGCAATAAAATAAAGACATTATGTCCATCTACAACTAAAAAAATATTAAAAAAAAAAAAAAAGGAAGAAAGAAAGCTACAAGCTCATGAAGGAAGAAAAAACGTTTTGGCATTTTCTGGTTGAATTTTGAACATCCACTATATCACAGAATAAGACCCCTTTAACTGTTTTTCATGTTTTTGAAACTTGTATCAACATATCAAAAGAAAAAAAAATGGGGGTTGGGAATACAAATTATTGTTTAGCTCAATGAACTTTCATAAAGGATTATCTATTTTGAACTCTTATAAATAAAATCAGCAAGTATGTATACTTTTTTGGTCTGGCTTTTTTAACTAAACATTTTGTTCATGTGATTCATCTGTTGCCAGAAGCTGAGTTTGTTCAAATACTGCTGCATATTCTATGGCCACATTGTAATTACCCATTCTACTGCTGATAGGCATTTGAGTTGTTAGGAACAGTGGTTCTAAGAACAATCTTGAATACATCTTCTGGTGAACAAGTGTATATATTTCTGTTGAGTTTAAAGTCAAGAATGCAACTGTGTTACGTGTATGATCAATGTTAGTAAACACTGCCAGACAATATTTTAAAGTGGCTGTATCAATTTATTCCTTCACCAGCTATATATGAAAGGCCCTGTTACTGTAGCAATACTACTGCTTCTCTTTTCTTATTAGTCATTGTGAGCTACATTGTGGTTTTAGTTTGCATTTCTATAACTTTCAATGAAATTTACCATTTTTTCATGTTCACTAGTCATATGGATAATTCCAGTGGATTTTCTACTCAAGTCTTTTCTCATTTTTTTCCTATTGAGCTGCATACTTATTTCTTATTAATTTCAGGACTTCCTTATATATTCTCAATATAAATCTATTATTTGAGATCTCTACTGTGAGGAGCCTTTCCCACTCTATAGCTTGGATTTTCACTCTTAATCATGCCTTTTGATATAAAAATTTTTTTTAATCTAAATTTGGTCCAGATCAATTTTTTTAAATGGTATGTGCTTTGTAGTATCCTGTTTAAGAAATCTTTGCCTACTGAAGGTAAGTATGACCCTCTTAAAAATACAAATTTTTTATTTTTCACATTCAGGTCTATGATCAACATGGAATTATAGGAGTGCCAACTTCCTGGTGAAATGAGAGGGAGGGTCATCCTCAAATACTAACTAGAGAAGAAGTCTGTTTCTCTTTCAGAAATTTTATATAAAAGCTCAGCTTTTGACACCTCTCTCCAGGACCTCCCTCTAGTGAATGGACTGTGGTCTTCTTTTCCCTTCTAAATTTTACCCTAATAATTGTAATCATGAATAAAAATAATGCTGTTGGTCTGAAGGGAGCCTATTTCATTCCTTTGACTCAATGTAACTAAATGTACTTATATTGGACTTTATTAAGTGATTGAATATATATGCATGTACTACCCATTCTTCATTACATTTTAGAGGTATTAATTACAATGTATACTTGTTACCAACAGTGCTTGAGGACTTTCCATTTTGTTTTAGACACTTAAAGTTTTAGTTCCTAACTATATATCTATGCAGAAAAAACTCTATCTCTTGCAATGATATGGTTAGCATAAAGCATTTGTTACTTATCATTATTTACCTATAGTTGAGGGATCTAAAGTTTTTTTTTTCTTTTAAAAGCCATCATATATTAGCCAGGCGCAGTGGTGCTTGTCTGTAATCTCTGCACTTTGGGAGGCTGAGACAGGAGATCATGAGTTCAAAGCCAGCCTCAGCAACCACAAGGCACTAAGCAACTCAGTGAAACCCTGTCTCTACACAAAACACAAAATAGGGTTGGGGATGTGATTCAGTGGTCAAGAGCCCCTAGGTTCAATTCTCAGTACCAAAAATAAAACCTCTCATAACCAAAGGGCACTAGAACCCATTAAATATTTCTAAGAAAATATTGCGAATATAACAGGAGATATATTACCTAACTAATAAGTAATAATAAGCCCAAAACCATGCCTTATCACTCTAATGCTTGAGAAAGTTTAACAAGCATTAAAAAGAAATGAATACTAGCCAATGCTCATGGACACTTATTCTCCATCAAATAAATACACAAGAAAGTGCAATTAGTGGCAAGCATTTTCATTCCAAAAAACTTGTAAGACAACCTAAAAACAAAAGCAAAATTCATTTTTAAATATTGAGTAACTAAAGAAAATGAATACCTGATCTCCAACTGTCTTCAACTACATGCTGGATAAGACCTCCAAGGAAAGGAACTCGAACCATTTCTAAGTGTTCCAAGTTTCGGGCAGATGCTAAGCCTGTTACTAAAGGGACATATTTCAAGGAATTTGTGGGCCCTGGAAACAAACAAATGAACTTATAAACTCTATGTCTTAAAATGACAGCCAAACTATTGGCTCTCTGCAATCTATAGTTCTTATTACAAATGAAAGTAAAATCTGTCAAACATTTATTAAGCATTAGGATTTTTCAGTAACAATGGAGATATATGTAGTATTTCTTATAAATGCCCCAAATTCTCAATAATTTTGAGGTCAAAATAACTCAAAGGAAAAAACCAAGATGAAAGTTTGATCCTTCCCTCAAGTAAATAGCTCAACCATTTAAATATTTCTTCATGTGCCTAGTGTTATATTAGATACTATAGAAGATCACAAAAGACATGGTCCTGTCCATCAAAGGGCCTGAAATTGACATTAAAATAGAACATGAATAATTATAAAAATACAAAAGGCAGAAAATATCAAGTCCCAAAATAAGGTCTGCTACACTTCATAAAAAAGAAAAAAGAATGAGGGGAGAATTAGGTTGGAAAAGACAAACCCTGAGGGATATACGTAAGAAGAAGTATATACTTTAGGTTTAAAAAAAAGTAATATAGTATAAGGGAAGTGAAAGGTATACAGTTGGGTCATACAATGAATAGGCATTGAAAGCTATACAGTTGTGTTGGATAGTGAACAGGCAGATATGACCAGAAAGAAAGGTATGTAAAAGTAGTTAGAAATAAGGAGGGGCTGGGGTTATGGCGCAGTGGTAGCGTGCTCACCTAGCACGCGGGAGGCACTGGGTTCGATCCTCAGCACCACATAAAAATAAAGATATTGTGTCCACCTACAACTAAAAAATAAATATTTTAAAAAAAAAGGAAGAAATAAGGATATCAAGAGGGGCCCTGATTATTATGAACTTTGAAGCACAGTAATTGCCATTTGATATTCTAGGGCAATAGGGACACTACAGGCTTCTGTTCAGGTGAGTAATATAAAAACAAGGTTTAAAGTAGATTAGAATAGACAGTTCTTTACATGCAGATGATTAGGGCCCAGAGAGAGACAAAGTAAGCAGACTGAAATTATTAAAATAAACCAATAAAATGTAAAAAGTGCTTATAGGGGATACAGAGAGATAGTCTGACTTTTTTGTTTTTTTCTCTTTTGGTTTTTGCTAAAGTCAAACACAAATCTTGTTTCTAATGTTGTTAAAACAAGAAGTACATTTATCTCCAGAAGATGAGTAATAAACAGTAACAGTATCATATAATTTTATAACAAATGTAGCTATGAATCGCTATAAAATGTTTTTAGAATAGCATATGTATAATTCTACCATAACTGTGTACCATTACCTGCACAGTTCCTCATGACAAAAGTTCTTAAGCTGATGCAAAGAAAGTCTTTAAATGGCTGTGGTTTAGTGAGTCTTACCCACTTCATATAAAGATGCCTTAGCATTGGGATACAAGGAATTTCAGGAACATTCACCCCTAAAGCACATATATAAAAAGAATAAACAAACAAACAAAAAAAACCACAAAAATACTCAGTACTCTGTATAAAAGTTCGTTTATTTTCAAACTAACATAATTATCTGTCAAGAGAATCTTTATCAAAACAAATAACATGATTAAAATCCATCAAATGCAGCTTACTTAAAAAAGGCTTGTGAAGAACAATTTATGCAAACCATAAACACATCACTTTGTTAACTTTTTAGAAAAGTTAACATTAAGTTAACTTTTTTTATATAAGTTAAAGTTATATATGCCTTTTTAGAAAAGGCATATATATAGGAAGACAGGATTTTAAAGGTACTGTCATTTAATACATGTAAGTCTTTCTCATACCCCTATAAGTTTTCCAGAGTATGATTATCCAAAAGATAAAAAATGAAAATAGGTTACTGAAAGCAAAATTATAAAGACAGAAATGAAACACACTAATTTACATTTTATGTAATTATCAATACCTACTGCCCCATCAGTAAAAACACTGAATTTCTCAATACAAGGTCTAGCTAGCTGGGTTTAAATATTACAGTTTCTAGAAAAGGGCCAATACAAAGCTTGAGAAGTCATTTCTAGCAACATAAGAATCTTAAAAATTTGTAAATAATGTAGTTGAAAGCAGCCTGCATGGCTCTGGGAAAGTGAGAAATCTAACAGCCATTTATTTTAATATTTCAAATTGATAAGGGTATTTTATGCCTCTGATCAATGAGTGCCTTAACACCAGAAATCACACCCACAAAGGATTATATTTGGGAAAAAGGGAAGTATAAAATGGGAGAGAAATTCAGAAGATATGAAAGAAAAAAGGCTCGATTACTTGTAAATCCTAAGTTGGGAGAAGCAATTTGAGGAACTTGCCTCAAATGTCTAAACACTGTAGGATATAGAAAAGCCAGGGGCCAAGTCTGTGAGACAAATCCAAGGATTTAGGGTTACATGGTATTTAACAAATAGTACATGACAGAACCAGCTTGATTGCAACTTTTAAACTTGAGATGTAAGAGCCCTATTGACAAGAACTAGAAGCAGCAAAATTAAGAATACTTGAATGGTGTGGTTCTTTAAAAAGCTAAACTATACAGAATGTTCCCATCTATCAGGATTACTTTTTAATCAAGTCCTCTTAAAACAGCATTACTTTAGCTTGAACTGTGTACACACATTATATGGTCACAGATGGGAACTAAAATTGGGGAAGAGACTAAAGGAAGAAAAGCAGAGGAAACGAAGTACAAATAGAGACATAAAAATTAGAACTCACAAAGTTGAGGTTAGCATTTACTATACACTGACTATATTACCTAGGAAACACAAGACAGCAAGGGTTAAGTTAGACAGATACAAAGGCAGTTACACCCTATGCGCAATCCATATTTTTCCCCAATCCCTTCCACAAAGGACATAATTACCCACTTCCCATTCATGTTTATTATTTATTATACACTGCTGCATCACCCCCATACAGTTTTAAACTGGTCAATCAATCACATGAATTAATGTATTCCAATAAAAAGTACCTATATTTGCAACATGTTGAGACAGGCATTGTAAAAAATACAAAGATACAGAAATAATCTTTGACCTTAAGAAGTTTATATTATAAACCTCAGGTATTATTTTGCTATCTAAAAAGTCAAATTCAAATTAGATATTCAAATCCCTAATCAGAATCACTCCTGGATCTTATAAATGATAAGCTGCTAAAGATCTTTACTCTTCTTCCATAATTGTAAATCATGGTATTTTAGTATTTTTACTGATGGGGCAGTAGGTATTGATAGTTGATTAATACGTAAATTAGTGTATCTCATTTCCATTTTTACAATTATGTCCTATTCCCAATCATATCTGTTACTTTCCCTTTCCATCTGATCCAGTTTTAGAAATTTCAATTGTTTGGACCATCCCTAATACTGAGAATAATGACTGGAACATAGTATACAATCAATATTCATGTAATAAATAAAATATAAATGAAATATTAAAGGTCAGGCTATATTATCAGGGATCACCCCAAATTCTTTTCAGTACTGTAACTAAGCCAAAGATGGCAAATTAAATTTGAGAAAATATCTGCCACTATTTATGTGGGTTGAAATTATAGAATTCAAAGAATATTTAGATGTGAAATGCACACTGTGACCAATGCAAGGACAGTGCTGTTGGAAAAACTGTTCTATTCCCATTTTTTTCAGGGAAAAAGATGAATAACAGAGTTTTCTATTGGTTTTGGGTTGAAGAACACATGGTAATGTTTTGCTTAGAGAAGATACAGGTAATTTAATCACTACCTAAAATTTTTTCTTTGTGATGCTTATGACTTAAGTGTAATAAAGTAGCCACTAGTTATACTTGGCTATTTAAATTTAAATAAACAAACATAAAGTAAAAAATTCAGTCCTTCAGTTTCACTAGCCACACTGCATACACCCTGGGACAATGCAAATATAGAACATTTTCATCATCTCCAAAATACGAGATTGGAGAGGCCTCCTCTAGAGGGCAGAACCAGGACCACAGGTGGATATTAAAGAGATCAAGAGCAGGACTCTAGCTATATAGCAAAGAATTTAAAAATAAAAGTAAACTTTCAAAACTACTCCAAATATCTTCAGAACGAGGACAGATTGCTTATGGAATAGTATTCCTCCTAAGGGGTCTTCAATGTGAAATGTAAACTTTTGTACAAGTCTCACAAGCATTTCTTTTGCCATCATCAATTAAGAAAGCCAACTCTAAAATTCTCATTATTCCTCTTCAATGAGTACTCAGTTACAGGGATTTCAAAGAGTTATAGGGGAACCATGAATTATACTCACCAACTAAATGTAAAGTCTGAATTTTGGCTCCTATGGGAATTTTTAGTTTATTTTCAGGAGGAATTGGAAATGCTCCATTACGATTACGAAATTTCCCCAAAATATGAACATGCGGCATATATGTCCAAATGGATTCTACCAATTCCAAATGAGATGTTTCCACACCCTAGAAGATAATGTCAAAGCAAGCACAAGAAAGGCTTTCAATTTAGAACAATGCTTTTCCTTTTGTATCATAAGACACTAAGAATGCACCGGAACTTTTGAACGAAACTGCATCAACACAGAATGTTCAACCAGATATACTCACCACCAAGTTTGGGCATGCCTGTAAAGCTTCTAGAACTCCTGGAATGCTAAAAGCCTCATGGCCCCTTACTCTTCGCCTCTCAAGGTACCGAGGGTGAAGGCCATATAGCTGTTCAACATCTGGCATCTTCTTCAAAAGCGTTAGAAAACTGGAATCTGTGAATCCTGAGAAATTAGGAAGCATGTAGGGCAAGATTTATCTTTCTGTTCATGAATATTTATTAGGAAATGTAATTTTTATAAAATAAATCTAAAAGGTTTTAACATTTTCCTAAGGCTAACACTAATACTATAGCTAAATTAATGGTTACAACATAAGATCCAATCCTGTAGTAACAGAGGAAATGTGTGAGACACTCCTCTTAATCTGAATGAATACTTTGTAGCTGAGGATTTCCATTTGTTGCCTTTTTTGTTGCAGTTGCTTTTAAGGGAAAGTAACCTTCAAGTACCGATACATTTTACTCAGATGACATGGTCCTATTCTGCTGGTGGAAGGAAAGGGTCCACCAACCTGCTCACCACTACCCGCCTACCCAAGGTGTTTCCTGGTCTGTAAAGCCTTCAGGGGTCCGCAGAACACTAAAAATATAAATAGGATAATGATTCCCACCTTTAGGAAGTTCAGTTTCAACCTAATTCCTATCTAAAACTAGATTATCTTAATTACTCTAATAATCACTATCACTCCCCTACCATTTTAAGATAGTTCACTCTTTTGAAAAAGACAGATGAAAGTTGACGATATGAATAAAGTGATCCAAACTGAGAGGTTCCTGAGCTGATAGGAAACTATCTATCTGGGAGGCCAGTGTGCTTTGTACTAAGAATCAACAAGATAGGAAAAGAGAAACGTAGTGAAGTCGACAGCAGGAGTTATTGATTCAATAAACTGGGAGACACTAGCATAAAGATGATATTTTATTACTGGGCCTTGGAAGATGTGTGAAAGCAAAACTATCTGCTCACTAATGATAAAAGTTTTAACTCTCAAAAATAAAATGAAGGGGGGCTGAGATTGTGGCTCAGTGGCAGAGCACTTGCCTCGCACGTGTGAGGCACTGGGTTCGATCCTCAGCACCACATAAAAATAAATAAACAAAATAAAGATACTTTGTCCATGTATAACTAAAAAATATTTAAAAATAAATAAATAAATAAAATGAAGGGCTGGAGATACAGCTCAGTGGGTAGAGTGCTTGCTTCACATGCACAAAGCCCTGGGTTCAATCCCCAGCGTAAATAAATAAATAAATGAAGGAAGGAATGAAATGAAGCCAGGTGTGGTGGAAGTACTCCAAGTGACTCAGGAGGCTGAGGCAGGAAAATTGCAAGTTTGAGGCCAGCCTCAGCAATTTAGTGAGGCCCTAAGCAACTAATGAGACCCTTTCTCAAAATAAAAAATAGAAAGGGCTGGGGATATAGCTCAATGGTAAAGTACCCCTTGGTTAAATCCCCATTACAAAAATAAAATAAAGCTCCAAATACCAGTTGTCAATCACTAAAGTTTTCAACAGTTGTTCTATTTGTTCAGGGCTAATAGAGATATGCTAATTTTAGAGTCACAAAAGTGAAGAGTAAGAGGGGACCCTGGAGATTACTTGGTATCTATTCTTACAATAGTTCTTATTTATCTCTTGCAAAGTAACCTTTATTGACTTAACCATTCAACATGTTAACCATTTTATGTTTTCTCATTTATTCTCACAACATAATAAGAAAAAGTTGTCATCCATTTACAAATGTAAAAATTGAGTTGAGTTTAAGAGCAACCAAGTGGCAGTGTGGGAATTCAAAATCCAATGCATTACACGGTTCCTCTCTTTCCATAAATGAACAAAGTTCTACCTTCTTTGCAGAGATGGTATAAGTCTACATTATACAGAAATCTCATTTAGAAACCACAAAGTATTTTTATATAAAGAATCAGGATTTAAACTTCACATAAGCTGGAGTGGCATTAGTGAGCACAGGTGGAGTGATCTTATCCTAGGCTTCCATTCTCTTTGATACTCACTGTATAGGTAAGAAACCTTGGGATCCCAGGTATTTATCACAGCCTCAAAGTCAGTAACCTGCATATAAATTCCTTTCTAATTTGATAAGAGACATAGAGGTTAATGCTAAGGTTCCATTGAATAGCAGAGCTCTGCTATCCTCTCTCCCCATATAGCACATTAATCTCATCTCCAGAATTCCTGCTGGCCTAATTCCTACAAAAAGAAATCTAATGTAAGAATAAGACAATCTTTTTCACACTGCCATATATATATGTATATTTTTGTTTTCATTACAAATAATCATTCTCTGGAGTGAGATGAATCCTTTTCCCTTTGGATAGCTTTTTTGAGTATTTGAAGACAATGGTGGCTTGGCTCCACCAAGCGAAGTTCTAGTCTCAGGTCTTTGCAATGATCTTCACAAGAAGACACATATTGATAAATACTCTGGGCAACTGATAAGAGGTATCAGTTGGCTCTTGAAAGGATACAGCACCCCAAATTACACAGTAGTCTAACATTTCAGAGGTAGCCTGCTCTGTGCCACGGAAAAGAACAAGACAATTATCTCAGCTCTTTACTTCTATTATGGCCTTTTGTGTTGCTGTTCCTCTCAGCCTCATCATATTTTCCAAGTTTCATGATCTGTATATTACAGGAAAAGTTTCAAAACTGCAAAATTAAAGTAAAGTGTGCTAGTTAATGGACTGAGGCTAACTGAAAAGAAGCTTTGACTAAACTTTCATTTTAATACTTTTTTTAGATATACTTTGCTAAACTAAAGTCATCAGGTGTGTTCCTGCTGTCTCTATCTGAGATCAATTTGTTATAGTTAGGCTGCTAATTCTGAGTTATGAGTGATGAACTCACATTTGAGAATCTGTAAGAACTAGAATTGGCCTTTTGAAACTACTGAAGAAGTGGAAGTTCCAGAAGTGTAATTTCTGTGACTTACTTGAGCGTTTTGCAAAAATTGATAAATATTTTATTAACTAGAGAGTACAATTAAGGTGTGGAGGAAAACTATGATATAGAAGGTCACCACTCAACAAAACCTATGATACCTAATGCAACACATACAATATTTAATTAAGGGCTCAGTAAGTGTTCTCATTCTTGTGTGAATCAGGCTGTAAGGAGTAGGAAGTGAAAATGCAGACCACTAAAAAAGTATAAAACTTCATTTCACCAATAAATGTGAATAATGTGTATAAAATCCTGCCTCCCCATATACAAGGTGACTTAAATTGCCTTTTCTAAGACAAAAAATCACATTTCATGGAATCACTGCCATTACTTTCCAGGAGGTCTTTACAGTATCTACAGGCTAAATGTACTTACCACTTGGCATGTATTCCCACCACCGCCCTGCACAGAGATCCACAACCCTCACAACTCTCAGATACAGGGTCACTGCTTCCTTTAGCTTCCGGGAAAGACATTCCATACACATAATATCCTGCAGAGGGAGGTACCTTTGTGAGAGAAAGAAACTCATTTTTATCAAATACGTAAGTACTTTCTTTCACCAGTTATTTTTTTCCTTCTACCATTCTCCTACCCTTCAAACATAATGGGAAAATTCGTAGGACTAATTGAGGTTAACATCCATAAAATCATAAAGCTTCTTACTGAAAATATCCAGCAAATATTCAAGTATTCAAATAAAGTATTAAGCCCTCTCCATGGGTCATTTGATAAAACCTGCCTTTCTTCAAGTTTTCATAAACAAAAAATATTTATAAACAAAAAAAAGCAAAGAATGGAAGAAAAAAAATCTCAGTGTATTTCAAGATATGCTAAGGGAAGATAAGAATCATAAAAAAACAATTAACAAGTCCAATATTATTGAATATTATTGAATAAGGCCAATATTATTTGGCAACTTCGACAAATCCATTTCCTGTAGTTATTCTGCTCCCTTTCAACTATCTCCAACCCCTTAAAACTCTATTTTATTCATAAATAAATATGTGCATTAGTTTACCAGTATAAAATTTATTTTCCTAGATCTTTTACCTTTAAGATGACATACATTGATAAAGTTATTGCATGAATATCAAATGAGGACACCTCATCTGAATCACAATTTCCTCTTTCCCAATCTTATCTCTCCCTTCTGGAAACTTTTCAATTAACCTCTATTTCTGTTTTCAAAAACCAATAAATATTTTGACAGATCAGAAAATCTCATGACTCTCTCTTACCTTCCACACCTACCTAATAATATTTTTTATAAAGTGGAAGTCATCCTATTTAGTCTATATTGAGTCATACACAATGTACTCTAATCCCTGTTTCACAACCCTCTTACAAGGTAAGTAGCTGATAACTTCTCTTTGCCACATAGCTCTCCCCCTAAGCCATTTTCTTCCCCTCTATGTTCTGCTATATTCCCTGGTCCTCTGGCTAACAGCCGACTTTGGCCAATTTGAGCTGCTAGATAGAGGGATAAAGTTAGCAACGCTGGCTTTCTGCTGCTATTGGTCTCCTAGTTGAATTCCACAACATCCCTTACTGGTTCATTCAACCCCATCTATGCCACTATAAATATGTCCTTCATTAAACTATCAGTTGAGTATATCTTTTGCTATTTCCTGAAATCCTCATTGATCTGGTAAATGCTGTTATTATGGCATTTTACAACTGATGAAATTGGCTCAGAAAAGTTAATGCGAAAAGTCACATAGCTAGGTAAGTGGGAGGAAATGCAGGGATGTCAACACAGTTTGGTCAAACTCTAATTTCTAAAAATTATATTCTAGAGGGAAACTGCACCTATATAAGCTGAATATTTCTCTGCCCCATTGCTTTCTACCTCTGGCCTTTCTCCCTTCCTCTTTAATGCTATTTAGATAAAGAGAATCATATCAAATCAAATTTTCTACCATAAAACATTAATTAGCCACAACTTAATTTACAGTCCCTGTAACTTAGATGTAAGGAAAATTATAAGAAACTACATGGCTACACATTTTATAAACAATGAAAAACAACATCTTCTATGCCTAATTTTGCTACCTCAATATTTTTTCCTACATAATTGTTATCCAAAATACCCATCTGGATTAATCTTATACTCCCTTTAAATAAAAACAGATAGTACTGAGAAACAAAAATCAAGATGTTTTGACATCACATTTGCCCTAGAAAGAAAATATATATATTTTTTCTTCACAGAGTTTTAAAAAGCTAGAGGAATTCAAAAGGTATAAAAATATTACATTTTACATTTTAGAAAAGATACTGTTAGCTTAGTGGATACAGGATAGTGGCTTTTTTTTTTTTTTTTTTTTTTTTTTTTTTTTTTTTTTTTTTTTTTTTTTTTTTTTTTTTTTTTTTTTTTTAAGGAATGCCAAAGTTTTTCTGTTTCATGAACATGTGTTAAGTTGTTACCATATCACTATAACAGGAGTTCTCAGATTTAAAGAAAAAAAATGGGAGCCTAAAAATAAAACAAAACTTAATCTGTTTATTTTTAGAATAAACATATCATACTAAGTTCAAGAACTTAGCTCAGTCCATGGTTCTTCTTACATTCTGTCAATTTGCTAAGTATTTTCTTCATTAGAACCTAGGTAAATAAAACCCTTCTGCTTGACTCTACCCCTTCCATTTGAAAGGGGTCTGTTGAAATGCAGAATGTCACCTATTTACTTTAAATTTAAAATATGATTTCTAGCACTTTAAAATTGAGATATAGTATTTGTATATCTTTATGGAATTCAGTATGATTCAATACATATATATAGTGCATAATTTTTATCCAATCAACATCTAAAATCATTCCTCAGAAACAATTTTATCTATGTCTCCTCCTTTAGAATTTAAATGGCTTGTTGTTTAATTCTTTGATCCATTTAGAATTTGGTTATAAAGTATGTGAGATTAGGACATGTTTTGTCTTATTTTTCTAGATGGTCTGTAGGGTGCGACATTATCAGTGAATGATATTTGCAGTCCTTCTTCATGGATGTGAAAGCTAAGTTTATCAAAAACTAGTTCTACACATGTATTTGAATCTATATATAAAGTCTATGTTTGTCTGTTTTGCCCAAATGTCTGGCTATCTTCATCAGCACCAAATCTATTATATAATTTAGAATGTATCTGAACATATTGTATGGCTAGATTATTCTGAAATTTTTGGCTACTCTGACAGATGAACCTTAGAATCATTTTGTTTTATTTTTAAAAATCTATTATTTTAATTGGGCCTTTTATTTCCAGACAGAATTAACAAAAACTGTATTGTGTCATAGAGTAACAAACTCCTTTCTTAAAGACTAATATGAATTTACATTAGAGAAGAAAAATAAAGTACATGTGATTCCTTAAAATAAACTCTGTTCTCACTATTTAAAACTTTGTAATCTGCAAATATTAAATAATTTACAAAAATTCAATGCATTTCTTAGAACTTCATATATGGAAATTTGTTCTAGGTAAATAATACAAAGGAAAACCAAGATGCCTAGAAAAGCTAATTGCAATTATGACTACAAAAAGAGAAAACTGGAAACAATCTGGATGTCAGACAATAATGGAAATAGTTTTATGTCAAATATACATTCAATGGGATAGAAAGCAATGACTAAAATGATAATAATGAAAACCATGCAGCAATATGTGAAAAGACAAAACACAATAACCATTACACTGACCAAGTGTTTATGCCATAAAATGTGATGAGTGCTTTAAAACCACCATCTCACCGAATCCTTATGGTAACACCTTTTATCTATCATGGTACACAGTAAATCATGGACTTAGGATTCTAACTTGGGTCTCTAGCTCCAGAAAGGAACAATGTTAGAATGTGTTTATTTGAATAGTATAAATAAAGTACAATTCCTCAATGAAGAAAGCAATGGAAATGGAATGATACTTTTGTATGTTTGTTTATTTGATTGTCATTATGAAGCAGTCTGAGTAATAACTACATTTTAAAAATTTTTGGTTAAAGAAAACTTTGTTATGTTAATCACAAAACAACTTCAAGGTACATAGTGCATATAGTAGGATGGGTATTTTTTCACAAAACTTTTGTTTTCATCACTTACATATATGTGCATACTGAGCAAAAGGCACTTCTCACAGGTGATAATAAAATAAAGTCAGAAACACTGCCTTATGTTGTACACACATGGTGGTTTTATAAGTCAACAAATCTGTCAATAAAAATTCCAAGAAGCCTAGAAATGTTAATCCAAAGAAGGAAGGGTTTTCCAATAGAACTTTGGAAAGTTCTATTATGTGGCTAGTGATCCTGTGCTGTAGCCACTAGTCACGTATAGCTACTAAACACTTGAAATATAGTTACTGCAACTGAGAAACCGAATTTTTATTTTATTTAAATCTACTTTCCCCATGTTGCTAGTGGTTGTCATATTAAACAACACAGCACTAAGGTTTGCGAAACATTTATATTCCAAATACATGGAAGTCAACCAAATAAAATCTTACCTAAAAATATGACAAAGTACTTCATGTGAAAGTTGATTCATATAGTCCTTTGTATCATCTGATATTGTTTCCTCTGGGATTTCACTGTTTGTGAGACATGTTTTAACACTTTTCTTTCGTGGTCCCATTGCTATGTTGTCTCCAGATCAAAAATCAAATCTCCCCTTTTGCTTATTTGAATTCAAAGCACCTGAAAAAAAGCAGAAAAGAAGAGTAGATTAAAGAAGTACATCAAACCCAGACACAGAATTATCCGTTAAAAGCCAGGTAAGGGCTGGGGCTGTAGCTCAGTGGCAGAGCACTTGCCTTTACCTAGCACATGTGAAACATTGGGTTCGATCCTTAGCACCACATAAAATAAACAAACAAATAAAATAAAGGCATGCTGTCCATCTACAATTACAAAAAAAATTAAATAAAAAGCTAGATAAAATGACTTATTTTAAAATAGATAGGCAAGCCTAATATACTAATACATACCATATCCAAATTAAGAAAATTATTCTGTTTTGTTCTAAAGGTACAGAACATCTTTTTCTGAAGTAGTTAAGATCATAAATATGCGTTATTTAGAATAAGCAAAAATCCAAGAATTGACTCATTTTTGAATTTGTACTCTGTTTCCTAGCTAATTCACCTAATTTCTCCAAGCATCTATTTCTTGACATTTTAAGATCACTCAACTAGGAAACACAACCCCTTCTAGCTCTAGGAGCTTGTAATTTTCAATACACATTCAAAATAAATGTGTGAGGGCGTGTCTAAATTTACAAATAAACTAATAAACTTTCTTTCAGCTGTCAACCTATGCCACATCCAGGAGACCAACATTTCATATAAGTTGTCCCTAACACAACAGAAAGACTTCAGAAAGCTCCCATACTCTAGACTTCTGGAGCTCCCATCCTCAATTTGCCACATATTACTCCTATGTACTTGAGTCAACCTTTTAAATTCTTCATTTCTTACCTATAAAGTGAGGGAGTGAGACTACACCAATCAATCACAGAACTCTTTGTAATCTGATAAAAATTCCTTCTCCTGAAAAATATACAATTTCAGATGGAAAATGGAGTAGCCTTTCTCTCTGCTTTGGGACTACTAAGAAGTTAGTTCACTTTTGTATTACACAAAATATTCTATTTTTAAAATAAGCCCTAGTGAGACAGGAAGGAGGACAAAAAGGGAAGGGAGAAAATGGAGGGCAGGAGAGTTGGATGAGTAAGCACTCAGATGTTTTGTTTTGTTGATCAGTACTTGGGAATAACAGCCTATCAAACTGTCTGTCAACAAATATTTTTACTAATGTTGGTCCAGGTATAGAATATTTTATAGGAAATGTTTGTCTTCTTAGTATTAATAGCATTGTACATGGAGGTGGAGGCAGAGGTTGACAGCTGAAAGGAGGTTCATTCACATATGCATTAATTCAGACATGACTTCAACATGTCTAAAGACATTTATTTTGAATGCCTACTGTGTCTGTATCATTGTGAACAAAGAACTTTGGACACAAATGAAAACAAATAATCAAATAACCATGCAAGTGAGCTTGGAATCATAAATGAGATTAAGTGTTTTAAAGAAAGTAAACATTGTTGTAAAGCAGCATGTAACATGGAAGGCCGAGTTAATGGAGCTGGTATCTAAAGGAAGAGCAGGAATTAACACTACAGAAGAGAGTAGAGAGGGAAGAAAAGCATTCTTGAAGGTGCAAATAGCAGGTGCCTGATAGTGTGAAGGAACTTTCTTAAGGAACCCAAAGGAAACCAAAGGTGTTAGGGTACAGAGGGTTATAAGAAAAAGGAAGAGGAGGGCTCTTGATTCTTAAGGAGGAGAAACTACTAAAGGGCCCTGAAAGTGAGAGGGGAGTGAGCCACTCTCAAGAGAACTCAGGCACCTCTGAGGGGGAAAGGGCACCAGCTGGGCAGGGATTACTGAAGTACATGGATTCCTGGGGTTCCTTTGCTTCAGGAGAAAATGGGAGCAAACGGCTTAGCTAAGTAAATACTCATATTTCTTGTGCCTGCCAGCATGCCTGTGTTCTGGTCTCTTCTTCCCTCAATGAAAGATTATGTGTTATTACTTCTTGCAGGTGTCAGCATGCTAGCCTCTCCCTGAACCCCACACTTACTTCAATCACACACCCCTAATTTGTTGTTTCTATCCAGCTATGGCTTGAGAAGTCAGAGAAAAAAGATTTTAGAATTGTGTGTAGATTTGTATCATCAGGTATCTAGCATTATGGGCCTAAAGAATTATGTACAAAGTAGGCGTACAAGTTATGGTACACTCAATCTGTGACATCTATTTTCACTTCTCAGAAGCTGACTTATGTTATTTATCACATTCTGGCTAACAGGCCTCTAGAGAAAAAAATCTATTCTCAGAAACTACCTACAAAAAATGTTATAAACATACTCACCTGCTTCTGATTATATCACAGCCTACCTCTTTCTGTTTACTGCCCTCCCTGCTCCAAATTAATCTTCCCATCTTATGGCAGCTCTTGGAACTGCTCTGTGGGCATTTTAAACTTCCAATTATCAAAGCCAACACCTTCCAGCCAGTGCTCCCTACCTGACCTATCATATGCTGCTGACCACTCTTTCTTTAAAAGGCTCTCATTCTTTGGCTCCTAGGTCCTCTTTATTCCTCCATGGTACTCTCCAGTCTCCTTTGACAATTATCCACAAGCCCTCTTCTCTCTTTCCCAACATTACCTCCTTCTTCTCCTGGGCTCTCACCTTTATGTTTCCTGTACCTATTAGAAATGTTCACCTTATATCTTGAATATCCTTCAAACATATATCTAAACCGAACTCTCTACACAACTACAAATTCCCCTCCCAAACACACAACCTTTTTTCCATAATGTAGTTTACTAAATTTCTAAATTATAAACTTTAAAATCATCCTAAATATATTCTGATCTCCCACTTACCACTTGATGGGCTATATTTTTCAATTTACCACATTACTGTTCTTGTATCCATCCCTCCTGGCTTTCAGGATTCTATCAACCCTCATCTAGGCTGTTGTGATGGCTTCCTAAATGATGCCCATTACCGTGTTCCCAGATCCTAACCAAAAGCAGAAGCAGATCTGCAGTAAACAATTTACTGAGTAAATGCTTAGCATGTCATATTCCATACTGAAGCTATAGCTATCTTTTTAAAACATTTCTCTAATTTCATAAAGTGAAAAAAAATCAAGTTATAGAAAGACTATATCTGAAGTATGATCCCGTTTGTATAAAATAAAGGACATATATATAGGTGTGTATGGACATGCCATTT
Organism: Geosciurus inauris; assembly: GCA_004024805.1. Taxonomy (NCBI): domain Eukaryota; kingdom Metazoa; phylum Chordata; class Mammalia; order Rodentia; family Sciuridae; genus Geosciurus; species Geosciurus inauris. The sequence goes on from PVHX01000025.1 coordinate 282,146, forward strand.
TTGAAAGGATCCATGACAAAATATAAACAGAGGTTACCTCTGGGAAGTGAGAACAGAAGTTTAGGAAAGTGAGAAAGAAACTTTTACTTTGAACTTCACATTCTCCTCCACTGTTTGAAAATTTCAGATTAGCCATGAGTATTATGTTTCCTAAAAAACAAACAAATCCTAACAACAACACAAAGAATCAGTCTATATGGAATCCTAGTTCCTAGAGGATAAAATCCTCTAAATCTAGTTCCAAACCACCTTCCCAAACTCATCTTGCAACTCTCACCACTTGCTCCTCAGTATAATCACTGCAGCAGAATCGGTATCTTCTCTGTTCCTCCAAACATTGGTCTTTCTTTTCTAGTATGCTATTAACTATGGATGGAATGTCCTTCCTTTCCCTTTCTCTCTAGAAAACTATTAGACTTCAAAATCTAGCATAATTGTTGTCTTCTGTGAAAACTTCTACATACTCCTTATCTGAGCTCCCTGTAGAACTTAAGCTTCAATAGTAATGTGTGAAGTGTTTTAATCAGTCATGTTTCTGCCAGGAAAAGTATCTCAGGCTTGCCTCTAGTGATAACAAAATCCTTGCTTATAATAAATCCTCAAAGATGTCTGATGTGTGAATATCCATCAGTCTTTCCAGTATTCCATATGCATCCACAATAGCTCCAAGGCTGCTGCTAAGAACCATTTCATGCTCCTATGAGCACTGTTTGCTACCACAGCATTTAACGATCTCAGCAACAAGCCTATAACCTAGGTGACAATGCAATCAGATTTTACTCCAATAAGGACATACTTAACACACAGCTACCCTTTAGCATGCAAAAGCCTTAGCAAATCTACTAACCAGCATAGACCAATCCACTTACAGATTACTCAATTGTTCAGATCAGTCCTCTAGCTATTGTATGTCAGCACAGGCTTCAGCTTTAAGACTCTTAACCCCTTCAGAGACCATGCTTTTAGTTCTTTCTTAGCCATTCTTCTTTCTTTTGCTTCACCAAATCCACACCACTTAACTCACATCTTCCCTTATGATTATAAACCTTTGATTATTCCTTGAAATTTTGCAATGCTATAGTTTTGTGAGTCATATTTGGTAGCCCTAATGTAAGACCACACTTAAGTATTTAAATTAAATAGCTCCCATTTATTAACATTCTGATTGACTATAATTATCAATTAAATATCTTTACATTTACATATCTTAAATATCATTACATTTACAAAATTTCATTTGTCTAGAACTCAAAATATTCACTCACAGAAATGATGCTATACAACATTATTCGGAGGTTAGGTCTCTAGCAAAACCACAAAAGTCTATTTAACCTACAGCCTGCATTTAAATTAACTACCAAAAACCTAAGTTAACAACTTACCAAAAACCTAAGTTAACAACTAATCAAATTTTAGGTAAAACAGCACTCCTATTTCCTGTACTGTGCCTAGAATTGAAAGCTTGGTCTTCTAGCTACATAGTTGGCAGGTAGAGTAGGGACTCCTCTGCTGTAAACCTCTGGTGGGGAAGGGGACAGTGGAGATGAAAACTGGAGTAAAGGATGAAATCTTTATGCTACATCCAGAAGGTTGACAGGTAAGGACCTATAGCCAGGGGGAACACCACCAGCCCCCTTCAGACATCTTCCAAGTAGATGTCTCTGAAAATGTTCAGGAAATAAAAGGACTCATTTATTTTCTGCCACCCCTACTCAGTCTCAACAACAAACAACAAAGTAGCATCACCTTTATTGTGAAACTGCCAGCTAGGCTATGCTGAGCATTTCATTCTAGGCATTGAGGAATAGGGATATGGTTTTCCTGTATAAGAAAACACCATTCAACTCTTGCAAAATTCCAAATGCTGACAATGTCTCTCAAAATATATTGTATCTTAACTGCTTTTCCTGTCAGTGGGAAAAGGCATAAAGGCAAGTGAGAGGAGAAAACTGCCATGACTAGCCTTCTCTGTTTTCTTTCCTTCCCACCTTTTTTTCCAAAATATCAACATACCACTAACCATTCTGTATTCCCTTAACAAGATAAGTAAGGAAGGTTCAACATAGTAGCAGGTCAAATGAACAAGAGTGAAGGAGGGGAATTCCAGCAGTAGAGATATACGATGAGCTAAAGGAAGACTAGCAGAGGAGTTATGGAGGGTGAGGGACAGGTGAATAGAAATAACAGGTGAATATAAATAGGTGAAGATTCTGTTTTGCAGTACCAAGTGGAATTTGTAGGGCAAGCCAAGTTCTGGAGGCTTGGATTCTAAAACCTCAAAGAAATGTCATTCTGACAGAATTATAGTCAATTAGAATGTTAAAAGTTGAAAGGCCCTCAGAGACTACCTAGGCACACAGTTAATTTTTTATGGGTTACAAACCCATGTGAGAATATGACAAAACCTCCCCAGGTTCAATGCAAGCAGAATTACAAATACAATTTCAGGTGATCCACACACATCTAGAGATCCATATCCAAGACTGGTCCCCTAAAATTTCAGATGGACAAACAGAACCAGAGAGGATAAGTCAATAAGTTACTTGCCTAGGGTCACATATTAAGTGTCAGAACACAGGCTGGGACTCAAACTTCCCAGCCTACACTACATAACCTATCATCAAGTCTTGTGCCACTATAGCTGTTTTCCAGCATTCCAGAGCTATGCCCAATGCTTGGAGATGGGCTTCAGGATGCTCTTATAGAAATACTTCTGACCACACCCTTCTTCTCAACTCAGGGTTTGTGGTCCATCAAATTTAGGCTCCCATTCACTAACCTCTAACTACCTGAGTAGCCTAGAATCATTCCATGGCTGCCTGTTCAGCAGACCTTAGTAACAAAAAGCACCACTTTTGTCCTAGTGTCCCAAGTACATTTTTTTGGGGGGGGAGGGACTAGAGATTGAACTCAGGGGCACTCGACCACTAAGCCACATGCCCGGCCCTATTTTGTGTTTTATGTTGAGACAGGGTCTCACTGAGTTGCTTTGTGCCTCGCTGTTGCTGAGGCTGGCTTTCACCAAGTACATTTTTAAAGGCAAGTTGTTTGTAAATATTCTTTAAACCAGAGTTTTTAAAAAATGTTTCTAAGCAGTGTTCTTCTCCTTCCATCCTGCCTGTTCAAATATCCTCCTTATCCCAAACAATACTATAATACCCTTGGCGATTCACTTAAGTTGCTCCCAAAATTACATGTCTTTTACCCCTTCATGCTTAAAGCTATCTCCGAACATTTCCTGGCTTGCAAAGTCAAGTTCTTCTCTTTTCAAAACCATTTCCATCAAAAATGTTTGAACACTTATGGTTCATAATCCTGAAAATCTGATCCCTATGAAAATATTATATCTACTCTTTTAACTCCCTAAACCCATCACAACTAAAAATCTTCCTATATCTGTTCCCTCTTGTCAATGACCACATCCATCCCTAACTTAGTCTACTAATTATTCCTTTCCTCAGCTAACACTAAGTGCTCTGTAACCAATGTTTGTCTCTTACTAGTACTTCAAAGGGAAGAGATAAAGCAACTTATCTTATAATGGACCAGAAATTCAGGGATCCCTTGAAAAATTTTCAAAATTATGAATTAATTTCTCATTTTGTATGTAATCAATGACAATTCTATGGGGGAAAAACCCAGCAACTTTTCTTGATTACTATTATTTAATCAACCACTCATCCCCTCACTCAATTATTTACTTATTTATTTTTTACTGTCTATTAAGTACTAGTTGATACAAAGTCTTTCTCCCCAGGAAGCTGATAACCTCAGAGTTGAGAGAGAATCTACCACAGTCATTTCAATTCACTACAACTCAAATTACTTTTCATTATCCTCAACCCAAAAAAATCTATCTCCCATGTAAAACTTTTCAGTGTCCTCCTCATTGACCACTTTAAGGGGCTTCCCTGCCCTTCAGGTTTCTAATGTCCTTCTTTAGTTTCTATTAGCTTCAATTTATTGTATCAAAGTAATCTTGCATGTCACTGAATTAACATTAACAGAACATCTTATTATGTCTTACCTAGAACACACTCTAAAGAAAAGCCACACCACATTCACTGAGCTGCTGAGATAAAAACAACAAAGAATTATAGTGCTGAAAAGGCCCAGGAATCATCCAGTCCAATCTTTCATTTTACAGACAAGGAAAGCGAGGCCAGAGAGGAAGAGGTGACTTGTCCAAAGCTACAGAGACATAATGGATCACTGCTAAATAAAGGCCATCAACATGAGTTCAATTTTCACTTTACTACCCAACTAACTTTACCAAAACCTAGCTGTTTTTCTTTTTCTCCTACACTATGCATTAGTATCTTTTTGACTAAAGATAAAAGTATACACCTTGGACAGAGTCATTTAAACAAATATGCATTATCTATATTCTTTACCAAAGAGGACATTAAAATTGCACCATTACAAATTTTAGAGGGATGGAGCCTTATGGATCACCTAAACTAGTAATTCCCAAAATGAATGTTAAAAATCACTTTTTTTTTTCACTCTCTAACTACATAATTCACTCCATCCACACCCCAATGTCTCCATCCCCCAGAAAACCATAGCTTTATAGAGCCATTATTTTGTTCTTCAGTTGTGCTAGAAGGAATGAGAATTTATGAACCAGCGACCTATCAACACTTTCCTTTGACAGATTAAAAAATCTCAAGTCTAGAGAAGGGATTTTCCCAAAGTCAGATATCAAATATACAGCAGAGTTAGGACCAAAAAAAAAAAAAAAAAAAGTCTCCTATTTTTCACTCTGTAAGCATTTACACTACTGGTTTAGGTTTACACAACCAAGTTTTTTGTACAGAGTTTCCAAATGCACAGAATCCTTTTCAAGTGCCCAGCTGCTTTTGTCCAGCTTGAAACCTGGAAAGAAATACTATGAACTCTTTGGCCAAGCCAGATGCATAAAGGACATGCTTTTCGGGTCTAAAATTCCACGCAAGGGGAACACAGAATATGATTTTCAGAAATGACAGGGGCATCAGTCACCCAATGCATTCATTTTAGAGATAAGCGGACTGTGGTAATGGACCTGGACAAGGTCACACAGTGAGCAGGAGGACCAGGTAAAACTAGAACTCAGGGCTTCTTGAACCTCGGACGTGGCAGATTCTCAAAGATGTATTCCTTGCCATCCTGCTCAGGTGCATCCCCTCAGTACACTGACGACAGTCCTTTCACAATTTACAGGCCTAAATGCCGATTTAAGATTAAAATCGTGGAATTCGTGATGCCCGGAGGAAGGTGGAGGGCAAAAGTTGACCAGTCTAAGCCTCCCATTTCGTTGAGGAAACCGAAGCCCACGTAGGACTCTGCAAGCTGGAATCTTGGGCCAAGTGCAAACCCTGCAAGCAAGGCCTATATTCGACCCCAGCTCTCCCGGGAGCTCTAGGCCCCAGAGACCGAGAGTCCAGGCAGTTGGGAGCCCCAGAATCGCTCATCCGGCCGCCGCCGCCGCCCAGCCTCACGCATCCCCGGCTTCGCCGCCCGCTTCGCATTCCCCGGGCCCCCTGGCCGCCGCCTCACCTACGCCGGCCCTCGGTCTGTTATTGTGGTTGAGAGGGAGGGAGAAACACGACAGACACTTCCCGCGGCCCCCACCGCCTAGCCGCTTCCGCTTCCGCCGCCGCTCCGGCATTCCAGGGTGTTGTCATCCGGGGCTGGGCCTGGGCTTGCTAGGTGTCCATATTGGGTGTGGTTAATCGCGTCCTGTTGCGACAGCCATGTTAAGCGTGGCATTTCCCCGGAAAGCTTACTACTAGTCCTTTTTCACTTAACCCTGAAGCGCCAGACCGGAAGCTCCCTGAGTCTGATGTGCAGGAGTCGTGGTTGCTCTTCAGCTAGGTTGATTTTCAGCTTGGCTTATCCCTGTGGCCTCGGATGAGCCTTTGGACCTCATCTTTGTCGTTTGCAAAATGAAAAAGTCCCAGTAGAGCTTTTTTTTTCCGGAAAATTTTTTTTTTTTTTTGGGCGGGGGATGAAGGGGATACTTGATGTTAATGTTCAATAATTCCTTCTGTGATTTTGAGACATTGCTGTACGTTTAATTACTAGTATTTTACAGTTCAAAGGGCTTTCACACCAGAGTCTCATTAAAAACTTTCCACCTCAGACATGGACAGGATCCGCTTAATCATTTTTTTTTTTCCTTTGTTTAATGGATAGGGAATTATCTACATAGAAGACAATTGCCTCGCACGATGTCACACAGCAGAACTGAAATCCATATTTTTACCTTCCAAATCCCATGTTTTGGCCCTTACACGCATGTATCTAATGTGGGCCAAAATACCTAGGTTTAAGTAGATTCAAATAGCCATAAGGGAATTTGGTGTGAGTGAAAGCCACATAAGATACAATTTGACAAGACGCAGGAGTAACTATGTTGGAGAAGAAAGGACTAAACATAGCTTAGGGAACTGCTTGTTCCTTTTATTCTTTTTTTTTCACTGATAGCAAGCCTTTTGGTTCTTTCCCTCTCCCTGAGGTTTGCAGCCTGAGCTTTCAGTTTGTCTTAGGCTGTTACAGTTCTGGCTCTAGGGTTTCATGTGTCAAACCATGTATCTTGCTTGTTTGGAGGATATGGGAGGATAAAGAGAACAGCAAAACCTCATCATATTTAAATAGCATTCATTTAATCCAAACTTTCATACTGATTATTCCTGTGAATGAATATATTTCTATTCTCATACTGTTTTTTGTCAGCATGATGTTTAAACTCTAATAAATGAGACATAGATGTAATGACTTTTTTGTTTCTTAGAGTGTTCTGAAAAATAAATAGCAATGGTATATGAAAGTGTCTAGTACAGGGGCTGGCATATACAGAAGATATTTCATAAAGTTTATTTCTGCACAGTTGAGGTGAATTTTTTGATTCAATTGAATATATTCATTCATTTGATTAGCATTACTCCTTTTTTAAAACCTCTGAGGCACGGCTAGAAATACTCATGATTGAGGTAAGTTTCCTAGTTCAGAAAAGGAAACTAAACTATATCTTAAAAACATTGTAAAATGTTTAATAGAGATATTAAATATTAGATATTTTCTCTACAATAACAAACAGTGCACAAAATTTCCAGTTTCTCTGCATCCTCTCCCTCATGTGTTTCTTATGAGGTAATGTTTATAATCCATTCAAAACAGTGCCTGGCATTGAAGCAAACAGTCCACAAAGGTTAGCAGTTATTTGACTGTTCAGCAGTCTCTTGTCCTTCCTATTTTTTTGGTTATTTCTGGTAGTTGAAGTGTCAGGGGCTGATTTCTTGTCATATGATATTTCTGAAGTTCACTTTAAAAGTTCCCTAAATTTTCCCAGGTTACATGATGTAATCCAGTGAAAAGATGCTATACGTAGGTATACGCATAGAGAATTGCCATTTTAAACCAAATTCAAGGTAGCAGTGTAGAAGAAAAAAAATTCATAGTGTTTTTTAAAAATGTTTTTTGCCTTTGCATTCTTTTAATCAGGGTATCATTCTACTTGTCATTTAAAATACATCATCACATTTAACCCTTATGAACACTGTAAGATATACCTAGCTTCATTTTAAAGTAGGGCAACTCAGGTTCAGGTTTTACCTTTCATCGAAGTTCATACACTGTTAAATTGCACAGAATCATTGTGAAAACGGGAATAGTTGACTTTAAAGACAATGATTCTAATTATTAAATTATGCATTTGTAATGTTTTCTTCTAAGTGACAATTTGGTGAATCTTGTTTAGTGCATAGTGTGGGTCAAGTCAATCCTCAAGTCCTCAAAACTTTGAAGGGCATAGCCATCCTAAGCAGGTGTTAGGAGACCACTTATAGTGATTTTGATTTACATTTGATATACATATTGATCATTTGTATGATATTTTGGGGAAATATCTATTTAGTTGCTTGGCCTAACTTTTTAATTTTTTTCCCCTGAAGGATTGAACCCAGGGGCACATTACCACTGAGCCACATCTCCAGTCCTTTATATATATATATTTTTTTAATTTTTAGACAGGGTCTCCATAAGTTTTTGCGTATGGCCTTGGTAAATTCCTGAGGTTGGCTTTGAACTTGCAATCCTCCTGCCTCACTCTCCCAAGCTGCTAGGATCATAGGAATGCGTCACCGCACCTGGTACTTGGTGTTTTAATTGGGCTGTTCGTTTGGTTTTTGCTACTAAATTTTAAAAGTTTCTTGTATTTTTTGCATACTCATCCTTTATTTTTAAAAAAAAATGATTGCAAGTGTTTTCAGCGATCTAGAGAAAGAACACTGGTACACTCTTGGTTGGAATGTAAATTTGTGCATTCACTATATAAAATAATATGGAAGTTCCTCAAAAAATTAAAAATAGAACTACCATATGATCCAGCAATCCTACTTCTGGGTATATATCCAAAGCAATTAAAACAAGAATCTCAAAAGCTTATTTTAATCACACACTGCAACTTAATTTGTAATAGCCCAAACATGGTAGCAACCTAAATATCTATTAGAGGATAAATAGGTAAAAAAGAATGTGGATGTATATATAATGGAATATTATTCAGCCTGTCATTTGTGGCAACATGAATGAATCTAGAGAGCATTATGCTAGCTGAAATAAGCCAGATTCCCCCCAAAATGCTACATAATATCCCATATATGATAAATCTAAAATATGGAAATTTGTAGAGGCATGCAGTGGAATAGTGGCTGCCAGCGACTTGGGATAGAACTGGGAGGTATACCTAAAGGGTACAAACTGTTGGTTATATGAGCTAAGTTTATAGCTCTATATCATGTGCTTGAAAATTTGCTAAGAGGGTTGATCTTATGCCAAGTGTTCTTGTCACAACAACAATAATAATGGACAAGAAAGCAGGAGAAACATTTGGAGGTGATAGGTTAATGGCATAGATTGTAGTAATAGTTTCATGAGTGCCTCTCTCCAAATCATCATGTTATATCAAACATGTATAACTTTTATATGTTAATGGTACCTCTCTAAAGAGTTTTTTTAAAAAAAAACTTTCAATGACGCTTTTGCTTTAATTTTAAGCTATAAAATACATTTTAACTTGTTAATCAATTATCAGGCTGAATATGTGCAGGTTCTAGCCTACCTTTTCAATCATATTTTCCTTCACAAATAGCATGCTTCAGCTGAACACAGGACTTCCTATTTCCCCTTCACATGCCCTGTAACTCCAGAATGAGTGAACAAGTTGCCCCTATAAGAAGAAATTGAATCGGGGCTGGGATTGTAGCTCAGCGGTAGAGCGCTTGCCTCGCATGTGTGAGGCCCTGGGTTCGATCCTCAGCACCACATACAAAGCAATAAAAAAATAAAGACATTGTATCTATCTACAACTAAAAAAAAAAAATTAAAAAAAAAAAGAAGAAATTGAATCAACCTCATTCCACTTTTCAAAGAAAAGAAGAGGAAAATGTTGGTGATATGGGTCTATTGAAGTAAGCCCAAGTCTGGTTCAGAATCTGATGGTTCTTATGTTCTAACTGTAACAGGGAAGAAGCAATTGTTCATTTTACAAGCTAGTTACATTTTTGAGCCTCCCATGGTTTATTCCGTAATTCAGTAAATATCTTTTGTATTAACACTTAAATCATACATATTAATGAGGATCAGTGTGAAATTTACATACATATATACAGCATACATTGATTACATCCAACCACTGATTTTCTACCCCAACCACAGCACCTTCCCCTAGTCCCTAGTAATAATCATCTGTTCTCCGGTCAACTTTTCTTTTTAGTTTCTGCATATGAGAGACAACTTGTGTCACTCATCTTTCTGTATTTGGCTTGTTTCACTTCATGTAATATCCTCCAGATCCATCTATTTTCAAATGACAGGATTTCAATTTTCTTTATGGATGAATAGTACTCCATTTTGAATATATACATATTTTCTTCATCCATTCATCTGTTAATGGGCACCTAGGCTTATTTCACATTTTAGATATTGCGAATAGTGCTGTTACAAACATGGGTGTGCAGGTATCTTTTTTGTATGCTAACTTCATTTCCTTAGGATATATATATCCAGAAGTAGAAGAGCTGGATAATATAGCATAATTCTATTATTCGTTTTTGGAGGAACTTCCGCACTGTTCTAATAGTGGTTGTACTAATTTACATTCTCCCCAGCAGTGTATAAAAGTTCCTTTTTCTCCACATCTTTATCAGTATCTGTTGTTTTCTTTTTTTAAATATAAAAGACTTCACAAATGTGTGTGTCATCCTTGTGCAGGGACCATGCTAATCTTCTCTGTATTGTTCCAGTTTTAGTATGTGTGCTGTGAAATTAAGCACTGTTTTGGTTTTTTGATAGTAGCCTTTCTAAGTAGGGTGAGACAATGGCTTGTTGTAGTTTTTATTTGCATTTCCTTGTTTGCTAATGATATTGAGTATTTTTATATATTTATGGCCATTTGTATTTCCTCTTTTGAGAAATGTGTGTTTACATCATTTGACAAGTATTTTCAGAGTGCTTGCTCTAGGTACAGGCACTGCTAGGTACAAGGAAACAGTTATGGCGAAAAGTGGATGTGTTCTTACCTTTGATTTGGTGTGAAGAGAGAGACAACTTAATAACCATAGAGGTTATCAATATCTCAATTTCTCAGTAATAAAAAGATGAGAGTAGGCACACAGTTTTGTTGAATGAAAGAATTAATGAATGAATAGATAAATCTAATACACTCAATTTTTCCTTTTAAGCACTTCAGTTGTCAAACGTAAGACTTTCCTAAAGAATTAAATAAATCTTGTGACTGTATTAAACCAAACATGCAAATATGGCAAAAGACTTCTAATGCTAATAATATTTGGTCTTAATAAAGTTCTTATGTTTTCAACTTCATTATACGTTTAAATCAATACTCAAAAACTTCAGATTTGAATCATCAAGCTTCATCCATTAGATTCTTTGCTATATTCTTTAGATTCTTTGCTTTTATTCTTGCTATAGTTTCTTAAAATATGGCAAATGTTTTAAATTCCAATTATTCAGACTGTTTCTTCTTTTTATTATTATGTTGTTGTTGTTGTTATTGTCGACATTGTTGTTATTATCATTTCAGTACCAGGGATTGAACCCGGGGGCACTTTACCACTGAGCCATGTCTTCACCCTTTCTATTTTTTATTTTGAAATAGGTTCTTGCTACGTTGCTTAGTTCTAGTTCTAAGTTCTAAGTTACTAAGTAATGTTGCTTAGTAAGTTGCTACGTTGCTCACTAAGTTGCTGCGGCTGGCTTTGAACTTGTAATCCTCCCGCCTCAGCCTCTGGGCCAGTGGGATTATAGGTATGCACCCCCACGCACAGCTCATAGACTGTTTCTTTTCATGAAATGAAAACATAGATATGATTTAATCTTCATTTTCTATGCTTGAATTTGATCTTTTGGCCTAGACACTTTAAGACACTTATTACCGTAAAAAACATTCCACTTTCCATATCTGAGGTCTATAGTTGTGTAACGATTGGGAGGATGTTTGACTGAGCCCCAAGATTCTCTTCATCTTACACCTAAACCATTGAATTGTGATCCATAATGACACTTGAATGACTTGGTAGCTGTCAATTTCTCATCATATAGATGGAGTTTGCACAGGACTTGATGAAACCAGCATTTAATGAAATTCAGAAACAACAGTGAGCAGAGATAGAGGAACACTCCTTACAAGGCTTAAGTCTTTGGATACAGCTGTGCCTGCAATGAGATCCACCCTAGATTCTCCTGATTGCATAAGCCCACACATTTCTTATTTGGCCTAAGCTAAGTTTCACTTCGATTCTCATCATGTTGAAATGAAAGAATTCTGAAAAATTCTCCCATACTGTGATAGCCATTATCCTCCTCCATCACCCCAAACTTTCATAAAACATTTATTACTTCAAATCATCTTAAACTTTCTTGAGGAATGAAGGAAGATGGGGGGGGGGGGCTCTAACCTGCCCTAACCTGGTGGGTAGTGAAGCAGAAGCATCAGAAGGTGAAATGGGAGGCTGATGGAGAACTCTGTAAAATTAGGGATGCAGAGCAAGAGTTACCATGAGAACATAAGTGCCCTGGAATCCTCTGAAATTGGGAGAGACACCAGACTTTACAGGGTTTGTGGAATGGGAGGTCAAGTACTTTTATTTGTATACAAAAGAATGTTCCTTAGAAGGCCAAGATCTCTGAGTAACATTTCCATGCTTTTTACCAACATATAAATTGTTTCAACTCCTGAAAGCATCACAGCTTATTATGATAAAAATAGGCAAAATCATTAATTGTAGTAAGTGAAGAAAAACAGCACAGGAGGGAGCCTGAGGGCAGACCTAAGGACAATCCTAGACTCTGGAGGAAATGATGGCATGCAGAAAGTAGTGTGAAAGCATCTATTGTTTCTTGACTTACATCATTTATCCTTCTGGCAGTAACTCAATACTCCTTTGGGGAACAATTTTTTTATCTGTTCTAGTCCATACTGTAGGGGCTGTCCTGGCTCCTGCAGGGAATTTTAATTCACCCATTGGCCCATTTCAATGGAAGTTTAGCATGCTTGTGGTTATAAGGACTAGTTCAGAAATGAATCTGTTATTCTAACTAATATAGTATGGTTCAAAACTTTAGTTAGAAGTTTTGGGAAAAGGAAAGCACTCCCTCCCTCCCCCCTCCTCCCTGAGAAAGAAAAGTATAAGAATTTATTAAAACAAAGGGAAGTAATGCTCCTGTGGCTGAGAGGAGATCTGAGAAGGTTAGAGTTTACATGGATCTATAGGCTTAAGGAAGTCAACACCCAGCCCAATACTGGATAAAGCACCCAGTATCCACAAGGCCGTAGTCAAATCAAAATATTGATCATTTTTCCTCCTTTGGTGACACCATGGACTCTAGGTCATGTACTAAGGAAAGTTCTCTTCAAATGAAATTGTAATTCCAGAGCTACCAGGGTGTTGTCCAAAGAAATTCAATATATTACACTTGGTTTCCCCACTAGAGGGTGTAGTTCACTCATTGTAGTAGAAGCAAGCAATGCCACAGTAAATGCTGGTAGGCATTAAGGAAGCCTACTGGCATGGTACAGGATCCCATTCCCAGAACTCATTTCCTTGAAAGGGCCCCTGTCTTAGAATGACTAGGAGAGTAGTCCAATGGCCAAGCATGGCTGCAGGCATAGAAAAGGGAACCATATCAAGGTGCAAGGTGGAGACTTCATCTCAAGAATCATGAAGCTTCCTTAGTCTTAAAAAGAATGGTAGCCAGGTGTAGTGGCCCATGCCTGTAATCCCAGCGGCTCGGGAGGCTGAGGCAGGAGGATAGCGAGTTCAAAGCCAGCCTCGGCAATAGCAAGGTATTGGGGTTGGGGATTTGGCTCAGTGGTCAAGTGCCCCTGGGTTGGTTCAATCCCTGATGCCAAAAAAAAAAAAAAAAAAAGGAAAGAAATTAAAAGATAACAGCATTTACATTTTCTCTTCCATGCCAAATCTAATGGTAATCCTGTGACTTGGTATCTTTAAAAATCTTATTTAGGAGGAAGGAAGACTAGCTGAAGGCTAAAGTTGTAATTGAGAAAGAAGCAGCAGTCATTCTTATTAGTATCGATAAGGGGTGTTTGGTATTTCATGGCTTGGATAATTGCTATGTTTTGCCTCTGTTGACACATGATGATGTAGTGTTATCTTTATCATGATTCATCATAGTCACAGAGTGACTTTATCAGATGTAAATGTTCTATGAAACATCAAGACCCAGATGTAAGTAGGAGGCCAACATGTGCTAATTCCAAGGTCAACACCTGGATATAATGGATTGTCTTCTCCTTCTCACATCTTATTACATTGTTCGATAATCATTTGTTTTCCTGCTTCCTCACTGGATTATAAACTGCACAAGTGCATAACCTTGTTTTGATTAATACATAAGACCAAGAAGAGTCAAGCTAATCTCTGAATCTCATAAGAATTTGAAGAATATTTGCTGCAAAAGTGACTGAATTATCCAATTAGCCTATTTAACAATCAGTTGCACCAAGTTAGGAGTACTTGCTATTTAACTTTGTAGTCCTAGAATCAAACACAGTTCTCACACATCTCATTAAGTATATTTCAAGTCAAAGAGAAGCATTCCACAGGATAAAATTTATTGATTAAAAAATAAATATAATAAATTCTCCTTCATTAAGGAAAGATGATGCTTAATTCAAACGCTTTCACTCACTGATGAATGAAGAAAAACACATCATACTCATGACAGACTGGACTTTCTGCATATCCCATTGTATTGTACTGTAAGGGTGAGATTCAATGCTCTAAAAGAAATTGATACACATTATTTTAGAGATCACTTGTATGAAATATAGCCTTTCCTTTCCTTAGCCTAGTGGTATCGTAACAGAGATTTCAAGGTACAGGAGACCTTGATTTGCAAACTCTAGACTTAAAAAATAGTGCATATCTATAAAGATTCACCTCTCACCCTACTATGCCTTTCCATCCTGGAGAACATTCTGCTTTGTAACATAATGGAAAATTATTAGAGTGTTTAGCAAATATGTAAGCCAGTATCTCAAGAGGTGAGAGGAAGTAATGGCTTATTGAAGCATCCTCTCAAAATCTTTCTTCTTCTCTGAATAAGAATTATAATTTCTGTAAAATGACCATAATGTGGGGTATCTACTGAGATAGACCCTTTTCAGACTCACTATGAAAGTACTCTACGAGTTTTAAATAGTAAGTATTACACTTCTAGGACAAATATCCTAATGAGGCAGAACAAGATAAACACAGGAGTATGGAAAACATCAGTGAAAAAATATTTATCTTCTTCAAGCAGAAACAACAGCAAGCTAATTACTGCATTTTATACTGAAATTATAGTCAATTGACTTTCGATTTCATATTTCATGAAAAAATAGTACTTTTAAAAAAATTAATAATAGTAATGTAGCAGCTACTGAAAAATGATAACATTGTTCATTTTCTACAAATACTTCCTATTTGACATTGGGCAAGACAAAAAACTTTGGAGTATTTTCTCTTTATATGTAAAAGGGAATATTTCTTCCTATCAGGTAGTATCAGCATGGGTTTCATAGGGTCCTGTTTAGAAAAGTACTTTCTAACAATAAGCAGGCTTATAATTATGTTATTTTGAGTACTAGTTTGAGAGTAATCGTATCTTGTTCTTTTTTTAATTGCTTTTACTTTCTCTGCACGTAGCATAGTGTCTGGAATTTATTAACTTACTAGGTATTTATTAAACACTCATGGGAAAAATGGATAAATATAAGAAAAACATTTTTGGGGGGCAGTGCTAAGGATTAAACCCAGGACCTCATACATACTAGACAGGGACTCTACCTTGAACTATGAAGCCCTAAACTAAGAAATTTTTTTTGACAAATCCTAGAATTCTGTCCAAATATAATATTGTAATCACTAGACAAAATAATGGGAAGCTATCCTTGTGGACTCTGGAAGTCATATTCCTAAATTGTCTCCTGGTCTCTCCCCTTATGAGCTATGTTATGGTTTATGACACTAAACCTCCCTAAGCTTCAGCTTCATCATCTACACAATGGGAGATAATACCAATATCTACTTAATAAGCTAGGTAATTCCTTTGTAGCACCAAGCCAAGTGCCTGGTATATATAAACACTAAGTTTATTTTATACTTACATATGTATTTTTCAAAATTTTTCAAAAAATTTTTCACATTTTTCAAAAGATACCCAATCATATTCCTTTTAATATTCCATATTTCTGTTTATATGTAATAAATGTAGTTTTAAAACGTCTAATCATACTATAAGCATCACACTATAAGAGATTTTCCTTTCTGATCATACTATAAGACATCTTCCTTTTTTAAACTTAACATTAGTCATGATTGTTTTTAGAGAACTTAATATGTAAACTCCAGTGGAATTTTTTTAAAAACACATATGTGTCTGGGTATGTAGCTCAGTGGTAGAGTGCTTTTCTAGCATGTACAGGGCCCCAGGTTCAATCCCCAGAGCCACAAAAAATAAAAATCATCAATGGATTTAAATCAATGAATCTTTAAATGATACAAAGACAGATCTTTGTTGTGCTCAAGTGGATCAACCTTGTAACTGCTTTAAGATGTAGAAATAAGGTACCAGGCAGAACTTAAACTAGGCTTTGAATAATAGAGAGGGATAAATGGGCAGTTAGAATCAAGGTATGCTTGGCCCCCTTGCCTTCTCATGCCTATAACCTGGATCCACATTTGGAATGTTTGATAATCTGAGAAGAAAGCAACTGAAGATTAAAGGAGGTAAGTGTGAAAGGTGGAGTGTCAAGTAATTCTTATGTGAGAACTCTTTCTGCAATGGTGGGGTGATGAGGAGCAGAGTGGACCTCTCAACTGGCTTGAGATTAAAGGAAGATGGGCAATAGGGCATCAGCATACTAAACATCAAGGAGTGTCATGGACAAGAGTATTTAAATGGCAGCACCACGATGGCAAAAGGATCAGATTTTATTTGAGAAAACCATACTTCCTTTTATTCCGCTCTTATGGAATAGTCAAACAATTTGAAAAAGAGCAAAATGGAAGAAACTATACTTCCCGATTTCAAAACTTAACAGTAAAAGGCTAGAGTGATCAATAATACAGTGTGGGGGTGACATAAAGAAAAACATACAGGTTAACAGAATTGAAAACTTACAAATCAACACTCATATTTATGGTCTATTGATTTTCAACAAAGGTGCTAAGATAATTTAGTGGAGAAAAGTATAGTGTTTTTCAGCTCATGCTTCTGGGATAACTGGACATCTACACGCAAAGTAATAGAGTTAGATTGTTTCCCTCGCTCCCTAGATGACGACAAAAAGTGAAGAAAAAAAACCCAAAAACCTCAAAATGGATCAAAGAACTAAATGTAAGAGCTAAAACTATAAATTCTTGAATAAAAACATAAGAGTAAATGTTGATAACCTTGGGGAAAGCAGTGATTTCTTGTATAAGATACCAAAGCACACACAATAATATAAATTGTACTTTCTCAACAAAAGAATCTTCTATGCTTCAAAGAATCCATGAAATGAAAGACAACCAACAGAATGTGAAAAATACTGGAAAACCAACATCTGATGTGGAACTTATATCCAGGCTAAAGAATTCTTATGACTCAACAGTTAAAAATAAAAGTGATCAGGATAGAAAGTGAGCCCAGAATTTAAATAAGCATTTCTCCAAAAATAAGTAAATGTCTAGTAAGTCCATGGAAAGATATCCAACATCACTAGTCACTAGGGAAATATAAATCATAACCATGAGATACCACTTCACACACACAGGATGGTTATTACTAACAAGATATATATTAATACGTGTTGGTAAGAATGTGGATCAGTTGGAACCCTCACTGGGCACGGTGGTGCATGCCTGTAATCCCAGTGACTCAGGAGGCTGAGGCTGGAGGATCATGAGTTCAAATCCAGCCTCAGCAAAAGCAAGACATTAAGCAACTCAGTGAGACCCTGGCTCTAAATAAAATACAAAATAGGGCTGGGAATATTGCTCGGTGTTCTATTGCCTCTGAGTTCGATCCCTAAAGCCTCAAATATTGCTAATGGGACTATAAAACATTTCAGAGGATTTGGAAAATAGTCTTGCAATTCCTCAAAATGATAAATATGGACTTTGTGTATGCGCCAGCATTTCTACTCATAGGTTTATAGCCAAGAAATAAGTGATAATATTTGTCTATACAAAGCCTTCTATGTGAAAGTCTTAGCAACATTATTCAGACTACCCAAAGTGGAAACAACCCAATGTCCATTAACAGATAAGGGGGTAAACAAAATGGCTCTATCAATAAATGGAATATTATTCAGCCATAACAAATTACAAAGAACTGATGTGTTCTCCTGTACGAAATGAATCTTGAATATCTACACTGAGCAAAAAAATGTCAGAAAAAAAGGCCTCATATTATATGATTCCATTTATAAAAATTTCCCAGAATATGAAAATCCATACAGACAGAAAGTAAACTAGTGGTTTATAGGTGCTGGGGACCAAGAGTATGGGGGTATAGCTTTCTTTTGATGAAAACTATTCTGAAATTAAGTGACAGTTGCATAACTCTGAATATATTAGAGGCTACTGAGTTATATACTTTAAAAGAATGAATTTATATTAACCTTGCTCTTAAAATTAAGTTCCTAAGGATAAATCTTAACAGTGAGAAGTTTTTATTTCCCTAAAACCCTGAGTTAGAGAATCTACCCTGGGTAGACAATATATTTGAAGAGAGGATGAAAGTGGAGAACTTATAATATAGTGGGAACAGCATCATTTGTACAGTTTCTCTGCATCCCAAGGAATCCCTGTGTATGCCATGGAATCATCAACCTTGGAGGCCTATGAGATGAAGTCTTGAGATCATCTGAAGACACTGTTGTAGTGGTTGAGGATAATTATGGTAGAAGTATCTGACCTGAGTGAAAGAGACAGTAAATATGGAAGGAGCACTTGAGGATAGTGAACATATAGGCATATTGATAGTAGGGTAATCACTCATTCTGTTTTGCCTGTGTCTTATTTTACTACTCAATGTCCTATTATCCTAGGAAAATCCTCAGTCCCAGGAAAATTGGGGTGGTTGGTGCTCTAGTTGGTAGCAACACAAGGTCACTCCAGCTGTTATTTACTAAGGGTCTGCTATGTGACTACCAGCATAGTGAGCCTTCTTTATGCATTTTCTTTTCAGTCCGCGTAATTGCTGAGGCAAAGCTATCAGTCCTAAGTCATATAGTTTAAATAAAAGATCTGTGATTCAATACATTTCTGTAGTATGAGAGTCTTCACTCTTAACCACACTTTCCGTTCTGAAAGACTGAGCCAAAACAACAGTGGTAATTTTTTTAAAATTAGCTATGAAGGGGGCTTTAAGTTTACAAATGCATTTTATGCCCATTTTTACATTTGTTCTTTCTGAGAACCATCTGATGTATTCATTTATTCAACAAGCACTTACTGGTGACCTACTTGGTACAAACACAGTGTTAAATGCTAGAAAAACAACAGATACTCAACTTCTGACTTCTTGGAGCTTGCAAGAGGACAGAAACAGAAAGAAAACTGAAATACTTGGGAATTATAAATATTACAAATGAAAGAGAAAAAGATTAACATGGAAAACATGAAGGTGAATTTGTTGTAAATAGGGTGGTCAGGTCAGACAGCCTGTGGGAAGATAAAATTAGGCAGAAATCTAAGTGATGAAGGAACACTGGCCCTGTGAAGAACAAGGGAATGGAATTCTTATAGAAGAGGACACCTTGCCCAGAGTTCCCAAAGCAGGAAAGAGCTTCCTATGTTTGAAAATATCAAGAAAGAAGAGTCAGTGTGGATGGAACATATGTAGCAAGATAAGCAGAAATAAGACCTCAGGTTTGCAGATATGAACTTGACATTTGGAGGGGTTATAAGACTTCCCAATGTCCCTGAACCACAGAGGCAGGCTTTAAACCAAGGTCTTTTGACCTTGAATGCTGAGATTTGTTTTGAACAGGTAGTATTTCTTAGAGCTATGGTTTGTTTTCACACGTTCTTGGAACAGAATCCTTTTTTTTTTTTTTTTTTTTTTTTTGACACACGATTACACATGGAAACTCATGTTCAAATCAGTTGAAGGGAAGGTTTCTCATCTGAATTTGTAGGTGGAACTCAGAGTCCCAGTTGTTTACTCCCCGCCACGCTGACTCTCTCAGCCAGTGGATCAGCAACTCCAATATCATAAATTTTAGTTTAAAGAATCACGTCTTGAAAGAATTCACACACATTTTCCAAAATAGTAAATATCAGTTATCTCTTAATAGTCAGCTACACATTAGACTCTCAAAAGAACAAATTAGACTTCTAATTAGACTCAAGAGAACACATTAGACTTCTCAAGAGAAGGTTTTGTTTTCATGTTTTCACTTACATGTTGGCGAAGCAGAACACACAGGAATTAGGATACGTAACATTATTAGAGGCACACAATGGGCTGGCTCTTATAGAGCATATGTGTTCCTGCTGTATACTCTTCTTTTGATAATAATTGCACACAATGACCTAAAACGAAACTCACAGGTCAAATCCTCTATTCTGCATCTCTCTGTGCCTTCTAATATAAGTGCTTGGGTGTTTAATTTTCTGCTTAGAGAGGTCAATAATAGGTTGTCTTCTTTTAAACTTCAAACATCCAAACTATGTTATCTTAAATTTAGCAACCAGTGTCTTTGGGATTACAGTCATGGAGGGTGCCTGAGGAGGCCCAGATACCTGGCTGTGGACTGCATGTCTAAAACCTCTTAGAAGTAAAGCAAGTGGCAGTGACCACTGTCTGTGGATGACCACAACATTGTCCAGTGTCTCTGTCATCATTCTAGTTCCACAAAGCCTCCCTGGAACTGTGGTGTCTGGAACAGAACACACTGTGTGGTTCCACTCTGGTGCTGGCTGTTGTTCTGTCCTCTGGGGATTTAGGTTCTAGAATAAAAAGGGAAGGAACTACCAGATTTCAATTTTTCTAATATCTCTCTGTTTTATTTTGCTTTCCTCATTACTGCCAGAATTGGAATAAGCTGGTCTTAGAAGATCTTGAAAATTAGAATAATTTGTCTGCAGGTGAGAGGAGACTTGGAAAGTTCATTGGCGTTATAATATGCAGATTTGGTGTGCATTGCCAGTTGCCTACTCCCCTGGTTCAGTGTATTCATACATACAGTAAGTATATCAGGCTACTCCCTGTCTATAAGTCATCAATGATTCCCATTACAGCACTGTTCCACAAACTCTAGCCACCTGGTTCATGATTCCCTTTTAAGTTCATGTGCTTTTTTTCTTTAAAAATATTTTTCTTTAATTTGACTTATTTTATAAACTTGAGTAACAACTTTAGATTTATCTTAAATATGAATATCAGTAATACATTTGATATAATTATATTTTCTAGAACATTAAAAACTATAATTACTGAAATAAAAGGGATTTCTTGGCATATTAAGTAAAATAAGCATTAATACTATGAGAAAGTATTCAACCATTCTTTGGGAAAAGCCCACTTAAGTGATTTAATCTACATGGTAGATGTGAGAGGGTTTTATTTTAAAAAAGTGATACTTTATCAGGCTCTTAAAGGATGCAAGTGACTTTTGAATTGGATGTGAGCATAGGAAAAAATTATAGGGAATTGTGTACCCAAAACCACTAGAAGATGATGGACCCCAAAACAATTTAAATTAACTAGAATATAGGATGAAACATGAGGAGTTCTTACAGGGAGAAAGAGGCTGCTTAAGTAGGATATTGCAAACCTTGCAAAAAGTTACCTTTAGGGCACAGAAGTCCATGTTTCTAATAGGGAGATATCTCATTCAGATTTACATTTTAGAAAGTTCATTCTCAAGATTAGAGCAGAGGTTGGCAAACGTGTTCTGTTAAGAGCCAGGTAATAAATACTTCATGATTTTTAGGACCTTTAGCCTATGATGCAACTGCTCATCTTTGTTGTTCTAGCCTGAAAGCTGCCATAGATGACATGTGAACAAGGAAGCACATGTGCCTTCCAAGAAAACACTATTTTTCAACATAAGTGGGCCTTGTTGGTCAATTCTTGAATCAGATTAAGTACAAGGAAATCATTCAATGACTATTGCAACAATAGGGTCATAAAGTGAGAACTTGACCTGGGAAAAAGCAATGAAGTTGGAGGGAAGAAAAGAAAAATATTTTTTAAAAAAGTAGGATCTTTTGCTTATGGTATATAAAGGCATGAGAGAGCAGGAAAAGTCAGAGATGACTCCTGGTTCTCCTAAGAACTTATTTTGAGATATTTAGGTTGAACCATATGAAATTGCCACGGTGTAGATCGAAAATGGTCAGATATTGGCAGTTTCACATGGTTTAATACGGTTTGAACTAATAGAAATTATACAAAGCTACGACTGGGGAAAGTATTCTTACACAGAAAGCAGCAAACTTACCTTAAATCCCATCTCACCAAAAACATCTGAAATTTTAAAAAAATAATAATATCAAATAAAACAATGCAGTGTGGAAATGTGAATAACTACCCCTTTAAGTAATCACATATAAATTAATAACCATGAAATTCATGGAAAAATAAATATCTCCTTCACACAGTTGAACCTGGACATGTTTGATTCCTAAAATGATTTCCCTCCTCTCTTCATGCCTGGGATCCTTAATACCCTTTATGGGAACTTAGACTTGCCTTATTCCTAGGTTTAACACTGGCCTTAGGCAGGAGGGACTTAACTCCAGCTTCATCCTCTGGGCCTTAGTGGTACCATCCACTGTTGGGCTCCTCAGGCATTGTGCAGTTATCTACTTTGAAGAAAGGTCTTATTCTTCATAGTCTTCCTGGTTGCCTGCTGATAAAAATCTCAGATACCTGCTTTTCACGTGTGATTGTTGCCTGTCTTGAATGTATCTTTTTCTAAACTCCACCTGTGCATAGGGAATCCTCTCCTTTGGTCTGGAACCTCTGTATCAAAGTCTGCTCACTATTAGTACTTCCTTTCCTCTTCATGTTTGATGTCCTACTTGACAGCCTTGACTTTTCTGAGCCACTACAGCAGGGCCTTCTCCTCACCTCTCCCTTCACCTACGCCACCCAGCTGGCAGATTCAGTTTGCCATCATGGGCTCCTATCTTGGTGTCGCATTTCAGGAGTGAGTTAGAAAGAGCTGAATCCTCTCTTGATATCTGATGGCATATGGTGGTGTTTTGGTAGTAAGGCAAGTCAATAACTGACCCTGCTTTGCATAGAATATGTTTGTGTGAATACGCGCACACACACACACACAGTGTGAGCTGGGGGAAGGAATTAGGAAGAAGAGGGAGAGGAGTTAAAACTGACTGTCAACACAGAAGTCCACATGATTTGTTAGATATTGATGACACCCATCATAGGTCATCTCTTAAAATATCTCATCTGAAATTGTCTGTGGGAGAGTTTTTGGAATATTAAAAAAGGGAGTCGGCCACTCACGTTCATTCTAGTTGAGACACGGAGTTCTTCATCTCTAAGAAATGACTCAGTGTCTAAAAGATGCCTACACTTAAATAGCAATTATTATTCAACTATTCATTCATTCCCCAAGACTGATAAATCCTTACATGAGAAGTAGCCAGTAGCCAAGATGGCCAGGAAGAACATTTTCATCTTCTCCACAAGGAGCAATATAATTCATCTATGTGAGTTCCCTTTGATCAGGACTTTACTAGCAAATGCCTTAAAGCTAGGTTCTTCTGATGAACAAAGAGCTATGGCCCCATTATGAGAGCCTCATACCTCATTATGAAGTCACTTTGCAAATGATCTACTGACGTGTGACACCAAAGGCAAAGTCACCAAACCATCCAAGGCCAAGAAGACTTGAAGGAGAAAATACTTCACTTTCAACAGACTGTAGAACCATGGTATGATAGCACAGTTTAATGTTGTTTTGTTTGATTATTACTCAGCTCCATAGAAGTATATCCTGATTTTTAATTATCAAGAGGAAATACATGTGAAAAAGATTGATGTAGAATGATTAATTTAGGGCACTTTTTTCAATATCTTCACGTTTACTTTCTCTCCCTTATTTCCTCAACATTACGATTGTGATTTACATCCAGGGGAGAGAATTGATAGATTATGGAACTCACACTGCTAATTTTCTCAGGCCTAATTTTCTGGCTCCTTTCCTCCCTTATTCTGTAAATAAAGTGACTGATGTCTTAGTAGAGACATGTTTTTATCCCTTTTTATCATCATACCCATTCCTTCCTCCTTAGGTATAGCATTCCGTATCTCATATTTAACAGAAGGCATTAAAGAAATAACTGGAAGTAACCATGGAAACTCAAGACAATTATGTGTTATTTCTGTTATAATTGCTAGCTTGCATAACAAGCAGAGGCCTGGAGATCATATAAAATCAGTGACTTCATAACTGAAGCTTGTGTTATGACCAGATGCAGTAAGGCTTAGTCCATATTGTTATCAAAACAAAAAAAAGATGAGAAAATCAGTCCCCTTAAGGAAATAAATCTTTAAAAGAATAAGGTCTGTTCTCAGATCTCCCAGGGACACCAGCCTCTTTTCACTGTTAGGCTCCAAATAATAGAGACAAACTATCTTAAAACAGACAACTATTTCCATAAAGCCATGGGTTAAAAAGAAGTGAGTCAAGAGGCTTAAGTTATCATGCTGTGTCTACCAATTCTTAACAGGATAAGTAAGTCTTGCCCCATTTCAGGGCTTCCAGTTACCACCTGTGAAATAAACAGTTTTCCTGCAAGAATGTAAAAGTCCTTCTCAGATTTTAAGGCATAATGTCCAGACCATTGAGGAAAACACATTCCGTTCAGATAATATTTGAGGTAAGTTCTGGATGCCACACTTGGAGTGGGACTCTATAGGGTCACAAAGATGGTGGAAAATTCAAATACTAAGTCTTAGAATGGGTAAAAGAAATGGGATCACTTACTATGTTAAAGATTTGGGAAGACATGAGTGTCTTTGAATTCCTTAGGGTTTTCAACAATTAGAACCTTATATCTGTAGCTCCAGAGAGAGGACAGAATAAATAATAACTAACATTTACATTTATATGCTTCCTCATAGCAACTGCTAGTAAGTACTATTGGTATCTCCATTCCAGAGATGAAAAAACTGAAGTAAAAACAGGAAATTACTTCAATGCCACGGAGATAATAAGTAGTATCAGCTGAATCCAAAGCTAGGAAATCTTGCTCCAGAACTTGCCAACTTAACCATGACATTATGTAGCATTTTGGCTCAACATAAAGAATTTACTGAGGATGAAAACTATCCTACTTATCATTGCACCTTGGACTTTCAGCCCAATGCCTGGCATACTGTGCATCAAAGTTGTTAAAAGTTGTTAATAATTTGAACACTTAGGATGCCTGCTGATGAAAAAGGCTACATTTTGGAGGCTTGCATTCCTCATATTTGGGGCTACAGAGACAGAAGCAAAAATTGATTATGAGAAATAGAACAAAGTTTCTCAATGAATAGAAAGTAAAAGAACTTGTTTCAAGCCCTGAGATCCTGTGATTCTATGATTTCCCAACAGTCACACAAATGCATTTTCAAAATAACTTCTTTCTAAAAAGTACTCAACTATCTGTGTGGTGACAGTATCTCAGAATCCCTTGGGCAGTCAGGGACTGCAGTTGCCTGGTGAGGGCAGTGGTGGAAGGGAGGTCTAGACTGTAGATAGATGAGAAAGCAAGGACAAAGAAACTAGGAGCAAGTGCCATTCTCATGGTGCTGAGGTGATCAAGGGCAGTGACTGGAAATAAGTAAGGTTATTGTTACAGTTTGAATCTGAGATGTTCCCCCAAAGTTCCTGTTACTTCAGGAATATTCAGAGGCAAAGCAATTAGGTCATGAGAGCTGTAACCTGATAAGTCCATCCTGGTTTGAATGGACTGACTTGGTAGTAACTGTAGGCAGGTGGGACATGACTGGAGGAGGTGGATCACTATGAGTGTGCTCGGGAAAGGTGAATCTTGATGCAGCCCCTTTCTCTCACTCTCTCTGCTTCACGACCCTGACATGAGTTGGGCAGCTTTCCTCTGCTCCCCCCGCTCCCCATGATGTGCTGCTTCAGGTTGGGCTCAGAGCAATAGAGTTGGCCATCTTTGGACTGAGACCTCTAAAACCGTGATCCCCAAATAAACTGTTCCTCCTCTAAGTTGTTCTTATAGGGTATTTCGGTCACAGTGACAGAAAAGCTGACCAAAACATCTACCCAGTATTGTCAACAAGGCCCCTGTACTTGCATTATATGCAAAGGAGAGATTTCATCTTGATTATTCATTTTCCTACAACCTCAAAGCCCAAATGCATTTCTCACTTATCTTTCAAGTCTCAAAGTATGTCTAATTGAGAAATTCAAGTAGAAAATAACACATGAAATGCTGGTTAAACTCAATTATTGGTTAGCTATTACAATACAAAGCTCTATACCCTTATCATGCCTACCCAAATACATCTTGTATTTATAACTACAAAGAAAAACTTAGTAAGAGCAGAGACGATGTCTTTTATTTTGTTCATTGTTGGCTCCCCAGAGCTCATCACTGAACTGTGCATTTAGGAATTCAATTCAATAACATTTTTTTATTTTGTACCAGGAATTAAACCCAGAGGAGTGTAACCACTGAGCAACATACTCGGCCCTTTTAATTTTTTAAAATTTTGAGGCAGAGTCTTACTAAGTTGCTTAAGGCCTAAGTTGCTGAGGCTGGCCTCGAATTTGTGATCCTCCTGCCTCTTAAACTGATGGGATTACAGGCATGCATCACTGCACCCAGCCTCAATAAACTTTTACTTAAATAATGATATGTGAAAGTTTCATGAATGACTTTTTATCAAGAAACTCTGTGTGATCTCTAAAGTTCATGTAACCAGATGAGGTATAAGACAAGTTTCAGACTAGTCTTAGGGATCAAATTTTTAAATAGTAATGGAAAGACAGAAAACGATCCCATTGGAAGATGCAGAACATATAGTGTAGTATAAATAGTAGGGGCCAATGTTAGTTATTATGTTTAGTTTTGGCTTTAATTATATACTTAGATGACTATAAGATATGCATCAATATTGTTTACTACTCTAGAGTTTCTTAGAGGTCTCAGTCCAAAGATGGCCAACTCTATTGCTCTTGCTTCTCTTCCTAGAAACTTCAGAGCAATACATTTGGGAGGATGGAAACAGAATGTCCCAATCCAGGGCGTTTCTCAATGCCATACTTCAGGGATGTCAGTATATCCTGGTAAAAGTACATTTCCTCATTATCAGTAGTCAAGAATGCAATCTTAAGTATAAAAACTTTCCAGGTTTCTGTAAAAAATCTATATGAACAAAGTAGACCATAGAGTTTATTTCCCTGAGTGAGATTAGGAAAAAAACATGCCTTTGAGCTACTGATTCCCATTACTGCCCAAGAGAGAAATTTCTAGCAGAAACTTTATAATGTTTTATTAACCATTAATTATGATTTAAGTAAGCCTAGGAGATTCAATTTCCATACCAAAAATGTTCAGAAAAATTTCCTTTAGTCCATTTTACTTAAAAAGCAATGAAATACACAGTGGTACGAAAGAAGGCATTCTTTTCCTGGGAAACAATTGCCTCTTGTGCTTAGATTGCCCTGTAAGTGATGTCACCTTTGCAACTATAAACATTTAAATTAGAATTTGCTTCATGGAGAGAAAATAAAGGCATGCGACAAATGTAAGCATTTTGCTTGCATCACACTTTACCGGTATGATTGAGAAAAATTTGTCCCCACTTGTCAACAAATTTAAAGGGAAGAACTGCAACGCAAGAATATCCCAGGAATATCTTCTTGACTGATGTAATGTACTAAAGAAAAATATCTTTCAGAATTCACCATACTCAATATTACTGCAGTCATAACTATAAATTTTGTGTTCAATATAGTCAAAATACTTCAGAAATTTCCTTTTATTCTGGATTATAATTCTTTTGGCAGCAGGGTGGGGCTAGAGGGTGAGGGGACCTGACTAAACTGCCAGATATATTTTATGCATTTTTCTTCATAAATAATACATATTTGAAGTAATTAAAATGATTGATATGCACTTCTGAGGTTTTGATTTTAATTTTGGTGCTTGATATAATACTAATGAGTCTTTTAAGATGATCGCTTCAAAACTATTAGATTATTTTAGTCCTCCTCTGAGGCTTCTAACAAAACAAAACTGCCTTAGGTTTAGCAAAACACTTAAACCATCTGTCAATTTTAAATATACAGAACAAAAATCTGAGCTTTTTCCAGCTGTTGGGGCTCTTCAGGGATGTGTTATGCAAACTGAAAGGAAGTGAGTTTCCTGTCTAAAGGTATTCACTGTGGCTTGGTAGGCAACTCGGTGGGCTTCTTGGGGAGAAAATGTAAGCAATGGATTTGAAGATGGAACACTTTATGATCCTCTGGCTCATCTTAGCAATGACCTTATGCTGTGAGAAAAATAACATAATTCATCTGAAAATCCTATACATCAGCAGAATATTACACATTAAATTCCAAAAAACCTCCCAAATGAAGATTATTTATAAAATATAAATATAAAAAATAAGCAATTTATATGTTTAACTTTAGAACAAAAATATGAGTTTTTGAAATAAGTTTTACCTATAAGTTTAGACTTTGATATATAGCTATTCTTCTCCCTGTGGCAGCTTATTATAAAAAAAGTTTCTATATTTAAAATAAGGTATATGAATTGTTATGAGCTATTATTGATTCCAAGGATTTGGTTTTTCAATTAAATATGTCAGACTAAAAATTTGGCCCTTATCTGTCTCCTATGAGATAAATGAACGAGGTAAGGCTATTGAATTACTAAACTCCTTAAAGCTCTTTTTCTTTGTAAAATGTATATATACTTACACCTACCTCCTGTATTTTTAGTGAAGAATAATAAAAGCAACTCAGCATGTTTTGTACTTCGAATAGTGTAGTATAAATAGTAGGGACTAATGTTAGTTATTATGTTTAGTTTTGGCTTTAATTATATACTTAGATGACTATAAGATATGCATCAATATTGTTTACTACTCTAGAGTTTCTATTCTGAATTTATAACTAATTGCTGAATGCCTCCACCTGAATATTCTGCAGTGCCTTTGTTATGGTTTGGATCTTTACTATCCCCTTAAAAAGCTCCTTTGTTAATGCAGGAATTTTGGAGGAAAAATGATTAGATTATGAGAGCTGTAGCCTCATTGGTGGATTAATTCATTTGATGGAATAATAATTTGAATGAATGATTGGGCAGTGACTGTAGACTGATGGGCATGGCTGGAGAAAAATCACTGGGAGCATGCCTAAGGGATTATATCTTGTTCGTGACCTCTTGTGCTCTCTTTTTCTCTGCTTCCTGGCTACCATGAGCGAAGAAGCTTTCTTCCACTTGGCCCTTCCACCATGCTGTTCTGCCTCACCCCGGGTTTAGAATAATGGAGTTGGCAGAACATGGATGGAGACCCTCTGAAACTGTGAGCATAAAAGATGCTTTTTCTCCTCTAAGTTGCTCTTGTCATATGTTTTAGTAACAGTGATAAAAAGCTAACACAACCTTCATCTTTAGATTGCCCAAAGTTTAACTCAATTTCTTCCTCTTCACAAGCTTCTTCCATTTATTTATTCTACCACATGTTGCACTTCTACTATTTTTCAGGCACTGAGGTGAGTGTTGGAATTATGAGACACAATGCTGGCCAAGGACAAGCATGGACAATAATAGAGACAAAAATGAAAATGACTCTTGGAAAATGAAGACAACTTTAAGTATCAAGCACAAACGACAGGAAAACATTGAAGGAAACAAATGCTGTGCTTACTTTTATAGAAGACCAACACTGAGAAGTAATGATACCACTATGTAATCATTTGTTCAAACCAAAACCTTCCACAGTATCCTAAATAATTCACCTCTATCTCATCATCCATGTGAGATAGTTTTCCTACTCTTTTTCAGTTTTATTCCTGAAATTTGTTTTGAGTCATCCGTGGCCCACTTTATCCTATTTGTAAATCTTCTTTGCTCTCTCTCTTTTTTTTATTTCTCAGTATCTGTTCACCTTACAGGGAAGCAGGGGCAATGTGATGTAGTGTTTAAAAATAGGGGCTGCTGCTAGACTTTCTGAGTTCAAATCTTATCTCTGTAGACTTGGGCAAATTAACGTTGCTATGGTTTTTTCTACCCGTACATCCTACCTTAAGTAGTTGTTTTGAACACTAAATTAGTTTATGTGCATAAAGTGCCAAAGTACAGTAGCTGGCACTACGAAGAGCTACAAGTATTGGCTGTAATTACTTTTACTATTTCTGCCTAGAGAGTGATTTTTCTGAAGCACAGACCTGCTTAGCAACTACCTGCCCATGATACTGTACCTGTAAGGTGAAGCCTGAGTGGCTCAACACTGCACACATTTTTTCTCATGGCCCCATTCCCCCTCACAGCTTTTCATAGCTTTGGGAAAGCCCTCCAGTCCCATGGGCTAACCTGTACTCACTACCTTCAGCTAAATAACAATTTGCTTCTTTTCTAGTTCAATTCTGCTCCAAAATGAATGTCCTGTATTTCAATGCCTAGGATACAGTGGCTCTTATTGTTTGCTTCAAAAAAAAAAAAAATCTTAAATATTCCTCCAAACCAGCTCACCTAGTCATCTCAACAAACAAAACAAATCTTCTATCACACTTTTCAGAGCTTGTATGATTCTTAGAAAAGCACACTGGTAATAGCTGACATTTACTCAACGCTGGCTGGCTGCCAAGAGCCGTCTAAGAACTCCACATGTGGTTTACCTTTCAACTCTGTAATCCTTTGAAGTAGATATCATAAATTTCTTCTATAGAAAAGGAAATGAAAACAGAAAAAGTTAACACTTCATGATTACATAGTAAGTAATTGACAGACCTATTACTTGAACCCAACATGTGTGCTAGTTTATTACTTTCTTACTTATGAGGCACAGCCAAGGGTGTTGCTTAGATAGCTTGCCCACTACTTGAAAGTTATTTATTACTATGTATTAGAATTCTCAAAAATGTATAAGTACTTTTCACAATGGATCAACATGAAATGGCTAAATTATGTTTCTCATCTCCTGAAGAGTAAGTAAAGATTTGTAAGACCATTTTATGATAATATCAGCTAGCCATTCTACAACTGTTGTTACACACTAAGGATTATGCGGAGCTCTTTACAAGAATTATGGTATTTAAGCTCACAGTAATTCAATGAGGTAGGTATTATAATTACTCTTATTGTATAAGTGAGAATTTTAAGGTGTATTTCTGAGACACATAGTGACCAAGGTGGGAACCAACAAAATTCCATCTGGTTCTAAAACCATTGGCACTTGGCTGTGATGCTCTATTTATTTCAATTAATAATGGATGGAATCTAAAATTCTCCCAGAAAACCAACTTTGATATTAAGAAGTGTTAATTATTAGTTACAAAGTAAAATTATAATTATTTCTGATGATTGTGGATAAGTGATTCTAAATCATATCTTTTACAAATTAAAAGATACGGAAGAGCTTTTGATTTTGAGATAGAAAAATTCTGACTTAACTTTTAGATTATATAAGGTAAGTAATTCTATACCACATGTTGTAAAAATCATTTTTTTCTGAAGCAAGTGCAGTTTGCATCTGAAATATAATCAAAACCATTTATTTTGGGGGAATTTTATTTTCAGCTCTTACTCTGTGCCAGCTTACATGGGCTTCTCTTCAAGACCTTTCATTAAAATAATGAACAAGTTCAACTCACTCAGCAGGAATGGGATTATTATGATTGTTCTTCTTGGGAGATTACAGGAAAAAAGGCCTCAACTGGGAAGCTGATCACACAAGGAAGGATCAGTCTAATATGTGATACTAGGCTGTGTTCTCAATAAATATGGACTGGACAAGTTCACAATACATTTTTAAACTTTTATAATCTTGTGTTAGTCATAGATGATGAGTTGAATCAATATTGATTTTTACCCAATAAAGAATATTCTAGTGACATGAACAGCTCAATGATGTGCTCATTTTTTGACAGAAAGTGTTGTATAAGAGCTTAAATCCTGGGGTCAAGTTGTATGATTGTCAGTCATAACTCCACTATTTCCTATTAGTGTTGGACAACATTTCTCTTCACTAAGCCTCATTGTTCTTAAGTTTAAAAAAAGATTTATTCGGGTTGGGGTCGTAGCTCAGTGGTAGAGTGCTTCCCCAGTGTGTGAGGCACTGGGTTAGATTCTTGGCACTGCATATAAAGATTCATTGACACCTAAAAATATTACAAAAAATTAAAAAATAAGATTTATTCATTAACTTATTACTCATGATTTTTTTGAAGTTCCAATTATGATGCATGATAAAATTAGGTGTTAGGTATACCATGGTAAATGTTATAAATGCTGTCTTCAAGAAGTTTATAATCTAGATTTACTAAAATGTCTGTGTTCATAGATATTTTGTGATTTGGATGATATCACCATGTGAAGCATTTAGTACAATATCTGGTGCAAGGTTCTCTTTAATGTTAGTAAACTCAGGAAATACACAAGAACTGTCCTAAAAATACCAAGAGAGTTCTCAGTAGTTTTGATCTGGAATCTCAAGGCAAATGAGGGGATAAGCAATATGAGGTCTATAACTAGATGGACCATGATAAAAATAAGAGCATTTGATAATAAAAGCTCATGATGGCCACAGGAAGTGGTGAGGACCTGCTCACTCCAGGGACCCAGGAAGGAGCCACACGAATGTGTTGGGAATTCTGTAGAGACAATACTTGCATTGTGTATGAGGATTAGAGCCATCAGTGTTTTGTACTTTGTACAATAATAATAAGGCTCATTGTGTTCTAATTATATACTAAGGAATATTCTAAGCTGTTCTTGTTCATGAAGTCATTTAATACTTAACCAAAATTCTATGGGGTGGATACAAATAGAATGCCAATGTAACTGAGGAGGAATGAAGTGGAGCCCAAGTTCAAAAAGCTAGCCAGTGGCAAAGCTGGGGAATCCTATGTAAGCCAACAAAAATACATATATTTAAAAGAGAAATGTCTCTGGCTCAAGTGGGAGTGGGATGAAGTAGTGTGGCTTCTTGGGCTTGCTTTTCTCTGTTGTGCTGCTGTGGCAATGTCAGGGACTCCTGCAACCCCTTAGGGTGCCTTTTGAGGACGATGAGTGTTTTTTTTTTTTTTGGTACTGGGGATTGAACTCAGGGATACTCGACCACTGAGCCACATCCCCAGCCCTATTTTGTGTTTTATGTAGAGACAGGGTCTCACTGAGTTGCTTAGCGCCTTGCCATTGCTGAGGCTGGCTTTGAACTCGTTATTCTCCTGTCTCAGTCTCCCAAAGTGCTAGGATTATAGGTGCGTGCCACTGCGCCTGGCTGACAATGAGTCTTTGTGTGTTCCTAAATGCAGTACCTGGAGCAGATTAGATTCTTGGCCATTTTATGGCAAAATGGCAAAAAATAATTAGTAATAAAAATGTGCAGTTACATTGAAGATTCTATTATTTCATATTATAAAGTAATTTTGAAAAGAGATGGTAAGTTTATTAGTACTAACTAAATTGACAACTCTATATTAATTTTCAGACAAATACAAGGCCGCTATTTCATGCCAGTTTTTTTGGAGGTCATTGGGGAGAAAAGATAAAAAGTCAAAAGAAAAAAATATTCTTAAGGTTTAACAAGCAAAATGAAATGCAAAATTCTATTTTTGATATTGATAATATGTGAAACAGATCTACTCATGGGTAAGGACTAAAATGACAAGAAGTTTTCCTAAAGACTGTGAGTGATTTTTTACTTGGAATTTCTCTTGTGATTTTTACCTTATTTTGGAATAAATAATTATAAAAATGAAATGTAAGTGGTCTGTGATATCCATATATCTTTATATTTCTGAATTACTAGTCTAATACTTTAAAGTTTCACCTTTGACAAAAGGCTTTTGCCTGAAGATGCCCTTTTTAACATTATTTTACATTTTTGCAGTACAGAGAATTGAACTTAGGGCCTTAAGTAGGCTAGCCAAGCAATCTTTCGCTGAGCTATACCCAGCCCTTTTTATTTCATTTTGAGACAGGGTCTTACTAAGTTGTTAAGGCTGCTATTGATGTACTCTTCCTGACTCAGACTCCTGCGTTGCTGGGATCACAAGTGTGAGATGCCCTTAATTCTTTGCTTTGATCCTTATGGAAACTTTCACAGAGAAGAAGAAATATTTAAGCCAACCGAACAACGTAATTCTCATGGCAGCTTATGCCACTTTCTCTGTAAAGTACATCTTTTGGGCTGGTTTCCTGGCCATTTGGGATTATTTTAGGAGAATAGTGTCCTTTCTGGGAAATGTGTCCTTGTGGTCAAAGAGGATGTAGATATTGAAGAAGGAAGAGAATTCCTTAAAGGCAAATATATTGATGCTATGAGCAAATCTCATATCCAGTGCCAATTCATACTCGAGGATACCTTTTTTTCTCCTGGTTTTCCTTTATATTTTTTCTCTATTTTGCCATAAATGAATGTCTGTAATAAACATATAGCTTAATAATAATACAAATGCTCAGATGTCTATCAATCAGTATAAGAAACAGCACATGAGCCATATTTTTTAAATCTTTGACACCATTCTTTGCTGCTACTGAGGGTGCTAGTTCCCACTAGGGTCTACAAAGGACACTCATGAAACCATAGATTCTCACAACGTTTCCCATCTATGGAAGCAGTAGGTAGTTGTCCTATTCTCTAAACTTGGCTAAGTAATATTTGTTCCCCCACCAACTTTTTGGTAGCAGGAATTGAACCCCGGGGCTCTTAACCACTAAGCCCCATGCTTGCTCCTCCTTTTTTAAATTTTTAAAATTTTGAGACAGTTACTTAGGCCCTTGGTAAGTTGCTGAGGCTGGCTTTGAACTTGCCGTCTTCCAGCCTCAGCCTCCTGAGCCTCTAGGATTACAGGCATGTGCCACCATACCCGGTTGCCATTTGTTATTTGTAAGCCAGGTAGAATTCAGTGTGGGGCTCTTTATGACATTAGGATATTTAATACTCAACTTTAAGTACATGCAATCTAGAGTTTGTTTTAATGTTGTTTTCCCTGGCAGTTTAAAAATTACATATGTATGTCAGGCACCGCCTCTTATTAAATCAAGGGGTTTCAAAACCAAAGGAGGTTTTGCTTATAGGTTGAACTTATGACAACCACAAATTTTTGTTGTCTTTAAAATTTAAATCTACCATTTGTTAGTTAACTACTTGTTAGGCACAATATTACCTATCTATATGTACCTAAATTTATTTATATATATACATATATATACATATGGTCTTTTTAAGTCAATTTGTAAGAAACTAATGTTATTCTTGTTTTGAGAGGCAGGAACGGAAACTCATAGGTTAAGCCACTAACCCAAAGTTACTCAGAAGTGGTGATCCTAGATGTGACCCCAGAGCTCTCTGCCTTCCAAATCCCTCCAATCTTAACCACTACAGTTTTGCAGGCTTTACAAATAATTTCATTGTGACAGGGAGGACAAGTTACTATCGATTGGGTAAGGAAGCAAACAGAGCAGTTCAAACAATTTGTGGGCTTTCAAAGATGGGAAAGAACTGGAGTCCTCATAGCCAGAACAGATGTAGAGCAATCATGGAGCACAGCAGAAGTGTCACCTGTGGTTTGGGGTGTCTGCCACTGGGCTCTGCTTCTCCAAGTGGTAAAGAGAAGAGGAGGGAAAGGGCACATGCTACTGGGGTTGGGCTACCTGGGCAGGGGCTGAGGCTGGTGATATGACTGGTAAGAACAGAAGACTCATACATAAGCCACAGGAGATTCAGAACGAGAGGCAGAATGGGTGCAAGGATAGAATAAAGCCCCAAAACCAGGGTGGTTCTTCCATGAGTCACAGGCTGGGCCCAGGCCAGTTGTTTCAACCTCTGAGCCTATTTGTGAACACTAAATGCCTCATGTTCCAGGAAGAAGCACCTTAGAGTCTGGCAATTGGGAGTGATTTGATGGTTTCCAGAAGCATTTTTCAGAACTCTGGTAGTCCTTTTCCTGAGTTTAAGCAGGAGCTCCTAAAAAGCATCATTCTGACTGTTGACTTTACACTGATAAGTTTTCGGGACCTGTGTACATGTGTTTATTAAAGAATTTGTAACCCTGGAATCCATTTCCTTGATCTGAACCTTATTGTTAATTAACATTTCAAAGTTGATACTTTAGCTTAATGCTCTCTGACAGAGAAATGAGTTATCTGTTCCAGAAAGACCGGTTGAATGGGTGCAGTACTGCCTGCTTTGCTTAAATAGAAGGAGGAGTTAATTGGAGAGGAAACAGTGAGACTTCGTAGAGTCTGAGTAGGCTTCAGTACTAGCAACAGGTTTTGGTAATGTATTTATATCGCGAAGTGGCCAGCAATAATATTGCCAGGGTAATTTTTCCTGGTCAGGAGGGGATAAACTACCTGAGAAAATAAAGTCTGAAATAGTTAGCAAAGAAATAAAAGATAAAGTCAGAAAAAATAGTTTTAAATGCTGAGCGCCTATTAGGTCCAGCTCATATAGGTGCTGGAACTGAACAATTAGAAAATGGCTCCAGTGGTTTTGTTTAAGGGGATACATCAAAGGCAGGGATAAGGTTTCAGGGGCGGAGTCTTGCTTCATGATATCTTACAGTCAACAGTCATGATATCTTATTGGCATCTTGGCAGGCTACACCCACCCATCTGAGAGGTTATGTGGCTACAGCAGTCACTCCATCTCCTGTACTGTGCAGGACCTTTTGCAGAGCTGGGTGGGAGTCCACAAATATTTGGGCCATCTTACAGCAGAATTGCTGCTGTTAAATTCCCAGATACCAGACTCTCCTTCTCAATGGGCTTCCATGCCGATCTGGTCTAAGCCCCATTTCACGGGTGGCTCTTGACATATTTAATTTTTTATGTGATTTGCTCACATATCTAAAATCTCATGGCAATTTTCCTCTTGTGTTATAAATGGGAAGTATTTTATAAGGTGGTGTTCTAAGAGATGACAGGAATATAATGAGGGGTCTTCGGCTGTGGTGGTTGCAAGGTTACTGCCATTTTGGTCATTTCTTCACAATCTTTATAAAAATATTCATGGCTTTCTATTGCTTTTGTTTTTGTGGATTATTTCTAAGGAACTTGAAGAAGTATTCAGAGTTCAAGTTGGTGCACAACACAAACAGTTGTTATGCATTCTAATGTTGGAGCTGGATCAGGAGTTGATACCTTGCTTCAGAGTTTTCTGGTATAAGACACCATGGTTTCCTCACTTACTTTTTGATAGAAGCCAAATTCAATTCATGTTAAGTCAGTTCATTCATAAGGCATTAGTCGAAGACATATGGCATGGCATCTAAAGCTCACAGCACAGCAGAAGAGACAGATGGTTATAGAGCTGATCTGCTATATGATACATGCTAATCTAGGGGGACCAAATATATAGTGAGGAAGACAATGTGGAAATCAGTAAGACAGAACAGTTGGAAAGAGTATTGTAGGAAGAGGGACAAGCATGTGCAAAACTGTAGAGTGCATGGAAGGTTCTGAGTGGTAACCAGCCTGGGGTCAAGTGTGGAACGGACAGTGATGGCTTTGGAGAATGAGGAGGCCGGTATGGGTGGGGCTGGGTAATGAGAGGAGGGCTGTGTTTCAGAAACATCATTCTGAAGGCTGTTATAAAGTGGACCATGGGGAGTGAGTGATAGAGAGGATAGGAAAGAAGAGTGGCTGAAAAACAGGAACTGATCAACAGTTCTCTGTTGGTTTTCTATGATACAGTCTCTCATGTTGCCTCTGCTTGGAATGATGCTTCTAATTCCTTGGTCGTTTCTCCCACCCCAACTCAAACCCCACCCATCTATCTTCCTTTGCTAACTTTTATCCATCAGTCAGATTTCTGGTTACAAGTAACCTTCCCAGGGTGATTTCCTGATTGCCCAGTCTAAGTCCAATATATAAATATGTGTATATACACACATATATATGTTTGATATATTATTAATAACCATCACTGAAGAATGTTGTTATATTTGCTCACAGATGCAATTCTAGAAGTATATTATAGAGAGTAGATATTCATACATATTTGAAAAGATGAGTGAAGAAACTAATATTTTCATTGTCTCTGAAGAGTTTCTTTGAAGAATACTTTTAAATGTTCTCAGTGATGATCTTGCATCATTCAGAAAGCAGATATATTTTTGAAAAACTAAAACTAAGAATACAAAACAGCAACATATATTTTACTTGAATTCTTCAGAAATTGGCATGAGTCATTGAGATATAGTCTTGGTCCCTTAATATATGATGAATTTGTGAGTCAAGAACATTGCTCAAAAGGGCTTGATGCCATTTCCTTTTTTCCTCCTAGCAGATGATGTGTGGTTATATTTCCATATGTTCAATGCATGTATAATGTAACTCTTTCATAATCCAATGAAAATTTTGCTTAATTTCAACTCAAGTTTACTCTGTTAGTATATAATTTCTGTGCAAGATGCTGCACCAAGCATAGCAAACTGCTCCACAGAGTACAAGTTCTAAGAGAACAAGACCGAGTCCACTCCACTCACTATTGTGTTCTTTAAGGCCAACACTGACTAAGTCATTTGTTTCTTGAATAGATACACAAATGGATTACAAAGATTTACACAGAACGTTCTTCACTCTTTAAGGAACTCACCATGTAATAGTGGGATCACGCGTCAGATCCTGGACCTGAGATGGAATCTTAGGGAAAGAAGAGCACTGAAGAAGCTGACTAATACACAGCGACTTGCCCAGCTTTACTGGCCTCATTTTGCTTGCTGTATTTCCGATGTGTCCCTCTGGTTGAAAAGAAATAGAGGGCAGTCCCAGTTCAGGGCAGCTCTCAATGTATGAAACACATGGGGCATCTAGTAAGGAAGTTGTATGATTCTTGTGCCTGCAGTCTCCTTCTTCATCTGTTCACATTTCTGGAAAATGTGATAACTGAGTAATGCATGTTTTTTTTTTTTTCCTTAGTCTGGGTAAGAAGGATATATTAGCTTCAGGGTTTTTGATTTTCTGGTTCCTATTACTAGTTTTTTTTCTGGTTCCTATTACTAGTCTTTTTTTTTGGGGGGGGGGAGGGTACTGGGGATTGAGCTCAGGAGCACTCAACCACTGAGCCACATCCTCAGCCCTATTTTGTATTTTTTTTAGAAACAGGGTCTCACTGAGTTGCTTAGCACCTCACTTTTGCTGAGGCTGGCTTTGAACTTGTGATCCTCCTGCCTCAGCCTCCTGAGCTGCTGGGATTACAGGCATTTGCCACCGTGCCTGGCTCTTATTACTAGTCTTAATGACCACTCCCCCTTTTTTGCCTTGAAAATGTGGTCCTAAGATGGGCTACTAGACATCTCCTAAAATTAAAACAAATCTAGAAGATTCCACTTCACTCCCCACAGAACAGTCAGATACATGTTTATTTCACTTAGGCCTATTTTATTCTACAAAGAAATCAACATATGGTGATAAGATTAGGCAAGGTCTGAATGGATTTTATGGGAAATCAACTGTGTCTCTAAGTAAGAAAATTCATTAAAAGGTATTTTGGAATCTGCAGATAGATTCAACAATTTCCAAAGTGTAAAAATGTAAGTCTTTCCTCAGTTTCCCTGTAGAAAGAGAAAAGCAAGAAATAAGAAATGGTGAGTTCATTAGCATTTTATTAGCATTGGCACTTCACCAATGAAACCCAAAAGTGAAAAAGTCTCCCACTCCCTGATGTTTTTAAAAGGAATGACTATATTTTAGCAGTGTTTTCAAAACTGGTGCTGATTACATCAAGATGATACTCAAAAGACATCACAACTAGTTTAAATCCTTGAAAACATTTTAATAGACTTTTTTAATTTAAAGAAAACATTCATTTAGAACGCTTTTTTTCATGACAGATTATAACTTTTCATTAAAAAAAGAACCAGGACAGTATGTCATGTATTTTAGATACTTGGTTTAATTTCATATATATTTTGAAAATACTTATAAGAACCAATATTTTTCTATACATGTTTTTTTTTTTGTTTTGTTGTTTGTTTGTTTGTTTGGTACCAGGGATTGGACCCAGGAACACTTTGCCACTGAGTTGTATCCTATTTACTTTTTATTTTGAGACAGGGTCTCTCTAAGTTGCTGAGGCTGACCTCAAACTTGGATCCTCCTACCTCAGCTTCCTGAGTCTCTGAGATTACAAGTGAGTACTCTACTGTTCCTAGCTCTAAACATTCTTGGATATCATTCAGCATTTCATGTTTCTTGAGCTGATGCTACTCAAAGGTTACTTTTTAACCTTTGAAATGCTTTTGCCTATTTCATTTTAAAATATGTTTTTCACTATAGCTCATATGTACATTTCATTGAGACATCATACTGTAAAACAAAACAAATCTTCAGGTTTTTCAGATATTGTCCCTTTTTGTACAATCATTAGGGGACTCTCTGCATTTCCAAATCTAGTTACTAAAGTTGAAAATTAACATAGCTCATTTTAGCAGATGTGGATTGGTATGCTGGGGGAGGGGTTGGGTATTCCTTGCCCCTTGAAAGAAGCATGGACTATGCGATTTCTTGGTGATTTCTTTGTACAGAGAATTTAAGTAATAGATTACGAGATGGAAGTTGAACTAGATGATCTTAAGTTTCCTTCCAATTTGGAGATTCTAGGCTTCTTTTATTCTGAAAACTTTATTCTTGCTGTCAAAATATGTAGGGATACAACACAAGGTCTTCCAGATCCTATGAATCAGAGGGTTCTATTTTCCACAGTCAATATGACATGATTCCTATAGTCCTTATGCCCTAAACTATTTCTCTAATTGAGGTACTTAGCACATGATTTTAACTCAAATATAAAAAAGAAAATATTTCAATACTTACTTAACTTTAAAACAAAAGATACATTCATTGGAATATACTTTGCCATCAGATGCACAAATTGGTTCATAGACTAGAGGACAAAATCTTAGTTCTTCTGGTGGTAGGTTTTGATAAGGACTGCAATTAACCTAAAAACAAACATTAAAAGTTCGGTTATTTCAATCACATATTTATTCCCAAGGATTTAGGATTTGCCAAGCAAGTCCAAGGGTTTTTAATGCATTTGTTTATTAGTAAAATTATTGGTCATTATCTAATGCATTTTAGATAGACCGTGTATAAAGATATTTTATTTTGGATACAAAATCATGAGCAGCCAGGCGTGATGGCGCATGCCTATAGTCCCAGCAACTTGGGAGCCTGAGGCAGGAGGATCACAAGCTTGAGGCCAGCCCCAGCAACTTAGTGAGTTCCCAAGCAACTTAGAAAGACCCTGTCTCAAAATAACAAAGTAAAAACAACTGATGATGTGGCTCAGTGGTTAAGCCTCTGGGTTCAATTTCTGGTACCAAAAAAAAAAAAAAAAAGATTATGAGCAATAAACTTCTTTATGGTAATTGGTTATAAAATCATAATTTATTTTGAAATGGAATTTTCTCACTACAGTGGTTGGTGGATCAGTTCTCAACACAAATGGCATAGCCACAGATGCATCCATTCTCAAGGGATCACCCAGAAGTGTGATATATTTTCTGTATGAATTGTCCTGATACTTATCTTTTACACACATAAAGTCCAATATGAATATCCCTGTGAGGAATATTGTAAGAATAATTATTTTACTTTTAAGGACTAGCACACAATTGGTTAATTTTAATTGGTTAATTTAAATTTAATTTAATTGGTTTAATTTTACCATTAATTATTGGTTATTCTCTTGTTGTATACTTGCTATATACTTCACCAGCACACAGACAGACAAATGCATTTTAAATTAGAGTTAAGAACAACTGTTCTAAGCTCCTGGAGCAAAGTCAAGGCAGTCAAGTGAGCTGCCTGTGGGAATAGGTAGAAAATTCCTGAGAAAGAATTTTCTGGATTTTTTATCTATGAGCATACTGAAGAATGTAGACAGTGTAGTCAAATATTGAATTCAAATCCTAACTATATGATCCTGGGGCAATTATTTTACCTCTCTAAGCCTTATTTTGTTTACTTGCAAAATGAAGGTAGTAATAACTGCATTGTGAGTTTGAAGTAAAAAATAGATACATGAGAAGATATGTGTATAGTGCTTAGAACTACGTGGTATGGAAAACACTGACAAAATAGTAGCTGTTGTTTTTATCCTTTGGCTTCCCTTTCAGGCCTATACAAACTTCATTTCTCTACAAAATACTCTGCATCTTCAGCTCATTCAGTTCTAGAATTCCAGGTGCAGCATTTTGCTAATTGTTGAATATATTTGATTGTAGGGCTAGAAGGTGTTCAGACTCAAAGCTGAATTCATCTTTGCCTCCAGATACTCTCCACTCATGATTTTCTTCATTCATCTGTTGCTATCCTCCATGCACCTCCTATGTTTTCAGTATGAGTCGAGTGTTGTTGATGCAAATATCCTTAATAATGACACAAAGGCAGAAAGACCTCAGGGACTAGTGCAGCAGAATAAAAATAGTGGTGAGCGTGGAAGTCCGTGCCAGGGTGGCTTTACTTCTCCTTGATTGTTCAAAGCCCAGAATTAGGGTTTGTGTGAAACAATGTAGAACAGGACTACCAAGCTCTCAACCTTTTTCACTCTCTCATAACTATTAGTTTGTAAAGGATGGCTTGAACTTGAGCCTGTTTGACTAGGCTTATATCTTAACCCTATTATTTTTTAATACATAAAATAAAAGACTCACCGACATAAAAGAAATTGTCCAGGCCCCAAGGTCACATAGCTAATAATCAACAGTTAAAGTGAGTATTCAAAATGCCTGAGTGCTGGTTTTAAGTTTTCACTACTATACCTAGTTTTTCCCAGCAATAATCATTACCTAAATAAGCTATGAAGGCCAGGTGAAATAACAATCTTTATTCTGTTAGAGAGCAAAGGTGTTTATAACCCACAGTGCTAGGCCATTTTCAAAATCTACAGGATGAAGTCTTAAAGCAATTTCACAGTACCGTTTCCCAGAGCCATATGAAAAAAAAAAAAAAAAAGGTAGAATTCAAACCCAAGACTTTTTAACTCTGAAACTAATGTTGCATCAATTTGTCCAACCACCTCCATTTGGGGGAGACCTTTCTACAGTGTTAGAAATAAAACCAATTTCAATACTCAAAAAATTAAATCTTCATACAGAAATATATTAATAGATAATATCAAATTTTTCCTTACTGATACTGGTCTTTATATGATATAAAATTAGAGTTTTTATATCAAGATGGATGAACTGACCTGATACTCTTCTGTGGCACATCCCATATCTGGAAGAAAACCAGACAATATTAAATTAAACTCTGGAAAACTCTAATCTTATTAGAGAAATGATATTTGATTTATGTCTCAGCTGGATAAAACAGTATAAATCTTCCTTCAGAACTCTGTATCCACTTAATATCAAAGGTCAAAGCTCCTAACAGAATTTTTTTTCCTCCCTGCCTTTGGAGTATGATTGAAATGTTAAAAAAAAGGGGGATGAAAAATGTGCTATGATAAATTTGCCTTAATCTTATTTTTATTCTTTTCATAATAAAAGCTCAGTAAATACTGAAAAAAGTTCCTTATATAAAAGGAACATAGTGGGCATAGGTGGCAGAAACTAGACTCATGGTTAAAAATTCTAGGGAGACCATTTTTAACTCAATAATAGAAGAAGAGGAAGAATGGCTCATGCAGCCAAAAAACAATTTATAATGTTCTGTGAAAAGATGAGGTCCCCATAAATGGTGCTATGAAGTCAAAGCAGAATCTGGATATTAATCTCGCTAAGAAGTTAAGTAAAGCATTGGCATGGATTAGCATTTGGTTTTAGCTGACCATTTACATTGTTTAACCCCAAAGATGACATGATTCAGCGATTCATTGGTAGACACACACAAAATAATGTGTTTCAGAAAGTTGCCTTATGATCTATGCTATAAGCACATTCTAATACTGTGTAGGTGGAGATGAAGGAGCTGTTGTTGCAGGGCAAGGACAGAGTTATGAGAGATACTCACTGAATATGTTTGCAAGTGCCACAGCCAAGAGTAGGATAAAGGATGTTGTTCTCATGGTGCTGAAGTGGCTGAGGGCTGTTGGATATAGGCAAAAGAAGTGACCTTCTGATATCTTCCCAGCTACTTAGATACTTTTATATTGTCAAGAGCTCCTGCTTCAATTGTGAAATAGCTATTTCTAGTGACAGAATCCTGGAGAGATGCCGGATAGGTCTGCTAGGCACAAGAATTCTTTTCTTCTGAAAGACAGGTAATTGCACACACCATTTCAATAGCAAATGGAACCTAATAAAACTAGTGCTAGTTTTATTATTTTTATTTATAATGCTTTTTTCTCTTTATGAGACTAAAAGCTTAAAATTTTACGTATACTTTTGCTTATTTAATTTTATCTTCATAACAAAGTTATCAGGTAGCCATTATCATTGCTTGTTTTGGTTTACAGATAGGGAAGTGAAGCCTGAAGGAAGTTCAAAAAGTTCAATGAAATTGATGTGGATCAAGAATGAGATGGTAACCTTGCCCTGAGCTACAAGCACATGCATGGTTAGTGACATTTTCTGTTTAATATGATAAGTTCCAACAGACCAAAAATTGTGCTT
This sequence comes from Geosciurus inauris, assembly GCA_004024805.1. Taxonomy (NCBI): domain Eukaryota; kingdom Metazoa; phylum Chordata; class Mammalia; order Rodentia; family Sciuridae; genus Geosciurus; species Geosciurus inauris. Next base: position 326,451 of record PVHX01000025.1, read on the forward strand.
TTCTTAAATGGTGCTATATTTGAATCTTTTTATTAAATGCTACAAGAACACTGATTATGTCAATTTTTAAATAGAGTGACTTTATAAGGAAAAAACAACTATAAGTAAATAGCAGAAAGATCATTATAGTAGAGGGAAGGGAATAGGGGTAGGAAGGAGGGGAGGAAAGAGGGAAATACTAGGGACTGAATTAGAGCAAATGATATTCCATGCTTTTATAATTTTGTCAAAAAGAATTCTAATGTTATGCATAACTAAAAAGAACCAATAGAAAGAAAATAGAATAAAATCAAGAAAAAAAATATCTTCAAAGCAGCTCTTGCATTTTTGGTAGATAGAGAGGGAAAGGCTGTCTGTATCACTAATGGAAGGAATGCCTATTTGGGGCTGAGAAATTCCTATTTGTGCCCCTTTAAAAGGATAAAGATAGATGGAACTCATGGTGAGATGGTCTTAGGCCAAGCATCATAATGTTCCTGACTAAAATTGAGATTCTTGTACACCTGAATTCATTATTAGCTCCACCTTCGCTACATGACTTTGTGCAAGTTATTTATCTGCTATATGCTTACTTTATTTTTCTTCATTTTATCTTTAATTAAGTATTAATGAGCCTTTATTCTGTCTTAGAGATGGTATTACACCTTGGATATGCCATGATCAATGAGAAACTTGCAGTTTCCCTCATGTGGTCATTTGGACACTCCTTCATCAAACTTTAGTTACCCTCTTCTTGACTAGGATTTGACCTTAGATCCTATCCTGTTTTGGGCCTACCCAGCTTAGTGTTAGCAAAAAATCCTGTTAAATCATCCCAGCACCACTTATATCTGATTATTCTTGTTATTTGATCAAGTTCCCCATCCTCCATCTTTGATATATGATATTGATCTGCCTTTAGCAAGAATCCTGTGAGGTCACTTTAACAAGAATCTCCCCTACCCTTGATGTTTTCTTTGAAGTAATTTTCCATACACAGATCCAACTCCTTCCCCTTGGCTATAAATCCTCACTTGTCCCTGTACTTGAAGTTTAGCCTAATCTCTCTTCTCAATTACAATATTCCTGTTGTAATAGTCTTGCATTGGTCTTCTTTGCTGTCTTCACAAATGTCATAATAATGTAAATAAACTTTCAGGATAAAGTTGATAATGGTACCTTTACCACAACCTTGCTGTGCATTTTAAATGAGATCATAAATGTAAAAGACTCATATCTAGCTCATGACAAGTTCTGAACACATGTGAGCTTTTTAGGACAGTGATCATGATGATAAAGATAACACCTGTGACGTGGAGAAGAGACTCAGAAACCACTTGGAGACTATTTTACGATAAGCAAGTTCTGTATGTTTGTGGTCTTACTGGAATGATAGATCTTGGCATGACAGATAAAGAAACTTTGTGATGATCAGAGATGTTTGACAATGACTAGAGGTGATGAGAACTTGTCATTTTAAGTGTCCCATTGAGTCCAGGTGAATACCTGGTCAGAGTCCCTGGATTCCTGTATTCATTGTGATGTGGACTCCATCCATATTCTCATACTTTTTTTCACAGAAAAATGAAATTTTGATAATTGTAATAACAATAAGAATACTTACTGTGCATGTACTATGTGTCAAATACTATTGTAACTGCTGTGTGGGTATTGACTCATATAAATTTTAAAACAAGTTTATAACACAAATATTACTACTACCAGGACTTTAAAAATGAATGAAACAAAGCACAGAGAGATTAAATAAGTTATTCAAGGTCACAAGAGCAAGCAGCGAAGTTGGAAACATTACATAGAAATAGGATATATTTGACAGATGACAGAGAAGCTCTGTTAGTTGAAGTGGGAATGAGGGAATGCAGTAGCCTGGTGTCCAGTCCTCATTTTCCCACCGCGGTTACTGAGTTATGCTCATGAAATCCTCTACGACACGTGGAATAATTTGAAAGATCACTGGTCTAGATAAAAAGTTCCCAAATTCTAGAATTATACTGTGATACAATTCTATCATTATGAGACAAAATAAGATAAATATAACAGCTACTTTTTCTTTGATATGAGAACTCTACTCAAAACCTCTTTGAAGTAAAAAAAAATAATAATAAGTTTCCCTGTGAGGTGAAACATTGGTATAAGTGATCTCTGACATTTCATTTCTGACATGAAGTGTGTGTCATTCCTTGACCATGAGAAAAGATGGTTTTCGCTTATTGTTGATCTTTTCAGGAATCAACTCAGGAAGTAAATGGCAATACACAAGCGATGCAGTTTTCTGGAGAGTTTTCCCGTTAGTGTCCCTGAGTGGTGAGCCCAACTGTTCAATTCAGTACACCTTTAGGCCAGCTCACGGCATTTCTTGAGGAACTATAGATTTTAGAAAGAAAGTCTGTTTAACATGATAACCCGTTCCTGAGAAATCTTTCAAATAGCTTACTTACCTTAACCTCTTTCATTTACCACTCTGTGTGCCACCCTTCCAATTATTATCTTCTCAATGTTCTTCTCCTCATCTGTCATGGAAACTCATCTAGTTCAGATTCTAGAACATATAGGCATTACTATTTCCTTCTTAGATGAAATGAGGTTCAGAGTGGTTAAATCATATCTTCAAAGTTTCTAATTCTATTACTTTGTACTGGAATTCAGAGTAAGTGGTCTCAAAATCCCTAGTTCATTCTTCCCCTGAGAGGGGTAAACTAGTCAACAGGACCAATTTTCTTAAAGTCATAGTTACCTAAAAAAATGCCAGATAAATAGCAAACAGCTAGGTTCATCATGATGTAACAGGGGCTCGTTTGCTTTACACTCTAGAAACAGAGATTCAGTGAGGCAAGTCCTACTTGACCAGAGCCCTAGATCGTAACTCTTTTTAATGTTACTGTAGACAGTAGCAAAAGAGCAAAAGATGATGATTCAGACAGAGCGGTTGCCATAGAGGTCCAGGGCCCTAACAGGGGATGCTCAAGGCCAGGGAATAAGAAAGTTATGTGAACTGAAGCCCAAGAAGACACAGCTGAATTTCAATATTTAGACACACGTCAGAGGAGTATTAACATAAAAGCAACTCTATGATGAACAACCGAGGATTAGGCTGACCCGCAGTAGTGAGGTTTCACCCATCTCAGGAGGGCTGCAGCTACAGTGGGTCAGCCCTATCTCTAGTGCTGTGTGGGACTCTTGTGTGGTGGTCCACACACAGCCCACAGACAGCTCTCTACAGTGCAGAACTGCTAAAGTAATCTTGAAAAAAGAAGAAGTTGGAGAACTCATACTTCCTAATTTTAAAACTTACTACCAAGTAATAGTAGTCAGAATAGTGTGGTATAAAAATATCATATAGATTAATGTAATAGAAATGAGGGTCAAAAATAAGCTGTTACATTTATAGTGAATTGGGTTTTTAAAGTCTCGTTTTATTTTTAACTGATAAGTAATTATATATATTTGTGGGTCTTGGGTACTCTTGTATGCTAAGCAAGTTTCAACTACTGAGCTATATTACCAGCCCTCTACATTCTTTTATATACAGCCAATTTAACAGGTGTGGAGTGGTATCTCATTGTGGCTATAATTTATATTTCTCTGATGATTAGAGATGTTGAATTTGTTTTTCATATACCTGTTGGCTATTTTGTATATCTTCTTTCAAGAAATATCTGTTCAGGTTATTTGCTCATGTTTTAAAAGAGCTGTTTGTTTTCTTGTTATTGAGTAGCTTGAGTTCTTTGCATATTTTAGATATATGATGCACTCAGTTTTAACAAGGGTGCCATTATAATTCCTTAGAGAACAAGTTTTTCAAAACTTGGTGCTAGGACAACTGGACAATGATGAAAGAAACCATATGCAAAAATTAACTCAAAATGGACCAAAGACTTAAATACAAGGGCTAAAATTAGAAAATTATTTTTAAAAAAACAAAGCATAAACTTCATAACCATTAAATGGCAAATTCAAGTAAGAAATGATTATTCTCTTAATTTTATAAGTAAGGAGATTCTTGCAGTGACCTGCCCAAGGTCATGCTCTGGGAAATGTTCAGGCTGGGAGTGTAAGGTAGAAACAGCCCTCCTATACTGTTTAGGCCCTTCCCCTCCCTAAAGCTGAGGCAGTTCCCCAGGTTTCCCGCTGGAGAGAATAAAGCCTGGCCACTCAGGTTACTACATCAAAGAAGGTCACCGCCTAACCACGAATGCTTATCTATCAGGCCAGTTTTGAAGTGACCAATCCATAGACCACCACGCATTCATAGTGTGAAATCCAAACTCAAAATGGAGTCACTCTGGCTCAGGCCTGCATGTATCAGCTAACCTGCTCTTTGTGCTTTTGTGATTAGTGCTTTGCTATGCTTGCTTCTCACAGATGGGGGTGCAAAACCACAGGCTGCCAGACCCCCTGGTCAGTTACCTAAAGTTCCAGGAACTGAAAAGGGACATAGGAGGCACCATCATGGCTGAACTGTAAATAACTATAGATTGAATATCTGCCAAATCATGTTTTTCAGAGTCATGTAGCTAGCCCACCCTATAATAACCTCTGAAACCCCTCACTTCGGGGTCACTCTCTGAAGGAAAGGAGAGCTGACCCCAATCGACTGGCCTGTGTGCCTATTTCCTCAATAAACTTTACTGCTTCTGCAGAGTTGTCTGGACTGCACTTCTTGGGGAGAGGTGCAGGTTGGATGCAACAATAGCAGGCCCTAGAAATTCCATGCCCCGTGTGCCCTCTTCCCTTCTCTCCTCCTTCCTTCTCCTGGGTGCCCACCTGCACAGACTCCCACCATGAATAAAGATCCCTTGGCTATGTGGAGCATGTTGCCTCTGGTTCGGAGGCAACATTTTTAATCTTTCAGGGAGCAGCATACTTGTTTTATGTTCCAGGTTCCCTGCGCTTTCCTGAACCACTTGGTGGAGTGTTAAGATGAAGACAATGATGAGGAGGATAAAATAAAACCATCGAGGTGCAAAAGCTGATGGTCACACAAATACATGAGCAAAACTATCCCAAATCATTTTTTCCTACAAGGCCTGAATTTGGAAAGGTAAAAATTTAAAATAAATCCACTCTTTATTCTTATTTACCTAAGTTAGCAGCTTTCCATGTGGTGGAGATTAACTTTGACTTTTGCTGGGAAAATGGAGGAAAAGGAAATTAACACATATGTGCCATGTTAAGAAATATGTGTAAACTCCATTGATTTTAAACAGCTTCTGGTGGTCACTGATTATCAATATCACCCTTCAATTGAACTAATTTGAATCACTCCTATTTATGGTAGTTCTTATAGTAAATTAAGGGGAGACATCCAGTGTCTCTTTTGGAGGACTCTTCTTTCTGCCAAAGAGGATGTAAACGGAGAAATTGGAGTTCAGAATAATTAGTAAAGAACAAAAGGGGGCTGGGATTGTAGCTCAGCGGTACAGCGCTTGCCTCACATGCATGAGGCCCTGGGTTTGATCCTCAGCACCACATACAAAGCACTAAAATAAAGACATTGTGTCTGTCTACAACTAAAAAAAAAAAATTAAAAGAAAAAAGAACAAAAGACAAAGGCAGAATTATAGTTTCAAAAAGATGGAGCCCTGATAGATTCTAGCCCATGCAGGAGCTGGGCTAGATAAGAGAAAATGGCTTCCATGGTTTATTTAAGGGGTTAAATCAAAGGCAGGGATAAGGCTTCAAGGGTGAAGTCTTGCTTTGTGATGTCTTGCAGTCAGCAGGTTGATTGGCATCTTGGCAGCTCACACCCATCTCAGAGGGGCTGTGCGGCTACAGCAGGTGAGCCCATCTCTGGTGCTGTGTGGGATCTTTAGCAGAGCTGAGGGGGAACTTCACCTGCATCAGGCGGTCTATCCCTGTGGGGGTGCCACAGGACATTCCCAATGCCAGACCTCTCCCCTCACTGGCTGCGATGCTGATAGTCCACATATAGTCTAAGGATGGCTCGCTACAGAAATCCTGATTCATTAACTAAAATAAGCTATTAGGAAATCCTCATGGAATTATTTTAGAAATGATAAAAGTTATGTTTGAAAAGAAAATCTAAAATCTTAAATGGATGCAGTAATTTAAAAACAACTTTTAAAACTTGATGGATAATAAATAGATGGAATCAAACTAATCTTATGCTTGGTACTACCAAGAAGATCTAGGAAAAAAGAAAACTGAGTGGATAAGACAAAGACCAAATGTTACTCTTTTAAAATAATTTATATAGATGGAATTTTTAAAAAACTTATAGTAAATGTGAAGAACTATTTTCTGTTTCCCATTACAAAATTCAGTTCGTGATTTAGCACCTTTATTTCCTCCAAAGTATGTTTCTAAATTTTCCAGACAGAAAATGCTCATAAATGACGAGAGACTTTCTTACCCAGTGGAAAGCCAAAATGTCAGAGTGAAGAGACTCAGACAAGATGTGGCCATCCTTGTGAGAAAGTTATTTCTTTAGAGTGGGCATAGTGTTAAGAAGATGTTCTGCTTAAAGATCATATTTAAATGAATGCTACTGTGTGGGGGTGTTTTTATGGTCTAATTAGGAAGAGAAGTGAAAGCCAGGTTCAGTTCCTACTTGTCAAGAAGGACTCTGTTAAATAGCCATGTTCTGCTACATTGGGCTCGGATCAGATTTCACTTCTCCAGATCAAGTTTCACTTTCCTAGTAATCTCATGATTTTTCTTTTTCTTTGGGACTCTATTGTATTGGGGCGATTTGATATCTATCTCGAGTTTTCTAATGTCAAATGTACACCAATTAGACATTAAGATTGTTTTGGCTTCTTCAGTGTGCTAAATTATAATAAATGGGGTTAAGTCTTGGCATCTTTATTTTAACAAGTTTCTCATTATTCTTAAGCAGCAAGCCTAGCACTTGCAAACACATTATTTTTCTTTTAAATAGTGTTTCTATATAATAATTATGGTCCTTTGTGTGTTAAGCTGCATTAATAGAAGGAAAGGATTGGTAGGGAGGCAATAGTTTTGATTTCTCTGCATTCATCAGACAAAAATTGGGTAATTAGTCAATTTGGGGGTAACATACCAACAAACCTTAAAACAGACAATGCCTGAGGCTGGATTTGTAGCTCAGAGGTAGAGCGCTTGGCTCACACATGTGAGGCACTGGGGTTCAATCCTCAGCACCACATAAAAATAAATAGATAAAATAAAGGTATTGTGTCCATCTACAACTAAAAAAAAAGATTTAGTCTTAAAAATGTTTTTAAAAAATGGACAATGCCTGATTTTAATAGATCCAGGCATAGAGCTGATCCATGATTGACATATGTAACCTCTTGAGAAGTGGTTGAATTAAGTGGGGAATTTTATCCTGGAGAAGATAAATTTTAATGAAGAGCAAGTATTTATTTTCAAATATGTGAAAGTGTATAAATTGGACAGAAGGGTAAACTTTTTGTGATGGTTTCCTTGGCTCTGATGGTTGATGGCCTCCTGAATATGGTTTTCTACTCTAAATGAGTACAGCATCCCAGCAGTCAGAGCTGGAGGGCAGTGGACATGCTTCCTCATGGAGAAGGAGCTTTCCCATCTGTGTTCTAGTAGAGCCGTGAGAAATCATGGTGTGCTTCTAGGAAAAAAATGAGCAGGAAAAACTTCTTCTAGGAATAACTTCTTGGATTGAAAATGTTCCCTTTGAAGGAACGCTGGAAAAGAAGCCAATATAAAGAACCAATATGTTCCATAGGCTAGTTCTCAGTAAATAAAATGTCCAGGAGAGGGTGAAGTATTCACTGGCATTTGTGTGTGTGTGTTTGTGCATACACACATATTTCTTGGAAACAAATTGGGATTTTTTTTTAACAAAATTTTTTCCTGAATAGCAAGTATTGTATTCAGGAGAAAATATATCTGATCTTAGAAACAAAGACAAACAGAAGTCAAGATAAACTTTCTGGGGAAGTTCCTTTATTGAGGTATAAAAAGAGGCCAGTCTGTCCATGAGGCATGAGTTCATGAGGAAGAGCACAACTTCGTCTATTCAGTAAAGGTGGCTCTGAATCTGGGTCCACTCCACCCAGAGTGTCAGCACAGATCGAACGAAGTCAGTGAGAACCCAGGGACTCTGAAGACCATGTGACATCACTGTTAGAACAGTGTCTACATGTCTGTAGAGAAGTCAGCATTGTCCTTCATGAAGAAATTGGACTTTTCCGTTACTGTTCCTGTGGGAAGATATGATTAACAAGATTCATTACTATATGAGGAAATCTCTTTTTTTAATATTATTTTTTAGTTGTAGTTGGACACAATATCTTTATTTATTTTTATGTGGTGCTGAGGATCGAACCCAGTGCCTCACACATGCAAGGCAAGCGCTCTACCACTGAGCCACAACCCCAGCCCCTGAGGAAATCTTATATAACATCTTATAGAAGAGCTGAGAACAATCTGTAATGATTTAGATGTGAGGTTTCCACCAAAAACTCATGTGTGGGATAATACAAATGTGTTTAGAGGGGAAATGATTGGATTATGGAAGCCTAGTGCAATTAGTGAATTATTCCCTAATAGGGATTAACTGAGTGGTAACTGCAGGCAGATAGGGTATGGCTCGAGGAGGTGGGTATTGAGGGATGTGCCTTTGGGGTATATATTTTGTATATGGTGAGTGAAGTCTCTTTGTTTCTTGATCATCGTGCCCTGGCCTGCTTTCCTTCATCACACGTTTCCACCATGATGTTCTGCCTCATCTCAGGCCCCAGGAATGGAATTGGCCATCTATGGACTAAGACCTCTGAAACCATAAGCCACCAAATAAACTTCTTCCTCTAAAATTGTTCTTATCAGGTCTTTTGGTCATAGAGGTGAAAAAGCTGACTAAAACACAACCATAGCTATTATGAGATAGAACATTATCTTACAAATGAGAAAACTGAGTTCCACTGAAGTCATGCTCTTGCCACAGGCCATTTCTACCAGAGACAGGAGCAAAATTTCCCAAGACAAGGGATAATTCCATTCTGTCTGCTTTCTCCACAGATCACAGAGCCTGGCTGATCACCATGTCTTGAAACAGCAAAGAAAAGGACTGTGACAGTGGAAGTTGAGGGGCCAGCCCTTCAGCTTTCCCTGGTTAGCAAGGCCTTTGATGGAGCTGGACTTGCATTAGGGAGGACTTCCACTCTGTCCCTTCAGTGTCCCTTGAATACAGTTCATTACCTGGCCAAGGGCTCAGTGTGTCTATATTAGAGGATCTTTCCTTTTGTGAAATAAAACTTCCTGAATACAAATAAATGTGTAGTTTTTCTGGGCTCAATCCCAGCTTGGTATTCTAACTTGCTGAAATAATTACAAAGATGAAAAACATAAGATTTAAACAAATAGCCAAAAATCTAGTAGCTTAAAGAGTTAAAAATGATACAATGTGGACTTAGTGTGAGACAGGAAGTGATAATTTGCATGTCTTGCATGAAAAAGGTGCCATCTGTCTAGTTACATTTCTTCAAAAACACTGTGCTTGCCAATCAAAATACCTAAACAAAACATGTCCTTGGGATTCTTATCTAAGTACTGACAGCTTGCATCCCATATTTTAGATAAAAGAAAATCATTTTCCCTACCCCCCCTCCCCCGTGGGCTACAGATACTTAGAGCTTCTAGGAAAGTGAGGATGAAGCAACTCAAGTCATGCTAGTCTAAGAATCAAGCTGCGTTAAGGTTGTTTCATATATTAGAAGTCATGTAGGAAAATGATTTTCTATTACTTTTTCATGTGGAGTTCTGGACACTATCTTCAAACAAGAAGTTGTGTGGAACCCCACTACTTAAAACTGAACTGGATGTTAAAGACCACCTCGAATGGCCCCCTTAACCCATGTGGTGACTCCTTACTTGCCTTTGTAGAACCTCTGAGTTCAAAGGACAGCAGTTTGAGAATTTATGGTCTTGTTAGGTCCCCACAAATGACAGACAGGAATTGGAGGTTCTGTAATTGGATGGGAGCACTACCAGTTGGCATAATAGAAGACCCAACCCTGGTCTGACTGAGCAACAGCCAGTTTTCTGACACTATCAGCTTCTCTGGGTGGGGATTAGTATAGCTTATAGAGAGCTAAGCAGGCTCCTGGAAAGAAGATGGATTGTAGTTGAGAACCCTGGTCCCAGAGATTTTTCTTCCCATGTTTTTACTTACAAGATCTTAGTACACAAGAGACATTCATTTCCATATGTGATGTAGTCAGAACCACAAACTGGCAAGTATGTGATGGGGCAGGGGATGGCCACCACTGGGTACTTCTTGTAAATGCTGCAGTCCACCTGGTTAGACAAAACAGAATGCTCTACTCTTTACCTAGACCTCAAGCAGGGTGACTCTGGCTATAAGAACTAGAAGTCTCAGATGTTCTGTTGTTGCTGAGGCTACCTTTCTAAGAAATAGTATTGCCATTATGAGAAATGCTAGACTACTAGCACCATTTCTATTTTTAATACTATACTCAATTGATGAGCATTTCAGTGCCAGGCATTTAAATTTACATGAATTTTCTTTGTTTAATATTTAGAACAGTTGAATAGGGCTATTTCATCTATTTCTGCACGGGGAAATGAAAACTTAGAGATATTATTTATATAAGGTCAATGCTGGTAAGTGATTAAGATTGGGATTGAAATCCAGAGCCTGGGCAATTAATTGAGGTGCTTCTGCTCTGCTTCTCACATGTTTTTCCTTCCATGAAAATGTAACCAGTCTCTTGGCTGGAAGTCAATTCTCTTCTCTTTTTTGGTACTGGAGATTGAACTCAGAGGTACTTGACCACTGGGCCACATCCCCAGCCCTATTTTGTGTTTTATGTAGAGACAGGGCCTCACTGAGTTGCTTAGCGCCTCGCCATTGCTGAGGCTGGCTTTGAACTCGCGATTCTCCTGTCTCAGCCTCCCTAAGTGCTGGGATTACAGGCTTGCGCCACTGCGCCCTGCTAATTCTCTTCTTTAATTCTGGAGTTAATAAACAATTTTCAGATATGGTTGTACATATTTATGTCATATATCTTCAACTACCTTCTGAGAACACTGTGTCTTTATCTGTGTTTTCCTCTCCATTTACTCCCCCTAAACATATTGAATTAATCATGCATTTATGTTTCATAAGTATTCATTAGAATAATCAATAGAAGAATAGAATAGAATATTAGAATATAATAAAATTCATTAGATAGTCAATAGAAGTAGAAATCAAAATATTATTTAACATACTTACTGTTCTTAAAGACTCACTGGCAACTTCTGAAAGACACAAATGGAAATGTTAAAAATAGAACAAATCCTTGAAATCTCATTAATTAGTGTTAAAGTTTTTCCTCTACCATTTTGTTCTCATTCCTCTGGCAGTGAGTCTCAGCACACTCCTCAACTGTATGTAAAATCTCAGGTCTTTGCTGAGGAAGTTGAATGGCCATTGAGTTAAACAAGAGAATTATCTAAATTTCCTTCCTTTATTAGCAAAGGGATGTTTCCTGGAGCTTATAGTGCTTTTTATTGTGGTCCAACATCAGTAACAATAAGAAGTATTGCAGTATTGCTTGTGAGAGCCTGAGGCTCCATCTTTGCTATCTTCTCCCTCCCAATAGATATAAAGGAATGGAATGGAATGCCTTATTTTAATCAGGCACCTTTTCACCTTATAAAAGTCTAATTGTTTATTCCTTATCTCTGGAGATCTGTTTTATTTTGATGCCCCTGTATTGATTTGGGAAGACACTTGAGTTTTCTTGCATCTTTACACTAAAAGTAGTATTTAATAACACAAACAACTTCCATTGTCCTTATGAAATGGAAGACTTATGGAAAAATTCGGTTTTTTTTAAATCCGTGGATGCAAATAAGAATCTTGGAAAGGAAACATTAGATCCAACTCCCTCAAGCTCCAGTTGAAACACGAGAGTCTCCCTTAAGCCAGGGTTTTTTTTCTTATATTATCAGCACACTTTAAATATATCCAATTAGACATTTGTCTCAGATACTCACATCCCAGGAGGGATTATTTGAGAAAACTGCTAATGGCGTATGGGGCACTATTCCCCCTTAACTCACCTGAGCCGCTGCAGAAATAGGTCAATGTGCAGAGCAGAAGGAGACCCCCAATAATCTTCATGGTGCCAGTGGCTATATCACAGAGGCTTCCTAGAGACAGTCACACCACTGAATGAGCCAAACCCTAGGAAAGGGATCATGTTTATATGGCCAGCCTTGTCTTCTCCACCTTCCCTGTGAGGTCATCCAGACTCAATGTTGGCCCTGAAAGGATCTCAAAGCAGATCACACCCAGGTGGTGTTGTAGTCCTTGTCACTTAATTGTTATTTCCTATTTGACCAATAAGTTGATTCTTATCTGCTTGTCCCATAGGTGGGGACTGTTACTTAGAATTCTAAACTTCACATAGAAGTGTTTAAGGATTTCATTGTGAACTAAGTGAAAATGTCAAGCTTCCTTTATTTTACTAATGGAAATATCAAATCTAGACTATCCAGGCTGTACCTGTGTTTATATTTTGGCTCCTGGGAAATATACTTTTTAAAAAACCTTTTGAAGCAATGAATGTATAAAGCAAGCTGGGGCATGGTGAAAGGAACAGGAGCTTTAGCATTTATGAGGCTGGAAGAGGGACATTGCCAAATTACTTTTGACATCTTTGAGCAGTGTGGTCTTGGATAAGTCATTTATATGCTGTGAGCCCATATCAATCAGGAAGGCTTGGTTGTACTGTAGTAACACAACCCTGAAATTTCATGACTTAAAACGATACAAATGGGTTCCCACATATGGGGGTGTGTTGATGTGCTGTGTTGACTTCTCTCTAGCTGCCAAGTGCACTGAGGAGCCACTGCTTGGAATATTGCTGTGAGGTGAAGTAAAGACATGATCCTGAGGACTTGCCTTCTCAGCAGTGAGATATGTATCCCAATTCAGAAGCAACACCACTGTCACTTCCCCTCTATCACTGGCCTTTCCCAACCATAGAGATTACTGAGGGAATGCAGTCCATCTTACCTCCTTAAGGCCAGAAAGGGGAGACCTGGAAGTAGTTGGCAAACAGCACAGAAACCAACCCAAAGCCTGAAATTTATCACCTGTACAGTGCTGTCTATTGTTAGCCACAACATAGTTATATAATTGGAACCCATTATGTGAAAGTCTGTCTTAGAGCACACAGTGCTTTTGACTATGGTATCATGATTATTGCTTTTATCCATGAGGAGCCAAAAGTCAGTGCTATGGATTTCTTGCATTGACCAGGCACATTTGCCCAAACAGCTGCTCTTTGTCTATTGAGCTCAGGGACATATGTATAAAAACCTGGGGGAAGGCAATAGACTGTTCTATCAGTCAATTGCTTAGTAGGTTTATTTGAGTACATTCTGAAACACAGCATCAACAAAGCATATTATGCAAATAATAAATGACAGAATAACCTGCTAAAGTTTGGACTCTTTTATCTTTTGGAAGCAATATAATCTCGTGGTTAAGAACATAGGCATTGAGCCCAGTGGATCTCATTTGCAATCTTCCTCTAAAAAAATGTGACTGTGTGCCTTTGAATATGTAGGTTACCTCTAGATAGTTTAATTTCCTTATCTTTAAAACAGATATTTATCACCCAGAGTGGTAATATTTACCACTGAGAGTGTGTTTGAATGTTAAGTAAATCTTTTCACACACTCACACACACACAGAGTCATGCATTACTTAACAATGAGGGATATGTTAAGAAACATGGGTCATCAGGCAATTTTGTTAATATGTAAGCACTGTAGAGTGAAATTACATAAACTCACATGGCACAGCCTACTACACACTTAGGCTATTGATGGTATTGCGCCTAGGGCCTTCTAAACAAAACATGAAATTAATCAAGCACAAGAGAAAATGATTCAATTAAGAGCCACAGTAAGCAAGAGATACATGAGACTGCAGCAGGCATCACAAAACATATTGTACAGTAAACTTGGTTATATAAGTAGTATCACATGGCAAAATAATGATAAAAGTATATAGTATAGCAAATACATAAACCAATAACATTATCACTTATTATTGTTAATGAGTATTATAAGCTGTATTTAATTGTATGTCCTATACTTTATAAGAGTAGGGGTGCCGTAGAGCTATTTATACCATCATCACCACAAATGTGTCTAATGCTTTGCACTCCACTGTTATTATTGGCCATAATATCTGTAGGTAATAGGAAATTTTCAGCTCCATTGTAATCTTATGGGACCAGCATCATACATGTGGTGTGTTGTTGACTAACACATTGCTATCCAGTGCATGGCTTTATATATAAAATCTCTTAGGGATGTGAATGTGTGTGTGTCAGGGTGCCAAGCTCATAATTAGATCTGCATATAGGTAGCTGATGGTATGGAACATGAACTCTTTGAAGAAGGAATTTTTATTACCCTAATTTTACCAGTGAGTAAGGCTCAGAGGATTTAAGTAATCTTCCCAAGATCATGACACCAATTAATGGAGAAGACTATGGAGTTCAGCAGTGGAAAATAAGTGAAGCAAAGTTGTAAATTATTTATTTTAGAAGATTGGTTGTCAAAAAGAAGAGGAATGGAAGAAGTGGAGACTTTTACAAGGTCTTGGGTAGACCGAGTATATCTTAAAATCAAAGGGAAAAAAATAAATGTAAACTCTTTAAGGGAGGATGGCTAACTAGAGGCTTTTGAGGGGTAGGGGACAATATTAAGAGCACAGATGAAGCACAGTTCTCATTGATACAGAAGACAGGTATGTAGATAAATGTGGATACTGATTTTCTTTTTTACATATATGGTTTTTTAGTTGTCAGTGGACCTTTATTTTATTTATATGTGGTGCTTAAAATCGAACCACATGCTTGGCAAGTGCTCTATCACTGAGCCATGGCCCTGGCCCTGATATTTTAATAGGTAGAAAAACAGAGACAAGGAGGACCCATTGTAGGGTAGAATTGGGTAATTGAGTGCTGGGGTTTCTGTTTGTGGTGGAAAAATTGAGATGGCTTGGCAGCTTGAGAAGGATGGAGAAGGTAGGGCACAGACATTGATGGGAACAGATCAGATGGTTAACAGTGGATACAAAATTGACGGCCACTAGACAAATTTAGCACTATTAGTACCATGCTATGAATTTTTCCCAAAGTTCTTTACGACACTAAATGAAAATTGAAGAACAGTGATTTTATAGCTAGGAAATGAGTACATCAGGGATTTGAGGGGACCATAAAGACTGTGTTAGGAGGTGGCAAGCTTTGGAAGAAATCTAGGATTCCAAAAGGTTCTGATGGACTATGCAAAGTATAAACCTTTACGTGTTAAGAGGTTAAGGTTTAGGCAAAATGTGAATGTAGTAGGTGTGGAAAGCATGAAGGATTGTTTACATAGACTATGGCTAAAGGGCAAAGTGTCAGATTTAATTTCTCAGGGGTGGGGCTGAGCTAATGATCCTCCAGGTGTATCCAAAGATAAGGCAGCTGAAGTTTGGGTGGAGATGAAGTTCTCTAAAAGGGCAAGAAAATGTGAGGTCAAGGGATTAGGTGTAGAGTTGCTTTGGGTTTTGGCAGCTATTTACAGGGAGAGGAAATTTTCCTGTTGGACATCAAGCCATAACTTATGGAAGGTCTTTTGGGGATGAGGAATGAAGTCTGTGAAGATAAAAAGGAGTCCATTTCAGGCTAAGGGGAGCTTGTTTATTCCTCCTTATATTCCTGCAGAAGGTGGAGACAGAAACTTAAGCCTTGTAAAAGGATCTATCATGGAGACAGGTCCATACTGGGAGGGCAGAAAAACATAAAAGTGAAATAATACAAGAGTTTGAGAGTACCGGGGATTTCTTTTCCAGTAGATTGGGGATCACAGGAGGGAGCAGGATGATTCCTTAAAGGGATAGAGAAGCATGAGGGGGTCAAATTGGAGCAGAGCCTAAATGAGGAGTTCCTGGGTCAGTAAGTGGAAGGAACAGAGGGCACCTAGAATCATAGCTAGGCAGCAATCCAGGGACTGAATAGTGGCTGTAGGGATGGAATATCATCAGGAAAACTACTATGTTGAGCACTCACTATGTGCTAGAATTGTGCTATACCTGCTATGTGCTTTATGGCATTTAACACTTGAAGCAATCGTATGAGTTAAGTATAGTTATTCCCCTTGTTATTAAGTTGAGGCAACAGAGACTTAAAAGTAGCTAGTTGAGGATGAAGGGCCAGCACTTTTTAATCATTCTGGTGTATTGTCTTTAAATCGAATCTAAGAAGTAGATTTGGAGACACATTGATTATGAAAGAATAGGAGTAAAACTGGCAGAACCAGAGCAGTCAGGAAGGACAGCTAATGTTTTTTCAGTATTTTTATTAGGGCATTATAGCTATGCATAATATTGGGTTTATTCTGATATAAGAGCCCTTATGATCTAGGGCTCTTATGCTTTTATGTAATATGATTTGCTCCATTTTAACCCCCCAGTACTCTACCTTTTCTCTCTTCCCAGCTCCTCCTCTTCTTTTACTGGTCTTCCATTATTTTTTATTGCTTTTTATAATTGGTGCAATTAAAAAAAATTTACTTTCCATAAAAGTGGAATTCACCATGGCATATTCATATGTGTACACAGGATAGTTGGGTCAATTTCATTCAGTAGTTTCTCCCTTTTCCTTGCTTCTCCTCATCCTCTCCCCCTATACCACTGTTGCCCTTTCCATTTTCATTGTATTCCCTCCTCCCCATTGAATATCTTATTTCTCTCTAGCTTTCACTTTTGACCCTTGATGTTTTGAGTCTGGCTCATTTCACTTAGCATGATGTTTTCCAGTTCCATACATTTACCTGCACATGCCTTAACTTCATTCTTCTCTGTGGCTGAGTAGAACTTCATTGTATATATATATATCATATTTTCTTTATCTGTTCATCTGTTGATGGGCACCCAGGCTGGCTATTAACCTGGCCATTATGAATTGTGCTGCTGTAAACATTGGTTTGCAGGTGCTGCTAGAGTATGCTGAGTTTAGTTCTTTTGGAAAAATGCCAAGGAGTGGAATAGCTGGGTCATGTAGTAATTTCATTACTAGTCTTTTGAAGACTCTCCACACTGCTCTACTGAGTGGTTATACTAATTTGCAGTCCCACTAACAATATATGAGTGTACACTTTCCCCACATCCTTCTCAGCATTTATTATTATATATATTCTTGAAAAATGCCAGTCTGCCTTCAGTGAGATGAAATCTCAGTACAGTTTTGATCTGCATTTTCCTTCATTGATGAGAGTGTTGAACATTTTTATCATATGTTATTGGGCCATTCATATTTTTTCTTTTGAGAAATATCCATTTAGTTCATTTGCCCATTTATTGATTGGGTTATTTGTTATTGTGGTATTGAGCTTTTTGAGTTCTTTGTATATTCTGGTTATGAATTACCTGACAGAGGAGTAGCTGGCAAAAATTTTCTCCCATTCTGTAGCCTCTTTCTTCACATTCTTGTTTTCTTTGCTGTGCAGGAGCTTTTAAATTTGATCTTTTCCCACTTATTAATTAGGTGTAGGTATGCTTTAGGGATTCTGTTTAAAAAACAACCTGGGAGTAAACCTAAAGAAGTTAAATGATCTCTATGATGAAAACTGTAGAATATTGAAGAATATCTTAGAAGATGGAAATACTCCTAGTGTTCTTGGATAGAAAGAATAAATATTTTCAAAATGGCCATATTACCAAAAGTAATATACAAATTCATTGCAATCCCCATCCAAATGCCAGATAATCTTCACAAAAATAGAAAAAACAGCCTGAAAATTTATTGGAAAGAATAAAAAGGATCAGACTAGCCAAAGAAATCTGAGTGATTAAAATGAGGCTGAAGATATCACAATACCTGATCTCAAACTATACTACAGAGCTGTCGTAACAAAAGCAGCATGGTATTAGTATCAGGATATAAAGACCAATGGAACAGAATGGAGGACACAGAGACAAAACCACGTACCTATAGCCATCTGATACTTGACAAAGGTGCTTACAGTATACATTGGAGAAAAGACAGCCTTTTAAACAAATGGTACTGGGGAAACCAAGCATTCATATGTAGAAGAAAGAAACTAGATCTCTATTTCTTACCCTGCACACAAACCAACTCAAAGTACATAAAAGACTAAGAATTAGACCAGAAACTTGGCAACTCCTAGAAAAAATATAGGAGCAATATTCCAACATGTTGAACATATGATATTTTAAATGAGCAAAAGAGGGAGCTAGGCACTGGAGTGGTGTCTGATGTTTTCACGTATGACAATCATTTGGAAAGAGAGATGGTTTCTGCAGGGAGAGAGGTGACTGAGAGCCAGGAGCAAGGATTCTGTGCTGTCCCTACCCCCATCTGTCTAAGGATCAATGCTGTGGCCTTCTCTATTTTGAGCTTTTGACGTCCCCTGCCTCTAGTGAGATATACCTAAACTGGTGCCTCAAGTTTTCAAGTTAAAAACATATCTTCAGAACACTACGTACAATGACAAATGAGGGTGAGGAGTGAGTCTAGCTGGAGGCAGATTGTTTTTCCCTCCTTATTGCTACAGCAGCATTCTTCCCACTCATGGAGTTCCTTCCTTCTTGATACTAAGCAAAGATACCATCTCAAACCTCAAGCCTTTCTTGAGACAGTTTAAAAATCATTAGCCTTTATTTGACCAGACTAGCTTTAGATTTTTGTCTTTCCTCTTCTCCTTTCCCTGTGTGGTCCCTTTTCACTTCAGTTTTTTTTTTCTTTTCTTTTCCTGACAGCCTCTATTGTGATCAGGCCCTTGTGTGCACTGGGGCACCGTGACCTAGAGATCTGAGCATATGCATTTTGACTTTGTGTATGGCAAGACTGTACTTCCTGCCTCCTTTGGGACTAGCACAACCAGGGACATAATGTACTTATTGCATTCAATTTTCTTTGTGCCACTGAGGATAAAAAAAAAAACTCCAATCATGGGACAAGATGACAAGAATGAATGGTAACAATGATTTATTCCTGTTGCTCGATGCTACCCATAGATGACCTCACAAATCTAGATATGGATTTGTGTAAACATATCTGCTTGCATACACACACACACACACACACACACACACACACACCTCTAGATCCAGTAGGTAAAACCATGCCTGCTGTGCTCATGGTTGAAAGGATACCTGTAACCCAAGAGTTAGCCAGCATTAGGAAATGTATTTGTCTGCTGGGAGGCTAGAATAAGATATGACAGACTGGGGAGCTTGAAGAGCAGGGTTTTAGAGTCCAAAGCCAAAATGACGGCAGGGCTGGTTCCTCTTGAGACTGCTTTCCAGGGCCTGCAGACAGCCAGGTTTCTTGCTGTGCCCTCATGTGCCTTCTCTGTGCACAGACACTTGTTCTGTATTCCTCTTCTTAAAAGGACACCAATCCTATTGGATTAGAGCCCAACTGTTAAGACTTCACTTAACCCTAATCACCTCCTGAATGGCCATGGCCCAAAATGTAATCACCTTAGGGATTAGGGCTTCAACATATGAATTTGGAGCACAATTCAATCCATTTCACTCTCCTATTTACTGTTAACCTGTCTCTGAGTTTCCATAATTTCCTTCCAGTGTGATCTGCTGTTCCCTAATCTTGCCTTTGGTCCTTTGCTCTAATCTTGCCCAAGGGGTTTTGAGCTCTCTTCCTCAGTCTTGCCCTGGATTTTGCCTCAAAGGTGTGACTATCACCTTTATTCCCAGGGGCCTCCTTTCTTAGCCCTTTAAGACACTATTTGATTGAGATATGTGAAGTCCCTTCTGACCTCAGCCATTGTGAGCACATATTTCAAATATCCAGATGTTGTCCTCTTCATAGCATAGTAACATCCCCTCTTGTGACTTCTCTCATTTGCTATCAATTCCCTGACACTCTCAATGCTCCCCAATAAGTCCTGTCACCTAACAGAAATTTCTCCTCTCTCCGTTGTGACCCCAGTCTTTCTCCTCTTATTCCAATCTTCCTGCACTTCCAGTATGTAACTTTTTCTATTCTCCACTTTTTCCATCAGTATCTCCTGCCCATAGTGATTGCTTATTTTA
Source organism: Geosciurus inauris (assembly GCA_004024805.1). Lineage (NCBI taxonomy): Eukaryota > Metazoa > Chordata > Mammalia > Rodentia > Sciuridae > Geosciurus > Geosciurus inauris. The sequence goes on from PVHX01000025.1 coordinate 346,528, forward strand.
CTTAGGCCAGCCTTTCCCACTAGCAATGCTAACAAATTTATTTCTTCCTACTGCACTATTTTGCCTCATCCCATCAGCAATGACAAAAAATTAAGTTTGAAATGTAAGAATGGGAGAAGTACAACTCTTGAATTTTATCTTTATCTATTTTTACTATGTAGTCCCACTTATCCACTGATATAATTTCTGAAAACGCTAGTGAATACTTGAAACTATGAATAGTACCAAACCCTAGATCAACTTCTTTTCCTATACATACATATCTATAATTTTTTTTTATAAATTTGGTACATTAAATTTGATAACCAATGATAAAATAGAATAGTTATAACAATATACTGAAATAAAAGTTATGCAAAGGCAATCTCTCTCTCTCTTGCTCTTTCTCTAAGTATCTTATTATACAGTACTCACTCTTTTTCTTGTGATGATGTGAGATGATACAATGCTGATATGATGAGATGAGATGAAGTGAATGATGTAGGCATTGTGATGTTGCAGCAGGCTATTGTGTAAGGGTTACTTGAATACAAGCACTGCAATACTGAGAGAGCCCATCAGATAACCTGGAGTGATTAATAACAACCTAGTAAGTGACTAATGGGAGAGTAGTGTATACAGAATGGATATTCTGGATAAAGGAATGATTCATGTCCTAGTTGAGTTGAAGCAGAATAATGTGAGACTTTATCATTCTACTCAGAATAGTTTGCAACTTAAAGCATACGAATTTTGTTTATTTCATGAATTTTTCATTTAATATTTCTGTACCCTGAATAACTGGGTAACTTAAACCATGAAAAGGGAAACTGGGTAAGTGGTGGCTACTGCATTTACTCTCTCTATTAATCTGTTTTCTATTACTACAACAAAATACCTGAGGCTAGGTAATTATAGGGAAAATGGGTATTACTTAGCTCACAGTTTTGGAATCTGAAAGCCCAAACAGCATAATTCTTGTTCTGGTGAGAGCATTGTTGGCTGCATCACCTCATAGCAAATGGCATCATGGTGGGAGTACATGTGAGAAATACAGAGGTTATATGATAAGATAGGAAGTCAGACTATGAAAAGGGATCAGGTTCTGCCTCTTGAAGGTCCCACTGCCTCTCTACCTTGTTACACTGAAGATGAAATGCCTAGCACATGAAACTTTGGGGACTATACTCAAACTATACCCAAACCATGGCACTCTGTATGGAAATAATAGCGTTTATTTGGTTATTAAGTTTGTGTGCTAGTGTTTGTTTCCCTACTTTTCTACATAAATATAAAAATTTAAAAAGCAAAGAAGATATAAACATGTCTAAGTTGAGAGTGAGACAATTGACACTGTAATAACTCAAGAAAATGGTTTCAAAGATATAGTTAACTCTGATTCCCATTTAAGTGCTAAACCTAATCCTCAACTCTTCTCAATCTCATGACATATGCTCCATTTCAGGGCTGCCTCATATAATATCAATAAATTGTAAAACTCTTCCAGCTCATTTCCCCCCTATTATATCTACCCTGTTCAGTCTAAACCAAAAATCTGACCATATTACACTCCTTCTTATAAGTGCCATTATCTCACATTTGTTTATTTATTTGAATTTTTAAAAGTTTGTTCTAATTAGTTATATATGACAGTAGAATGCATTTTGACACATCTTACATAAATGGAGTATAATTTCTCATTCTTCTGGTTGTACATGATGTAGAATCTCACTGGTCATGTAATCATATATGACCAGGGTAGTATTGTCTGATTTATTCTACTAGACTTCCTACGCACATATTTCCTCCCCTCCCTTCACTCTCCTTTACCTAATGCAAAGTACTTCTATTTTTCCCTACCCCTAACCCTTATTGTGAATTAGCATTTGCATATCAGAGAAAACATTTGGCTTTGGTTTTGGGGGAGTGGCTTATTTCTCTTAGCATGATAGTCTCCAGCTTCATCCATTTACTGACAAATGCCATAATTTCATTTTTCTATATATGCCATTGTATATATATACCACATTTTCTTTATCCATTCATCTGTTGAAGGGCATCTAGGTTGGCTCCATAGTTTGGCTATTGTGAATTGAGCTGCTATCAATATTTTTTAAAAATATTTTTAGTTGTAAATGGACACAATACCTTTATTTTTTATTTATTTATTTTTATGTGGTCCTGAGGATTGAACCCAGTGCCTCACACTTGTCAGGCAAGTGTTTTACCACTGAGCCACAAGTGATAGCCCCAAGCTGCTATCAATAGTGATGTGGCTCTGTCACTGTAGTATACTGAATGTAACTCCTTTGGGTATAAACCAAGGAGTGGAATAGCTGGGTCAAATAGTGGTTCCATTCCAAATTTTCTGATGAATCTTCATACTGCTTTCCATAATGGTTGCACTAATTTGCAGTCCTACCAGCAATGTATGAGTATACATTTTTCCCCACATCCTTGCTAACATGTATTGCTTGTATTCTTCAGAACAAATTAATAAAATAGTGTACAGTTTATTTAAAACAAATACATTTTATTCAGAACAAGATAATAAACTAACATGCAGTTCACTGAAAACAAATATATTTTATTCAGAACAAAATGACAAAATAGTATGCAGTGCGTTTAAAACAAATCTATTTTATTCAGAACAAGATAATAAAATAGTGTGTTGTTTATATTCTTTTTTTTTTTTTAATATTTTTTTTTTAGTTGTAGATGGACACAATGTCTTCATTTTATTGCTTTGTATGTGGTGCTGAGGATCGAACCCAGGGCCTCACGCATGCGAGGCAAGCGCTCTACCGCTGAGCTACAATCCCAGCTCCTGTTTATATTCTTGATAATCACCATTCTGACTGGAGTGAGATGAAATCTTAGAGTAGTTTGATTTGCACTTCTCTAATTGCTAGAGATGTTGAACATTTTTTAACATATTTTTTGATTGATTGTATATCTTCTTCTGTGAGATGTCTGTTTAGTTTCTTTGTCCATTTATTGTTTGGGTTATTTGGTGTTAAGTTGTTTGAGTTCTTTATATATCCTGGAGATTAATGCTCTATCTGAGGTGCATGTGGTAAAGATTTTTTCCCATTCTATATGCTCTCTCTTCCCATTATTGATTGTTTCCTTTGCTGAGAAGAAGCTTTTTAGTTGAATACATCCCATTCATTGATTCTTGATTTTACTTCTTGTGCTTTAGGAGTCTTGTTAAGGAAGTCAGTTCATAAGCTGACATGGTGAAGATTTGGGCCTACTTTTTCTTTTATTAGGCATAGGGTCTCTGTCTAGTGCCTAAGTCTTTGATCAACTTTAAATTGAGTTTTGTACAGGGTAAGAGATAAGAGTTTAATTTCATTTTGCTACATATAGATTTCCAGTTTTCCCCACACCATTTGTTGAAGAGGCTATCTTTTATCTAATGAATGTTTCTGGTGCCTTTGTCTAGTGTGAGATAACTGTATTTACGTAGATTTGTCTCTGTATTTTCTATTCTGTACCATTGGTCTATGTGTCTGGTGCCAATACCATGCCATTTTTGTTACTATGGCTCTGTAGTATAGTTTGAGGTCCAGTATTGTGAGGCCTTCAGCACCACTTTTCTTGCTAAAGATTGTTTTGGCTATTCAGCTCCCATTTATTTTTTAAGCAAAGAATAAATTTCTCGGTTTGAATTTAATACACTCAATCTCCATCAATAATGTTTATTATCCTGATATCACATTTCTGATTTTCAAAGGAATTACTCACTGATGCTTCAAAATGTCCTGCAGTTTTTTTTCTTCACTTTTTATATTATATATGCTGACTGGATGTCTTTACAATATATATAAATGAAATAAGATTACCTACCCTTGAAGCAAATTCAAACTTCATCTTTTCCAATGTTTTCCTTGACCTTCACAATCAAACCTTTTGCATATCAGCTTTTATCCAAAATTATCTTACTATAGAATTTTTAATTATAATTTTTCTTGACTCACCACTTTCCTTTAACCAACTCAATTTAGACCAGATATCTACTAAATGCAAGTACTTCACATAAAACAATAGTACAAAACTTTTGTCTTTGTAGGTATTTGTCTGAGTTAGGGTCAGCCTCTCAGATAATATGACATCATCTACAAAATTTCATTAATTCATTTACTCAACATCACCTAATAAGTACACCCAGTATTACAGAGACTGTGAGAAGATGGGAAGAAGGCACAAAGGAGTAACTCTATAAATGTTTGCTTAATTAATCTCTAAATATACATAGAGTTTTTTAAAAAAGCATTTGATGGAGGAGAGATGATGACTAAATAAACTAGACTCTATTTCCATCCTCAACATACTAATAATATAGTGAGGGAGGCTGGTATGTATAAAAACAATAAGGGGAAGGGAAGGGAGAGAAGATGGTGGTGGAGAACTGGGAGGTAAACCTTATTGTTTAATGGTGGTAGAATACAACCTCAAGGCTCCAGTTAGATCTTTGTCATAAAGGTGTGAGAGACCTCTTCTGTACATGTCTGTCCAAAAGCAGGCTTTCTGATTAATAATGTTCTCTGCAACACTGACTGGATTTGAGTGTGGTTATATACTGAACATGGTCAGCCTCTAGTCATTTCTGGGAAACCGACCTTAGGTGAGGACTACCCCCTCTACTTCTGTTTCTGAAAAGTTACCTGAGTTCTTTCCTCAGATACTCAGCCAATGACAGAAAGAAGGACAACCAGGCTTATAAGCCATATTTTGCTTTTTTGTAGGAAGAACCTGTACCAGTACCCTAAGTGCCACAAGATACAATTCTACTCCATCCTCTGTGTGGCCTGGAAGATGGGTCTTCCTAGGGGAGTGTGGGAGGCATTTTTAAGAGTGGTTGAACTGGACTGGGGAGCAGGCAGAGTGGCACAGAAAGGTTGAAATTGGGGCCTGTAAAGAATTAGATGCTAGATAAAGACAGAGAGAACTGTATCTACCACTAGAGTTATATTTTTGTTGTTCTTTATCTTTTCAGACTCAGGTTCATGTTATAGACTACCGGACGGGAATGCGAACTATCATTCTCTAGAAACCCTGAAGAACAGAGAAGATGAGGTCATCAGCCCTAGGAAACCAATGCCAATACCTCTTCTCTAATCTGTAATATATGAACTTCACAAAATAAATACCTGACTCAAAAACAAATTTTCATTAAGAAGGTAGGTAAATTAGTAGAGAACTTATGACATTTGTGTTCATTAGAATATTTAAAGATGGATGATTTTCAGTGTAGCAGAAACATTTTATATTCTATAATTGTAATCAGATTTTGTAATAGTGGCTTAATTCAAAAATAAAATATTTTTCACTGAGATAAATGTAAAATAGCAAAGAAATACAAGATTTAACAATATAAGTTGTATCATATGAAGAAGAAATGTTTAGGAGTTATAAAACTTCAGTTAGGGCAATTAGGAAATGAATTGCCCAGAGATTTTATACTTACATACCCAATGTTTTTTACATTCCTGTAGAATAAAGTTTTAATGCATGGATATAAAAGGTATCATTAAAGCCAAAGGATTAAAATTAATATGTTAACATGCCAGGTATTTCTGTAGTTTACTTTGAAAATGTTAGTGATATCATCCTTATACTTAATTTAAGAGAGACTTGTAGTTTGAAAATATGCTATTCATAAAAAGGTTTTTGAGGAAAATGAGCTCGAAATGAATCAATGACCCAGGAATTAGATCAAAAACTATGCAACTCCTAGAAGAATACATAACATGTCAATATTCCAACATATAGGTAGTGGCAATGACTTTCTCAATAGGACCCCTAAAGCCCAGAATATAATGACAGGAGTTAAGAAGTAGGATGGCAACAAATTAAAAAGTTTCTGTAGAGCAAAGGGAACAGTTAAGAATGTGAAGAAAAGAGGGGCTGGGATTGTGGCTCAGCGGTAGAGCGCTTGCCTCGCATGCGTGAGGCCCTGGGTTTGATCCTCAGCACCACATACAAACCAATAAAATAAAGACATTGTGTCCATCTACAACTAAAAAAAAAAAAAAAAAGAATGTGAAGAAAAGAACCTATAGAATGAGAGAAAATCTTTCCTGGCTACTCTTCTGACAGAAGATTAATATCCAGACTATATATAGAACCCAAAAATCTTAACACCCCAAAAACAAATAACCCAATTAGTAAAAGTGCAAATGAACTAAACAGACACTTCTCAAAAGAAGAAATACAAATGGCCAACATATATGAAAAAATGTTCAACATTATTAGCAATTAGGGAAATGTAAATCAAAACTATACTGAGATTTCATCTCACTGGCAGTTATCAAGAATACAAATATTAAGCTGGGTGTGGTGGCACATGCCTGTAATCCCAGCACTTTGGGAGGCTGAGATAGAAGAATTGTGAGTTCAAAGCCAGCCTCAGCAATGGTGAGGCACTAAGTAACTCAGTGAGACCCTGTCTCTACATAAAACACAAAATAGGGCTGGGGATGTGGCTCAGTGATCGAGTATCCCTGAGTTCAATCCCAGGTACCAAAAAAAAAAAAAATACAAATATTAAATATTAGAGTGAATGTGGGGAAAAAGAACATGTTTACACTATTGTTGAGATTATAAATTAGTACAACCACTATGGAAATCAGAATGGAGATTCCTCAAAAGACTGCACATTGGGCTGGTATGTAGCTCAGTGCAGAGTACTTGCCTAGCATGTATGAGGCACTGGGTTGGATCCTCAGCACCATAAAAATAAATAAATAAATAAAATACCACTTTGTTACTATACCACTTTGGGTATTGAGGCTAAAGAATTACAGTCATCAAACTATAGTGATGTATGCCTACCTATGTTTACAGCAGCACAATTCACAATAGCCAAACTATGGAACCAGCCTAGGTATCCATCAACAGATGAATGAATAAAGAAAACGTGGTATATATACACAATAGAATTTTATTCAGCCATAAAGAAAAATGAAATTATATCATTTGAAGGGAAATGGATGGAACTAGAGACTATTATATGAAGTGAAATAAATCAAACTCAGAAGGTCAAGGGGTATATGTTTTCTCTTATATGTGGAAGCTAGAGAAGAAAAAGAAAAAGAAAGGTGAGTGAGGGGAGTTCTCATGAAAATCAAAGGGAAATGTAGAGAACAGTGATCAGTGGAGGGAGAAGGAGAGGGAAAAGGAAAACACTGGGAAAGCATATTGACCCAATTATATTGTCACATTGTGTGCATGTATGAATATGTAACAACAAATTCCATAATTATGTACAACTATAATGAGCCAATAAAAATATGGAAAAAATTAGAACTTGTCATTAAGATGATTATATGTATATTTAAACATGTATATACAATGTGTTAATATCCTTTATAGTTTTTCTCTAAGCTATTTTTGTTTTTAACCTACTAAAATCAATATGTAGATAGAAATTCCCTACTGTTTTTATAAATATGCATATTTTAATTTTTTCCTATTTGATATTGAAGATCTTAAAGAAAATTGCCTTAAAGAAAAATTATTAAATTTAGTACTTTTTAACTTGTCTTGATATAATTATGTAGTATTTTAAATTATTAAACAAGAACAGGGTAATGTATCCTTTTTGGATGTCAAAAATATCATAAATTAAAATACTTTACTAGAAAATCCACAATGTGTCGATGTAATAAAGATGACATGTCAACTTTTAGGTTTGTGTAGTTACACCCATCTCAGTTGGTCCTTTGCTATTAACAAAGTTGTTATTTAATGGGAATTGGAGTCAAGTTCTTTATTGTAAAAACCACCCTTATGTTTTTTTTCCTACACAAAATTTTTTTTCCAAAAATTATAAGGGGAAATGAGACAGATTTTGAGTTTGAGCCATGATACAGGAGGTGGTCTAAGGGGAAAGAAGAGAAAACATGAAAAAGGAAGCTCTATGGATCCTGGAATGATACTGAGGGAAAATCACTGCAACAGAGATGCATGCCTGGTAGGTCAAGAGGATTGGAAACACACAGGTGAAGCCAGTGGGAGCATTTTAAATTAAATTGTGAGCCCTTCTTATCATCTGCAATTCCAGTTTCATGTAGGAGATGAAATAACTGAAGTGTGTTATAAAATAGGAACCATGGAAAAGAAAAGAGGTTATTTGGGCAGTTTCTAAAAAATAAAAAAAAAAGACAACAAAGGCGAAAGATGTAGGATAACAAGTATGAAGAAGAAGAGCTAATGGCATGCATGAGCAATAAATTAAACTCTAAACTGACAGGACATAGTAGCATCAGAGAACATGGGATTGCATAAGAAAGAATTTGGTTTGCTCAAAAAAGTGTCTGGCCTTTGCCTCTGGCTTCTGGGATGGAATTTATGTTTTTTTCTGATAGGAGTGTCTTTGTTTACAGGAGGGGATGGCCACACCAAATATTAGAGCAGGGCTTGTCCTGCCTGACAGTTGAGGGTAGGGCTGGTCAGACCAGAAAGACCAATCATGTGATTTAGGGTGGGGGCTTTAGGTCACTAAGTGTCAATTGACCTGGAGTCTGGGTTCAACAATGTGGACAATTAATTAATCAATTAATCATTCTTATGTCATGAAGCTCTAAACAAATCTCTAGCACAATGGTTTATGGAACATCCCTGGTTGGCAGTGCTCCAGGTGTATTGTTGTACATTGGTGCCACACAGAAAATAATATGTCCTGACTCCACAGGAAGAAGATAAAGTAAGCTTTGCCCTGCACCTGCCCCATGTCTCTCTTTGATTTTAATTCTGTATCTTTTCCTGTAATAAACTATAACCATAAGTAAAATAGCTTTCAGTGAGGTCTGTGAGTTCTTCTAGAAAACCATGAAAAGTCAGGGTAGTTGTAGGAACCCCTGAACTTGCAGTTCATGTCTGAATACAGGTGTTCTTGTGAAGGACTGTGTCCTCCATCTTGGCTGTTCAGCCAACTTCAGATAGGGATTATTACTGGATATGCAATGTAGGATATGGTATCAGCTTAGAAAATAAGCATGTGGGTAACTCAAGTGTCAGCTAGAAGTAAAATGAATAGGAGACAAGTAACTGGACGGTGAACTTAGAAAAGAGCAGGTGAGCAAATGAGGGCTGTAAATGATGTTCCTGGGAAAGGTTGGAAACAACTTTAAGAGTCTGGAAAGGTTGAAGAATAGAATTCACTAAAAAGTTTGAAAGAACTAAAGAAACAAGGGACAGCTGGGTTAATAAGCAATTGAAAAAAAATTGTTTTTCTATGATGATAGAAGCATTTGAGGACAGGGTTTGGTGATTGGTGGGGAGCTTCAGAACAACTCGATTGTGGGCAAAAGCAAGCTGTAATAGGTGCATGACATTTGCGAAGGGGATAAGAAAAGTTAAAGAAGTGAGCAGGATGGAAATGATGGAATGCATGTTAAGTGGATGAAATAGTGGAGGAGATAGGACTATTTCCGGAGAGGGATGTGGTTTGTGCTTAGGAGTTGGAATCGGTGAGTAACCGAGTAGTAAAGAGTAACCAAGAGCAAAAATATGGTGTGTATTGGAGGAGGCATGCAGCTCTGATCAGTAGTAGCAGACAGGCACAGAGCAACTGAAGGGAGCCAAACCATCAAAGCCGGAAGAGCCACGAGGGACACACCTCCTTCCAATCAGCTCTGGGAAGATGAACAGCACTTACAAATGACAGAAGTTGATGTAATAAGGACAGCAGAGGACAGACATCTGGCTACATAGAAACATGTAGGGAACAAAATAGAGGAAAATGTGCACGAGGGGAGCTTGGGGATAGACTTTTCATGAGAGTCCCAGGAATTCCAATGTATGTATAAAGCTTCTCTTCAGGTCTCCATCAGATGACAACTGGGGAAAATGAGGAAATAACAGCTGTTGAAATGAGGGAGTCAGAAACTGAACAAGAGCCTCACAAAAGACTGAATGATGAGAGTAATAAAAAAGGCAGGAAGGAGAGATGAAAGAGCAGAGGGTGAGAACAGAGAGGAAGGAGGGAGCAGAGGAGGTGTGAGTGTTCAGGAACCAGGGATGGAAAGGTCACAACCCAGATATTTAATGAAGCCTGGGAGGTAGTATTATTAGCCTCGTTGAGAGGAGGAAGTGGGCATCATTGTAAAAGCCATGGAAACACTCATTATGCTGGAGGTAAAACAGCACCTAGAGAGGCTCTCTTCTTGCTATCACTTCCTCAGCAACCTCATTCCTTGTTTTTACCATTCTGCACCAATTGCTGAGGATATGCTGAAATGGGGACCCTTGATTTAAAAACGGTTCTCAAGTGTTTTTAAGTGTGTATTAGAATCATCTGGAGAATTAATGCCGAACATAGAAGTCCACACTCATTAAAACAATTTAGAGTTGGGTCTTTGTATTTTTACCAAGTTCCCCAGGTATTTTTGGTATTGACCAAAGTTTGAGATGTCATTCATTGATTTAGAAAGATAATCTAGAAGATAAAAGTTAGGAATTATCCCACATCAGGGTGGGAAATGGAAGGGACTCCATTCATTGTTACGCCAGCAGTGACCTAAATAAAGATAGAAACGACAAAAAGAAGCCACCTGAATAAACTGATTGCAAATTGAGACCTGGTAGGTAAATCCCAGGCCTGGAACAGGTGATAGGTAAGAGAAAGAATTTATACTTAGGCTTCTTGCTCATGAAATGACCAATGGACTGGCTAACTTGGTATGGGGCTGCCCTGGAGGATTACCTGTTATCTTCTCCAGTGCTTCTTGCTCCTTCAGGACGGGGCCAAGCTAAAAAGTTCTGGTTATACATGCTGATGGTAAGGTGAGAATATTCACAGATCAGATCCCTAACCTATGACATCTCATACTTTCCAGCTGAATTCCTTTCAAAATTCGGGTATTCATTCTTACTATGAAAAGTTTTGTGAGCTCCATTTGCTTCTAAGATGTTACTTTGATCTTTAGTTAAGAGAAAACAATTTCTATTACCATTTTGGAAAATTGGAACATCCCTGCAAAATAACTCAAACAATAGCTATACAGTTTTTCTACTGCTTTTCTTCCAACAACCTTTATTTCCATTTCACTACAGCCTTTCTACAATTTAGATTTTGTCATCACCTAAGATGGTTCATTTGGAACTTTTCTGTTCCCCTACATCTTTTCTTCCTTTGCTTGTTATTCTTTCCTTCCCTACCTGATCTCATGCTTTGCCCTGTCTGGATATGTACTGAACCTCTCTTAATTGATTGACCTATATAACATGCCTCTCCTTTCTTGAAATTGGAATATATTTAGTTTTTCTTTCCTCATCTAGATTTCCAGTGTTTGGAATTGGCCTGCAGAAACTCACACCTTGGCCTTTCTGCATAAATCCTTCCATTTTCTTCCCTGACGTGGAACGTCAAGTGCATACAGGAATTCTTTTATTTAATATCTCTCTCTCGCTCTCTCTCACTTACATCTAATGATATCTCCAGCCACTAGGTGTAGCCTTTCTTTTTTCACAGTTGTGAAGAATCCAGTTTCTCTCACATGTTTATTATTCTCTGTGTAACACATCAACTCTTGACTGAAGAGACCCTCCGTAATAAACTGCATAAGTTTTTACCTCAAAACATGGGGGATTGTATCAGCCATTCACACTTACCTCTGCCTAACAATCTATCTGACGGGCACAGTGCTACTTCCTGTTGGTCTTATAATCCTCACAGCACCACTATGTCATATATATTCTATTGAACCCATCATAGAGAGAAAGTAACGGGAGTTTGGAGAATTAAATGTATTTGTTGCTGTGTTAACACTACTAAAAATGAGCAGATCTAGGAATCAACTCTAAAGTCTCTGTTTTCACTTCTGTGACCATTACTCCTCATTCTAGAATACTATTTCTTCCTTTGTTTTCAGATGTTACCCTTCTGCAATTCTCTTGGCCTCATTCCGTCAGCTAGTTGCTCAGTCATCACTTTCCTGGACTGCACTTTCATCTCTTTTCTTGTGCTTACCTGTAAGAGTGAGCACCATTAGCCTCTCCAAAATACTGCCTCCCAACTCTCTGTATCCATGTTTTGTGGGCAGAGGATCCTTTCTGAAAATAAAACTTGAAATTCTAATTCGGAGCTCATTGATGACTTCACCAAAGTATGTGTTAAGTATTTCTTAAAGTGAGATAGGAAAAGATCCTCTCTGTCCCTAACCTTCCATATTGAGGCAATGGTGCCTGCTAGTTCTGTCTCCTGGGTGTCCCTCTTTTTAATTTCTTTCACTCAATCATCAAGATACAATTTCATCCCTTTATTTGTCCAGTCACTTCCTAAGTATTTGACTTCACATCTTTTTTTTTTCTGTCAAAAGAACATCCACACATCAGATGTAATCTCACACTAACTGTAATTTTACATTGTGAAGTTTGGAGCTAGCTACTGGTAAAGAATTGAAGGTTAATTTTGAAAATACAATGCCATTTTTATCATTGTGTACAAAAATGTAAAACTGAATATCCTGAACTTGCTGAAATCACTTTAAAATACCATTCTAAAATTTATGTAAATATTCTCTGTGAGATTGTCTTTTGAAAAGTGGGCATTTTTAAAATAAAACAACACAAAGAATTTTTTAAAATTTATTATTTTTAAAATACATTACTAAATACATTAAAATTTTAAAAATACATTATTCTCTGGGGCAGCACTGTTGTCAACAGGTTAGATAAGTTAACAAGCAAGGAGTGAATTAGCACTGTTAATAGTTATAAGCAGAGTGCAATTTCAAAATGCTCATGACAATGTTTTCTATGGGCATCTGCTATCTAACTCAATATTTATAGTTGCAGAAAAACAAAAATTATAAATTTAATAGCAATTACCTGAATTAATCTCCTACAAGTATTTTTCAGTAACCTTTTTATTTTTGTACTTATTTATTAAAATTAACTTTGTCTGATTTAATAGCAAATTTTGAGCTTGTGCTTGTAATGATTTTTTATCATTTAATTTTTTAATACTTTATTATCATCTCCAAAATATTGGTCTCCAAAGACTTGGAAAAGGAAAAAAAAAATGGTCATTAGCACATGTGGTTTAAGAAATTAGCTGAAGTGTTTGGTGACTACGTTCCTCTAGGTGGACTCATAGAAAAACAAAAGGAAGAATACATTTTTTGAGGCTTGTGACCAAAAAAATGAAGCTCTGTGGACTGAAATGGGAATGGCTGGAAGAGGAGCTGGCCTGTGTACAACATGATGGTTTTTTTTTTTATTAAATGTTTATTTTTTAGTTGTAGGTGACAGAATATCCCCATTTTAGTTTTTATGTGGTGCTGAGGATCGAACCCATTGCCCCATGCGCGCTAGGCGAGCACGCTACCACTGCGCCATAATCCCAGCCCCCAACATGATGTTTTATTTATTTAGTTATGTTGTAAGTTGGATTCTCAGTGGGTTGTTTTTTTTTTTTTTTAAATTTCTCTTTTCATATTTTTTGGGAGGAATACCGGGGATTGAACTCAGGGACACTCGACCACTGAGCCACATCCCCAGCCCTATTTTGTATTTTATTTAGAGACAGGGTCTCACTGAGTGGCTTAGTGCCTCGCTTTTGCTGAGGCTGGCTTTGAACCTATGATCCTCCTGCTTCCGCCTCCCAAGACACTGGGATTACACACTTTTTAAATTGGTGCAATAAAGTTGGACATAATGAGGGGATTTGTTGTGACTCATTGGTACATGCACATAACAATATAATTTGGCCAATATCACTCCCTAGCACACTTCTCCCTTTCTTTACCGCCTACCACCCCCTTGTTCCTTGTAAAGGACCTCCCTTGATTTCCATGAGACACCTGGCCCCACCTTTCTTTTCTTTTTTCCTCTCTTGCTTCCACATGTGAGAGAAAACATACACGCCCCTTGACCTTCCAAGTTTGGCGTATCTGTAAACATTGACTACTGACCACTAAAGATGCTGAGGTGAACCGTGCTCAAAATGTCTTGGGAGCATTTGTGTCTCTCAGGGAAAAACCCAAAACCATTTAAAAAACAAAAACAAAAACAAAAAAAACCACAGCACATCTTTCTGAAAGACTCCCCTAAGGGCTCTGAACAAGTGCTTCTCAAATTTTAATGTGCATTAAAAACCTCTGTGGGTCTTGCAGAATCTGATCCAGTATGTCCGAGATGAGACTGTAATTCTTCATTTTTAACCAGCAAAGGGCGAGAGCTAGGGCCTGGAAAGTCTGTGGTTAGATGAAGAAGTGAAAAATATGTCCTGGTATTTGTAGGTAAGTGATGTTCCAGAATTGTATTTAGTCCAGGTTCAAGTTTTCAAAGTGTTGAAGAAAGAGCTCTTTTAATGGTTTTTCATTACATTTAGAAAAAGACCCAGCCAGAGGGTGGGCTTGTAAGTCCTACCTAGAGGACATGATTTGATTCCCTAAGTTTCTCTGGTCTCAATACTGGGTCTTGACTTCTCTCAGCTGCTCCGGCTGTTTCTGCTCAAAGCAGGCCACATTCACTCCGGACCTTGCAGTCCCTCTTCCCTAGCTTTCACATGGCCTTTTCTTCCATATTATTCCTGGCTGAGCCAAAAGTCAGCTGTTTGAGGCCACCTTCTTCGGCACCAAATCACTGTTCAGCCATCATATTATGTTTGTTTGCTTGCTTTCTGTTATTGTTTTCCTAGCACCATGTTCTTGGACAAGCCCATTGGCATATGAACTCAAGAGGAATAGAGCCTTCATCTGCCCTGGGACACTCATGGCACAAAGTAGATACTTTATAAATAGTAGTTTTCATTTTATTGTCTTCTAAATTTTTGCTACTTTCTAAGAAGAGAACAAATTAATTTGGAGACCAAAAATTAGAAAAATATCAGATTAAATCTAAAAATATTATTTTAAGGAAATATTGGCTCTTTTATGTCAAATATTTGAAAAGTAAGCACAAGAATTAGGCTAGCATCTGAGGACAACTTTTTATAATTTTGAAAACAGAATTTTATTTTGATATGCTATTAGACCATCCAGTCACAATACTTTTTTTTAACAGAGATGGATTTTTTTTTTTAGGCGTGGATACCAGGGATTGAACTCAGGGGCACTCAACTACTGAGCAACAGCCCCAGCCCTATTTTGTATTTTATTTAGAGACAGGGTCTCACTGAGTTGCTTAGTGCCTCACTTTTGCTGAGGCAGACTTTGAACTCATGATCCTCCTACCTCCACCTCCTGAGCCACTGGGATTACAGGTATGTGCCACTGTGCCCGGCCCAGAGATTGATATTTTTAAAAGAATATGGGTCTGTATCTTTTCAAAAATCTCTTATAATTGCTCTGCCTGCCATCTTTTTTTCTAGTTACATTTGGGTTCAGAGATAACACAGGGCTGTGATTAGGAGCAGCATAATTTGAGCTCAAATCTCAGTTCTCCTTTACAAAGTGCAAGATGACATCATTTACTTACCTCTCATGAGTTTAGTTTCCTCATCTGTAAATAGGCAGTGGAAATGAAAATCAGGCTGATAGGACTGTGAAGAGGACTAACTGAGATAAAATGCTCTACGACTCTTGGCATGGTGCAGGTGCTTACTGAACAGGGCTAATTTTGGCGGGAACTCCTCCTCTGCCAGTGTCACACTGCCCTTGCTGTGCTGGAGCACGGTATTCTCATGTGGAATCTCAGATGCTTATGTGTATTCTCAGCTCACACCCGGAAGCCTTCTGTTGTTCCCTCTGAACTTGTTCCTTTTCATGCCTGTGTTCACGTCTGTCTCCTGGCCAGCGGGGATTCTCACCCAGCAGTGGCGACATGTGTTCATCCATCAAGAATTTCTAGACCATGCCCTGCTTGTTCCCCCACTAAAACACAGTAATTATAGGCCCTCTGCTTTTTGAAGAGGGAAAATAAAAGGTTAGAATTTTCCTTAATCTATTTTATGATGTGGTAAGCAGGACAGGGTTTCTGTCTTTTGGGAGAGTATTTTGGTTTTGTTCTTTTTGGTAAGGCAGAAATGGACAGACCAACTAATAAAATGGTGTTAGGCTATAACAGATGGTTGATACAAACAAGAAAGCATCTAGATTTTAGGAGATGCTTTATGATTCTGGTCCTGAAAGACCTGAAACTCTATTTCCCCAGGTCCAAAGACAGCCAGACACCTTGATGGTACCTATGGTCTAGGGAGCACAGGGGAAGTGGGGAGGAAGACGAAAAAGGATGGAGGTCCCCATTGCCAGTAGAGACAGATTGTGCACTCCTCAGGAGAGGTGACAGAGGAAGGCAAGTTACATACTGCTCTATGGACTCCTCTAGTGAAATCAAGAATAAGTCAAATAAAATTAGGATAGAAGAGTGAGGCTGGCATCTAGTGGTGACAGCAGGTAATCTCTCAGAGCCAGTGAGCCAAAGGCTGACATATTTTACACATTTTATTTCCCCAGCTTTCAAACATAATAACATCCTTATCCCTTTGTATTGGTTATTTCACTTATAAGTGATGCATTATGAACCAGGGTAAGAACAAAAGTAAAGGAAATTATTGACAGATGCACTGGGAAGGAAGAGATAGGGTAGATACTAGCTACACTGGGACGAGGTGGTCAAATGATATAGTCACACTCTCTCCCAGTCACAAATGGCTCCCTCAACTTGAGACTCTCCTTCTCCCTCCTTCTGTTAGCATATGTCCATTATTCTCTTTTAATGACATGTACTTTGCCTGTGAGATTAAAAAAGAAGGCTGTGAGCAGCTGTGGGTGTGTGCGTGGGGATGAGCAGTTGGGGGTGTTTTAGCGGATCTTCTTTTCTCTAGTGACCACACACTGATGACTTCCAAACATTTTGTCATGCTCATCATAATTCCAATCCCCAGATCCAGACATTCAGAGGGTGCTTTTGCCTAGATGTCTTGTAAGTCAATCGACTACATAGTAATCAAAATTGAAGGTGCTATTCCTTGTGTTCTTATTTTTGGTTATTTGTCTTTCTCTTCCAATACCATCTATAATTTCCTTTTTGGATCTGAACAGATACTAGAATCTATAAGCTGATTAATTCACATTCATTAAACAAATTAAGACATATATGTATAATGTGCAGAATGGAAATGGATATCCTCATGGCCAATTTTGTTGTGAGGACTAAATGAAATAACATTGGCATGACATGTATAATTTCATAACCAAAGAAAAATGTTGATAAATAGAATAGTATTTTAAAATTTGTACCTTCTCTATCATGGATTCTAAGAAGTAATGTCACCACCAGAACATTCTTCAGAATGTTCCAAGTCCTGCCTTTCTACCTGGGAGTGAAGTTCTTTTTATTTTCATTTGTTAATGTAAATGATAAAAGAGAAGAATGCTTTCTTTACTGTAAGTAGGCCTATACGCTGTCCCAACTAGATTCTGGGGTCTTGACCGATGTAGATTTTACCTCAGCCTGGAGCCCTTATGAAATGAGTTGATTGAAAGAATATAATGGCCAGATGTATAGAGCGATAAATCACTTTCTAGAAAATGTACTGACCAAAATCACACACTTATTCCTCTAAAATGTCCCTCTCTTTTAATGTTAGCAATAATCCTGTACATTAGTGTAAAAACCTCATTAAAGGTAGGGAAGGAGATGCTAGGGAAATGTAAGTCACATATGATGAGAGGAGAAGTAAGCCCACGTCTTTGAGCTGCAGGTCCATCTCAGTTCATCAGTTCTCTGCACCACTGAGCCATGTTGGACCATGAGGAATTCTCTGACCACAAACATCTTCCACAATTGAATCCTTTGCAATTTTCAGGATCAGGTGTTCTTTTGTGTTAGGGTCAGAACATTTTCTACATAAGTAAAATATATCCACTAATATTGAGCCTAGAGGTGTTGAGTGCCTTGCAATCTAATTTGTCATCAACTCTTAGAACAGGACTAATTCTAGGTTGAAATGGCACAAATGTGTATCATGGACGTGTAAGCAATCTGAGTTCATCACACCTGACACTTAAAATATCTGGGCTGAAAAACAGTGAGGCCAAAGATTTGGAGGAATAAACCAGGTGGACATTGAAGCTGCCTAGGTTGACATGAATGTCAGCAAAGCAAGGTTATCTGTTAAGGGCCAAAAGCACTCTGTTACTAAGAAACAGAGATGAAGTATGCAAAGTGATTGGGTCAAATGTCTTGTGCCTTGACATCACTTTTCTAGTAGGGCAGAGAAACAATGGCCTGGAAGCTGCCTCAGAAATTAAGACAATGTCAATCCCTTCTTCAATCCTCTCCACTACTCCAACATCAAGATCATGCTAAGCGAAGTAAGCCAATCCCAAAACACCAAATGCTGAATGTTCTCTCTGATAAGTGGATGCTGATCCATAATGGGGGATGGGACACAGGAAGAATGGAGAAACTTTGGTCAAAGGGGGAAGGGGGCATGGGAACAGTAAAGATGGTAGAATAAGATGGACATTATATCCCTAGCTTCATGTATGACTGCATATACGATGTGATTCTACATCATATATAACCATAAAAATAAAAAGTTGTGTTCCATCTGTGTACAATGAATCAAAATGCATTCTGCTATCATGTATACCTAAGTAGAATAAATAAATAAATAATTTGTTTAAAAAAGAGTGTCCTTAGGAGGATGTGGTGGCATATGTATGTAATCCTAGCACTTGAGAGGCTGAGGCAGGAGGATTGTGAGTTCAAAGCCATGCTCAGTACTTTAGGGAGGCCCTAAGCAATTTAGCAAGACCGTGTCTCAAAATTAAAAATAAAAAGGGCTGGCACATGGTTAAGTTCCCTATTCTCAATCCCTGGTTACCCCCCCCCCCCCAAAAAAAAGTGTCCTTGGGGTCTATATGCCAGAGTCATTGAGGTCAAGAGGTGCAAATAGCACTTAGTTACAATGAGCACGTAGGTGAGTTTTTCTGTCATACAGTCAAGGAATTGGTATTACGGTGGGTATGTTTATGAGGGAAGGAAGCCATGGACAGCAGCACTGAAGAGAAGGGGCACAGAATAGAAGGGATATAAGGAACAACTGTAGCATGCATGGCTGCTGTTCAAAACTGCCCAGGTGGCAGGAGAACTTGTCTTCTGGTCTCTGGAATGCTCTGTTGCCCTGATTAGGAATATTCTCTTTGAGTGTGTAGCTTGTCAACCTTTTGAAAATTATTTTGCAAGGTGACTTTCCATATGCCATCTATATTAAACTTTTTATAAAAGTTACCATGTTGTATACACGAAAAATGCTCCTTCTGAGATGACAATACTGCCTTTGTGACCAGAGAAAAGCCCCCAGTTTCCAATAAAAATAGGCTTTGGGAAAGGATTTTTTTTTTTTATTAGAGCATTATAGTTACACAAAACAGTTGGACTCATTTTGACAAAATCGTACAAACATGGGATTTGATTTCAATCCCTGCTTCTCTCCCTTTCCCTCTCCCTTTCCTCCCGCATTCTTCTCCATCGACTCTATTAATCTTTCCTTGGCTCATTTATTTCTTTATTTTTGATACGTACTTTCTGTATATACATGAAGGTGAAGTTTCCATTAATATTCATATATGCATACAATGGGATTTTGTTATATTCATTCCATATCTCCTCCTCTTTCCCGTCCCTCCACTTTCCCTCCACAGATATTCCTTATATCTTTGTGATATCTTATTCTCCCCACTGTGCTCCCACCCAAGGATTTTTGCCAAAACAAACTCCAGGGATTCCATTTTTTTTCATCCAGATCTTCCAGATCCAGATCATTTGGCTTGTCTCAGGGAACAGAAAACATGATAGCAACAGTGTAAGAGAATAGGAGATCCATTATTATGTATACAAGAAAAACCAAAGGGTAGATCTAGTTGAAGCTTGCCTGGAAATGGGAAGCAGATGTCATCAGAACACAGTTTCTCTCTCTCTTTTCTGCTTCCTCTCATTTGACGTCCTGCCTAATGGATTTTCCATTTGTTTTCATAAGATGACTGCCCATGGCTCCAAGAAAACATTTTCCAGGTACATTTCCAAAAGAGAGGAGGAGGGTCTTTCTGCATGTCCAGGATAAAACTGGAGTACCACTGCCTCTGCCTGGGTGAAGAAGTGCTGGGGCCTGCGCTGATGCCTGAGGCCAGCTCTCCATCTGCAGCCTGGAATAGGCCATGCATGAACCCCTTGGCTGCAGTGGTCAGCACACCTGCTAGGGTTTGAACATGACATGTCCCCTCAAAGCTTATAATTAGATTATGAAGGCTATGACCTAATCAGCACATTGATCCATTTGGTGGCTTAATAATTAGAAAGGACAACTGTTCTGAGTGATAACAGTAGGCAGCTAGGATATGACTGGAGGAATTAGGTCCTGAGGCACATGAGGGTGTGCCTTTGGGATTTACATTTTGACCCTGGAACCTCTCTCTCTTTCTGTCTCCGCTGCATCCCGGTTTTCACAAGTTGAACAGCTTTCCTCTTCGATGATGTTCTGCCTCACAATGGGCCCAGAGTGGTGGAGTTGACTGACTGTGAACTAAGATTTCTGAAACTGTGCGCCAAAATAAAGCTTCCCTCCTCTAAATTGCTATTGTCAGGTACTTTGGTCACTGTGCCAAAAAGTTGGTTAGCATAACACTAATTTCAGTTACTAGAATACAGATGACTGGATATTTAGACAGCATCAAAAAGATGCCCAGTCAATTAGACTCTTAAATCCTTGGTTCCATATCCACCACTGACAACACTTCATGTGGTTCCATAGACTATTTCTGCTATCACTCATAAGCTCATAGTGGATTGAAGAACCCTAATGTTACTAACAAATGGAGGAGCAGCATTGGCTTTCATCAGGACATTCATTCATTCACTAAAGGTCAGATACCTTTAAATTGGATGGATTACTCTTCAGCATGAACAATACAATAAACCAAGCCAGGAAAATTTTGTAGCCACTATGATCAGGGACACAGATAGATAATACGACCCCAAATTAAATTAAGTAGTGAATGGCAAAACTGAGGGCAGCCTTCAGATCTTTTTATTTCCATACTAGTGTTCTTTCTTTCTTTGAGTAGGAACCATCCATTAGCATAACCATTCATCTCTGTCTGGTATTTTACTTCTCCAATCATAGGAGGTATAACTTATCTTTTTGGGGAGTTTCAATACAGCACTATTCCTGGATAATCCATTGACTCCCTCCTCTGGAGTCTATGACAGGAGAATATTTTCTCTTTCACTTTTGTGTCATTTAGTGAGACTAGTGTGCTGGGATATAACCCTGCAGATCGCCCCAAAGTTTGTAATCAGTTTAATTTAGGCGAATGCTAGAAAGCTAACTTGATGGACAGACCTTAGAAATCTACCCCCAATCCCTGGAAGGTAACTTCAAGCAATCAGTTTACAAAAATCATTTCTTTTGTTGTTACGATTATTTATAATAAATGTGATTTTTGGTTCTCCATTATCTTGATTCCTTTGTGCTCCATTCGGTTCCAAATCTGGGTACAATGTGTAGATGAATTGCTTAATTTTCACCCTTAAATTCTAAAAGAAATTATTTTCAGAAGCAGGTCTTGAAGAGAATAAGCAAGTGAAAGTACTGTGTTACCCATTACCTACAAGATCCATATTTCACAAATTGAACATAAGCACCAAATTCCCTAGAGAAAAAGAAAAGAAAGATTAGGGTCATGAGGAAATTGGGCATTGCTTTTTTATGTACTTACCTGTATCTTCTAAGTTCAATCCCAAAAAGGGAACTGTGTTTACAATTTGCTTTTTCCCCACTGCTTCCATTTGTTACCACCAGTTTGCACCTTCTTTCTTTATGTCTTGATTATTCAAAAGGTGTCCTATGAAGTTTTCCAGTGTCATTTCCCATCCTTTAACCCAGTCCCATCTCAAGTCTTTTCATAGCAGTACTAGAATCTCTCCTCAAGAGGTAAAAGACAACCATAGCAATAACGGTACTCATAATTTACTCTGACAGGTCGTGGAAGAGTTACTGACAAGACACAAGGCTGACTTGTAAAACCAGTTTCAAATGGAGCTAAAATACATCACAATGAATATTACTATTTAATCTAAATTTCCTACTAAATTTATTTGAAAGGCAAAAAATATCAAAAGTTAATTTTTTTAATCCATGTAAGACTGTATAACCACTTTGATAATTGTGTGTCATATTTAGATCTGTATCTATGTCTAGGTTTTCATAAATATATATATCTTTGTTTATATATTTATATCATAGATATAGATATCTATATGTATCTATAGAGATAGAGATAAATAGATATATTTATAGATATAAATAGATGGATGTTATCCATAAGCTTGCAAAAGAAAACTTGAATGATTTTTAAAAAACACGTTCCTATTCATTGCTTGAATATTATCTATGGACTTCCTACACATATGAACTCTACAATTATCTCAAAAAAATCATGTAAGCTTTGCCTTCTAAGTCAATTTTGAATATTAAGTAAATTTTTTAAAGTTACTTTTCATTGTATATGTAGTCTCTCCTCAATATTTCATGAAGAATAGAGGATATTTAAGAAAATGTCCATACACCAGTAAAACCCAATTCCTTTGTTTGCATTACTTGAAATTTCTGTGAATTATAGATGAAAAAATACAGTAATCATATTTTACCTTGAACTTACCACTGATCGAGACAAAAGAAACACTCATTCTTGTAAGTCAAGCCATTGGAGCCACAAACAGGTGCCTCTATATTTGGACAGTTGACTGAGTATAAATCATCCATTGGGTAATACATTTTACATGGAGGCTGCAAATATAAAACATTAGAGAAATAACAAATTATTCTGTCCCCCTTATTCTTTCCTTTCACTTCTACCCACATAAAAATTATATCAAATCCTCCTAATCAATTGATCTTTTTAAAGATTTCCTGTGCTCTGGATTTCCATTTTTTTTAACTCTAGTGTACCCATCCATTCCATAATCTCTAAAATCAAAGCATTGTAATATCTCTACTTACAAATAAATACAAAGTTTTTATTTAACCTTGTTGTCCCAATTCTATTCATTTGTTGTAATAAATTTGTGAGTTTACTCACAATATTAATTCATTTGTGAACTTCCAAAGGACAAGGTGCACCTGGATACTTGGTAAAATGAGGGCTCTGTCTTGAGATTGGTAATAAATCCTGGATACCTCTATTTGGGTTTATGACTGAGCACATCATAGGTATCATTTCACCCAATGCTCATATATGTATGCATTTTATTTGATTATAAACACTTACTTTACTAAAATATAATATTATAATACTTGTGCTATGTGGAAGTTTAAGCCTAGAGGTTAAGGAACATGTCCAAGGCCACAGAGAAGTCAGCCATTCTACTTTACCTCTGTGAAGTTTTGGATCACTCCCGTGAAGAGAACAATCAGATTAGAATGAGAACCCATACTGAGGAATTTATTTATTTATTATTTTTAAAGATTTTGTATGTGATTTTTATTAGTATATTATAATGATGCATAATAGTGGTACCATTATGCCATATTTGTATATGCACATAACATAATTTGGTCAATTTCATTTCCTGGTACCTTCACTTTCCAAATTTACCTCAGGCCATGTAGAAGGGTCACGTGGTTTGAAAAATGCTGTGAATAAAGTACAAACATGACAAGTTAAAAGAAATAGTTTTCCACAGGATATGATTCCACCCTTGCATCACTGATTAAAAAAAAGAATGCAATTTATTTAAGTTCACAAACATATTCAAAAGAATTTATAGCAACAGAATTCATAAGTGACATTTTTGTTAATTACTTTATTCACTTGTTAATTCTAGACTTTATTTTCACAGTTCCAACTTCATTTATAAGTTTGCTATACCATTGAGTAAAAATGGTTTGGGGCTGTATGTATAACTTAAAAGTTATTTTATGTAATTTTAAGTAAATAGATTGGCTTTTGCTATAGTTATAACTTCCTCTTGCTACAGGTTGGCTAATTATATGCATTTTAAAAATGGTTGTAGGGGCTGAGGTTATGGCTCAGTGGTAGAGCACTTGCCTCGCATGTGTGAGGCACTGGGTTTGATCCTCAGCACCACATGAAAATAAGTAAACAAAATAAAGACACTGTGTCCATGTGTAACTAAAAAAAAATTAAAAAAAAAAAACAAAGATGGTTGTAAAATTAAATGTGATACAGTAAGAATTGTTTTAGGCCAGCTCTTATTAAGATACTGAAATAAAAAGGGCATAGTCATAATAAGAAAACTGAAGGAGATTTCTGTCTTTCAGGAAACTAATTTTGTGGGCTCATTCTGTGAGGAGTACAATGTTGCCTACTGTAGCTCTATTCTTACCTTTGTTAGATGATACTTAAAATGTCCCAGAATATTCTGACTTTCCAAACATTAGAATTTTTAAAAGTTCAAACAAAAATCCTAAATGGTATTTAAAAATCTTTTCAAAAAGGAAACAAGCCTAGAAATCTTTCCAGGAATAGATCATGCAGTTACATAGACACTTTGCTTGACAATAAAAAAGAAAGTTTTTAATCTAATTTTATAAAGCCAGAATATTTTAATGATAGAAGCAACCGGAAATGGACATTATAAAAGATAAGTAGTGACCTTCATTTTGTAGAAGTAAAATAAAAATGATATATTTATATTGCACAACATACATAGAAGCAGGTCTAAATTAATAAGGATCTGAACATTAAAAATGAAACCATAAAAGGATTGAAATATAACATTACAGAATTCCTCTTTAATCTTAATATAACAAAAACTTTCTGAAATGATTTCTCTAAGTATGTTCCCAGAAGAGACTAATGTTTTATTACATGAAAAATAACTTTATGGCAAGAACAAGCATATACAAACTAAAAAGATATTAGATAAAGGGTTATTATACCTGACATATAAAGTACTCTTTAAAATTGAAGGCTGTACCTCATTGTGGATTGCTTGCCTAGCATGCATGATGTCTTGGGTTCAATCCCCAGCATCATAAAACCAAATCAAAACAAAAATACAATAACATAAAAAATTGGGGGTATAATAATAATAAAAAAACCCAACTATAGACGAGATAATACATATGTGCATATAATTCACATCCACATGCTCAATGGACACAGAAATGATCCTTAAATCTGTAAAAGATATTCATCTTCATTTGTGATAAGAAAAATGCTAATTGAAACCACTGAAATGCAATTTCTCACCTATCAAGTGATTTGTGGAGAAAGAAGTACTTTCATGTATTACTGGTGGGAATGAAAGTTGGCACCATTACGGAGTAAAATTTGTCAATGTTGAGCAAAACTGTATTTGTGTTTACATTTAATTCAAGGAAATTCTCCTATGGACACATGTCCAACAATAGAAAAATTCATAAAATTATTTATTGCTGCACTCCTTGCAGTTGCAAAATATTAGAAACAAACTAAATGCTCAAATAATGTATCTATGTGTAAATAGTTTGGTACACCTACCCACTGGAGTTCTAGGCAATTGTATAAATCAATAAGGAAGATCCCCTCAAACATACAGGTAGCACTTCAGAGATACATTGTAAGTTGGAAAAAGCAAGAGGCAAAGGAGTATCTATAGTATGCTCTTTTTTATGTAAAAAATAGGGGAATAGCAAAATGTATGTGTATATGCTTATTTGAACAAAAAGAATCAAGAAACATAGAGACCAATGTATCAGTTAATAGATAATAATAGCATAATTGAAATGGAAATGATAATGTATGGGAGCCAATGACAGTTCGTTGTGTCGTGAGCTCTGAATGAGTTATGGGCTCTTTGAGCCATCTCAAGGCAGAGGCTTGTTCTTCTGAGAACTCTTGGTGATATCTCACTGATTGGAGACAGCTCAGTTGCTAGAGATGCCCTGCTCAAGGAAAATTCTGTCTTCTATGCAGCTGCCCTGGGGTGGAAAAGATATCAGTGTGTCCATATAGCTTTGAGGTGTCAGGTGCCCAAGGTGAAAGAAATCCTATGCAAGTTAATATACTCTCAATTAGGTTACTTTCCCCCACAGCCTGACTTGTTTATCTTGAAAAAGTTCTTTCTCATGGTAAATCCTTTTGATGCTCTTGCCTATAAAATAAAACACACAGGCCCTTGCTCTTTGTTAGAGATAAGACCCCATCAGGGCTGATCTACCCACTGGCCCACTTTATTGTATAATTGTCTTTTGTCTTTATTTCTTATATTTCTTATTTCTAATCCCCTCATCAGCCCAAGTTCGGGAAAACTGAGTAAACGTCATACAGGTTGTGACATCTTTCAACACATCTTCTTCTTCTTTTTTTTTTTTTAATATTTTTTAGTGTCAATGGATCTTTATTTTATTTATTTGTATGTGGTGCTGAGAATCGAACCCAGTGCCTCACGCATGCTAGGCAAGCGCTCTACCACTGAGCCACAACCCCAGCCCCTCAACATTGCTCATTTTATTTCATTTCTCTAGATCAAAAAAATTCAAATTGTTCTTATGAGTTTTCTTGACTCATGCATTGTGTAGAGGCATGTTATTTAGTTTTCAAATATTGGGGGACTTTTCAGAGTAACTTACTTTTCCAATGGCAGGAAATCTCTCTTTTTATCCACAGTATATTTACTTGTTTGCTCAATCTTAGAACCTGAAAATAGTTTCCAGAATTCATATTTCATGATTCTGTGACAAAAGAAGCCCACAAATTAGAATTCAATATATGCTTAATTTTTGCCTTTAGAACAAAAATATAGAATTAAATTGTTGTATTTAAGTTTTATTTCGATTTAGTTTTATTCTACCTACTTCAGTGTGAGCATAGTTTTCTTTTGAAATATGGTTTAGTTTATATATTTCTATTTATATTCACCTTTATAGTGTTGTCTCAATTCTTGTGGATGTTATTAATTAATTTCTTTTTGTGTGAGGCATATCATGGTTCCAAAATACCAGAACTACAGTGAATCAATATGGAATAATATTGGCATAAAAATAGAGAAATATGTCAATAGAATAGAATAGAATGAAAAGTTTAGGGATATATATATCAATGCAGAATTATTTTTTACAAAAGCAGAAAGGCAATTCAGGTGGAAAAACTTCATCTTTTCAACAAATGATGCCTAAACAATTATGTATATGTATGTAAAAAAAAAAAAAAGAATCCAGCTGGGCGCGGTGGCTCACGCTTGTAATCCCAGCACTTAGGGAGGCTGAGATAGGAGAATCGCGAATTCAAAGCCAGCCTCAGCAACGGCGAGGCGCTAAGCAACTCAGTGAGACCCTGTCTCTACATAAAACACAAAATAGGGCTGGGGATGTGGCTCAGTGGTCGAGTGCCCCTGAGTTCAATCCCCAGTACCAAAAAAAAAAAAAAAAAAGAATCCTATTCTATATGTTATACCCTATAGAAAAACAAACTTGAAATTGATCATAAACATACACGTAAACTTTTAAACTATAAATATTCCTGGAAGAAACCACAAGAGGACACCTTTGTGATCTTAAGGTAAGCAAAGATTTCCTAAGATTTGATATCAAAAGTAAAAAAAAGATTTGATATCAAAAGCACAAAAAAGGGACAAATTGGACTTTACCAAAGTTTAAAACTTCTATTCTTGAAGAACACTGAAGAAAATGAAGACTGTCACAGACTGGGATGCATATTTCCATGTCATATAGCTGATGAAGGACCTTTAGCTAGACTATATAAAGAACACTTAAAACAAATAGCCCAACAGGTAGTTCACAAAAGATGATATATGGACAACCAGTAAGTACATGAAGATGATCAACATCATTATTCATTACTGAGATACAAATTAAAACTGGAATGGAATACCACTACATATGTTTTAGAGTATCTGAAATTTAATATGACTGACCAGACCAAGTATTACTGAGGATGTTGAACAACTAGAACTCTCATATGCTGATAATGTAAAATGGTATGGTGGAACTATTCAGGAAGACAGTGTGCCAGCATCAGTTTCTTAAAAATTTACATAAATGCATAGCATATAATTTTGTCATTTTACTTGTAGGTATTTTCCCAAGAGAAATAAAAGCATAAGTTATACACTTATGTCCAAAATATTTTTATTTCCAGTAGTTCAATACTGGAAACAACCAGCATTTCTATCAGTGGGTGAAGAGATGAACAAAATGCGGTACATGCACGCACTGGAATATCTTATATAATAAGAAGGATGCTCTATTGATATGTATAGTAATATTGCTGATTCCCAAAAGCCCCTGGTTAAAATATATCATGATATATATACATATATGCATATGTATATATTACATATGTATATATGTATGCATAACATTGGATATAGGGTGGGCAGAGTGGTGAAGGAAGAAGGAAAAGCAAAAGAAATCAAAGTAACTTTCATAAATAAGATCTATGCTCATTATCTTGATTGTAGTGATAGTTTCACACATATATAAATGTGTCACACTTATATGGTATACTTTAGATATGTAGTCTATCATATGTCAGTTATATCTTCATTTAATAATTCATAAAAATTTCTTAGTTGAGAAGATAGATGAATATATTTTAGATTTTAGAGGAAGAGAGGAAGGATTTATTTGTTAAAATAAGATCATAAAATGTTCTAAATGAAGTCTGCTAATGCTTACTCCTTCATTATTAAGAATTTCTACTAATAAAGAAGACATACTTAAGGGAATTAAAAGACAACTTATAATCTGAGGAAAGATAGTTGTAAAACAAAGTTCATAAAGAATTTGTATCTATGAATTAGAACAATCCAGTTTAAAAATAGCAAATGACTTGAATAAGAATATCACACAAAAAGAAATGCCTGTGGTCATAAACTATATAAAGATTCCCAGTGGTTAGGGAAATGCAAATCAAGGTGAAAGTGAGATTAGACTGGCTGAATTTTTGGCAAGTTGAGACAATATCTTTGTTGCAGACGATGTAGATCAGTAGGATGTCTTACACTTTTCGAATGAAATGATTTATTCATACAGCAACTTTGAAAGATCATCTGAGCATAATTTTTGTCACCTAAGTAGTAAGGCCCACATGACAACCCAACATCATCCACACAGATATGTTTTGTTCTTCATTGGCTGGTTTCTCATTATATTTTAATGGACCTTTTGAGATCCAGAAGAAAATACAGCTTTTTTTTTTTTTTTTTTTTTTAGGGAAAAGATCATATTCATACAAGGTATTGCTTACAATGAAAACATTACAACTTTCTCAGCTCCTCAGAATGTAATTTGATTAAAAGAAAACAAATGAGGATTATGATTGACAATGTAGAAAACAAAGCTGATTTTTCCATCTAGGAAAACACATGTTAATGATATCCAATTTGGATTTTTTAAGCCCAAAGTTTCATATTGCATCCAAACATTTGCCATCTATTCACAAATGACTCTTTCTTTCCTATGTCTTTAAGAAAGTCTGGTATTTATCTCCTCAAAACTCCAAGATTACTCACCTGAAAAAGCAGGATGTGTCAAGGTAGAGTACACCAAAAGAAATGTGATCTTGCAGAGCAAGCAGCCATTTGATTGCATCTTATAACTTTCTTGGGTGAGGCCTGAGAAAATGCTCAAGTTAGTTCATTCCTAATCTATTGCATAGCTAACTTTCCAAACACGAGAGAACCCCATACTCTGAGGTGGTGTCACCCATATCTGTTGGGCCATGGTGGTCTTACACTGGCCTCTGCTTCAGGGACTCAAGCCTGAGAGAGCCCTTCTACTCTAAGGACAGAAAATCCCAATTCTCTTTTTCTACCAATAACCAATTTAAAATCACAGTCTGGGCCTGAAAGAGTAAGGAGGCTCTAGATTTTCTAAATTCATTTCCTCAACTTCCTCATACCTTACTCTATTCAGTCTTTTCTCAAAATCATAGCCTGTGGACATAGAAAGCAATGAGAGAGACTCTTCTTAACAGTGAAGTTTCCCCTACTTTTATGTGCATAGGAAACAAAAAAATGTGTTGGGGAAAAACAAAAACTAAAAAATGAGGGAAGCTTCTGAGAGAGTGGAGAGCTGAAGAGATTTTACCACCAAATTGGACAAAGAATAGAGGATGAAAAGAGAAGTTATCTGAAAGAAGTGGTTGAATATGAATCTACGACAGTCACCTGGAAGTCACCGCTAGCTTTGAGAAGAGTTGTCCTGTGAGTCTATGGCCAGAGGTATGCAGATCAGAGGCATTGGCCTCCTTGCTTAATTGAGTAACCACTTTCTTGGCATGAGTTGACTCCAATGACTGTTCCTAAATGTTTTGAACCACCCCCTCTAAGGATTCATGCTCCAGCAGGCAGGGACAGACCTAGAGGTTCTGTACCTACTGCTTTCTGGTTATGAATCATGAGAAGAAGTAATGGCTTTCCAAATATCTGACATTTGCAAAGTAGATTAGATTAATTTTGACTTGCCATATTTCAGACCATTTAGTTAAAATTTCTTGCCATATTTGTGACTGATGCTAGTTTTCCCATACTCCTTTATTTCTACTTCTCAGAAGCCTTACCTCTTTCATATTTTTCCTTATTTTTTTATTGGCCCATTATAGTTGTATGCTATGGTGAGATTTGTTGTTACATATTTGCACATGCACACAAACAATATCATTTGACCAATATCATTCCCCAGTATATTTCTAGGCTGCATTTGTTCTTATTAGCTTTGGAAAACAATCCAATCAAAAATATTTGCAATGTTCTAGCCTCCCAAATTTCTATACACGTTGCCCTCTACTATACTTCAATGAGGGCAAGTTGGAAAATTGACCATTATCTGATAAAATTCTATCTCAGAGACATTTAACTTTTCTAGAGCAGTTAGCACCCTTCATTGCTTTATTCTTCCGTACAAAGCTCAATCCTGTAGTCTGGTATTTATAGTTAGCCCTTTGACATGTCCATCCTCTCTTGATGTCCTGCCCTCTATTCTTCCCTCTTTTTTCCAAAATCAGGATATATTCTGCTGATTTTCCTGTTTTAGACTTTTGCTGTGAAGAGGAGAGAATAAATGGACTCTATACAGTGGACTCTATAATCTATTTTCCTCACTGTTTGCTTTGGTCCTGAGACAGCCTCTCATTTAAGGTCATGAGATGCCTGAGACAGCCTCTCACTTAAGGTCATGTTGCTACTTATGCCACCTGTCCTATAACATTCCTTTTCTTTTATATACTTTTCCCTGATTATCTGATTGTATTCCACCCACATTACTTTGAGAGGAAAATTTCACCTCTTCTTTACTGAGTAAACAAGCTTCAGGATGAATTGGTCTCACTTTACCCTCCTCACTTGAAAATTGTGGAAATTTTATCATCTACCTATTCCCTGTTTTTATCCTCCACTCCATATCATACCTTAGGATCTGCACTTTCACTGATCTTTCCCCTGTCAGCGCTGGCTATGTAGTTTACATTCTCCATCACGTTTATTCCTTGCAACAGTACTACAAGGTCTGTAGCACACTGAGTTTTGTATAAGAGTGAAAGAAATAGAGTCTTAGGATGATTCATTTGCTGGGATTACTGACAATGAAAGAGAACAATGGGATTAACTAACTTTTTTGCTTTCTCTACATTTACTTTATCATAGATAATGATTGTTCCCTTCAGTTTAATCTCCAACAGTCTTAGAATAGTACTATGAATATCTCAAGTGATAGATACATTTTGCCTTACTTGCCCATCATCTTTAATTTTTGCCTTCATTAGATTTCACTGGATTCCAAGCCAGTGCTTTTAAATCTTTCAAAATACTGCTTCCCATGTAACTACACTGTAGGCTCCATAAAGAAAAGATCCTGTATATACCTAATTTCAGCCATAGTGAATAAATTCTCTCTCTCTTTTTTTGCCACACAATACTTATTCAATAAATATGTATGGGAAGAAGAAAGAAAAGATTCCATACAGCCCTTTTCATTTGTTTCCTGCTTTCTTAGGTGTTTTTGCCAAGCTATCTTTCCAGATACATTTTAGAGAAATTATATCTAGTCTATCAAGAAACAACCCTCCTGAAATTTTAACTAGGGAAAGGTAATAGCTTCATGATATACTCTTTCTATACACAGATGCAATGTGCTTTATTTTTGACCTGCAAGTGCAATTTTTCCATTTTCTTCATTATATAGGCATTTCAAGAATGATACTTCTAAATTGCATATCTCATCTTAATAGCCTTCTTAAACCCTCCACTGGCTCTTCAT
The DNA here is from genome assembly GCA_004024805.1 of Geosciurus inauris. Lineage (NCBI taxonomy): Eukaryota > Metazoa > Chordata > Mammalia > Rodentia > Sciuridae > Geosciurus > Geosciurus inauris. The sequence continues at coordinate 378,692 of PVHX01000025.1, forward strand.
GGCTTATATTCTGGGTTTATAACCTATGGTAAAACTTGGAAATGAAAAAAAGTTACATTTTGCTTTGTTTAACAAAAATCAACTAGTTTATTTTACTGTAGGATAAAGTTACCTCCTTTTCCTCTTAGCAAAAACACATCCTATGTTCCTCCATATTTTTCATAAAAATTATTTCCTTTCACTTTTAGTTCTTTTTAATAGCTTAATGAAAAATATATTTATTATAATTTTAGCTATTTGCAAACCTTTTTTTTAATGAAAAACCAGGAAGTAGAGAATTGAGAATTATATATAAGAACTTTGTATTATATTGGCCACTTTCATGAATGTATCATATTTTTATGGGCATATGCCTTTTTATGGTACAACTTTTCAGTATGGTAAAAAGATCATGCTTATTAAAGCGGATTCACATATAGATAGCTTCTCTATAATATTATGAAACCAAAAGTTTATAATCTTAAATTGGGCTTGGTGGTGAATATTTCAGTAGCTTTTTTTTTTAAATTTTTTTTTGTAGTTGTAGATTGACAGAATTCTATTATTTGTTTATTTTTATGCAGTGCTAAGGATTGAACCCGGTGCCTCACACATGCTAGGGAAGTGCTCTGTCACTGAGCTACAGCCCCTGCCCCTCAGTAGCTTTTTAATTAGAAATGATCTAGGTATTTAATGAATCTGTTACTTACCAACCTTTGGTAATACTGAAGTTCTTAAACTATTTTTAGGAAGACATATCATAAAGCACACTTATTAACATTGCTTTAGATTTGATTTTATTTTAATAGAAAAATAATAATTGTATATACTTACAGGGCAAAATGTAATGTTATAATGCATGCATACATTATGGAATGATTGAATCAGGCTAATTAACACATACATCACCTCACCTACATATACAACTTTGTAAAAAGAGCATTTACAATCTACTTGTAGTAATTTTGAGATGTACAATACATTATTATTAACTATAGCCACCATAATGTGCAATAGATCATTAGAATTTGTTCTTTTTTAAGAAATTTATTTATTCTAATTAGGTATACATGACAATGCATTTTGATTCACTGTACACAAATGGAGCACAACTTTTTATTTCTCTGGTTGTATTTGATGTAGTTGCACCATATGTGCAGTCATACATGTACCTAGGGTAATGATGTCCATCTCATTCTACCATCTTTTCTGCCCCCGTGTCCCCTTCTCTCTATTCCCTCCCCTTTGCCCAATCAAAGTTCCTCCATTCTTCCCATGCTCTCCGCCTCATTATGGATTAGCATCCACTTATCAGAGAGAACATTCAGCACTTCACTTAGCATGATATTCTCCAACTCCATCCATTTACCTGCAAAAGCCATAATTTTATTCTTTTATTGTTGAGTAATTGTGTATATACCACAGATTCTTTATCCATTCATCTATTGAAGGGCATTTAGGTTGGTTCCACAGTTCGGCTATTGTGAATTGAGCTGCCATAAACATTGATGTGGCTGCATAATTATAGTATGCTGTTTTTAAGTCCTTTGAGTATAGACTAAGGAGTGGGATAGCTGGGTCAAATGGTGGCTCCATTCCAAGTTTTCTAAGGAATCTCCATACTGCTTTCCAGATTTGTTGCACCAATTTACAGTCCCACCAAAAATGTATGAATGTGCCTTTCCCCCACATCCTCACCAACATTTATTGTTGTTTGTATTCTTTTTTTTTTTTAATTTTTATTTATTTTTCTTGTTGTTTGTATTCTTGATAACCTCCATTCTGACTGGCGTGAGATGAAATCTTAGTATAGTTTTGATTTGCACTTCTCTAATTACTGGAGATGTTGTTGTTCTTTCTTTCTAATTGAATTTTGACTAAGATCTTCCCTTTCTCTGTCAACATCCTCACCCTCTGTCCCAGGGCATCTGGTAACCAGAATTCTGTCCCTTCTTCTGTGAGTTTGACTTCTTTAGATTCTACACTGCTTTTGAAAACAAATGTACAAATTTGCATTCTCACAAAGAATGTATAAGGGTTTCCTTTCCTCCATATCTTTGCCAATGTATCTTTCATCTTTCTGCTGATGTCCGTTCCAACAGGTGTGAGATGGTATCTTGTTGTGGTTTTGATTTGCATTTTCCCGATGACTACTGATAGAAACCATTTTCTCTTGTATTTATTTTGTCCGTTTATGATTTCTTTTGAGAAATGTCTATTCAGGTCCTTTGCTTAGTTTTTAATGAGTTTCTTTTCTTGCTTGCTATTAAGTTTCTTACATATGTTGGATATTAGTTTCTTATCAGATGTATGATTTACAAATACTTTCCCTCATTCTATGAATTTTCTCTTGTGCTCTTCAGATATTTACTTTGCTGGGCAGAAGCCCTTTAGTTTGATGAAACTTCATTTGTGTACTTTTGTTTTTGTTCCCTCTACTTTGGGATCGTGTCTAAGAAATCATTGATGAAAACAATGTCATGGAGATTTTCACCTGTATTTTCTTCTAGTAATTCCATAGTTTTGAGTCTTACATTTTAAGTTTATAGTCAATTTTGAGTTTGATTTTATATGTGGAGTCCATTCATTCTTCTAAATGTGGATATCTAGTTTTTCCAGAGCCATTTAGTTTTCTTTTTGTGGGTAAATAGAAAAGACCTCATCAATCTAGAATTTTATATTCAATGAAATACTTGGAACAATGAAGGTGAAATGAGGAAATTTTTAAACTAACAAGAGCTAAAGAAATTTCTTATGAGGAGATTTACACATAAGAAACAGAATGCAGAAATGTGAACATATGAGTATATGTAAAAAAGACTTCTCATTTTCATATTCTTTAAAAAGATAATGGACAGTTAAAGTAAAAATACTGACAAAACATTGTATGGGAGTAAAAAGTTGGACAACAGAAGCATCAAGTAAAGGGAAGAGAAAAAAATGTGGTGTTGCATTGCAGATTTATATATTTCACTTAAATTTTATAGTATTACTTGAAGCTAGTCTTATAAACTGAATATGCACTGAAAAATTTAGGGAAACTATTAAAAAGATATATTAATAATAAGCTAATAGGAGAAAGTAATTAGAATTATAAAAAAGTTGATAATCCAAATGAAGTCAGGGAAGAGCAAAAAAAGAGAAAGAATTGATGGTACAAAGAAAAAACAAGAAAGAAAACTTAAACCAAATCATACTGATAATTACACTAAATTCAAATGAGTTAAGTGGACTAATTAAAAGAAATTTGTCAGGCTACAGAAAAATGCAAGACCCAGAATAATATTCTACCTTCAAAAATCCCACTTAAAACATAGAGGAATATGAGGTTCACTTAAAAGTGAATGAATGGTGAATTATAATTATACATACAAATGGGACTCATTGTAATAAGTGCACTTATGAATTTGTCACAATGAACCCCATTATTAAGCATAATTATAATGTACTAATAAAAAATAACAAAAATATAAAAATTAAGTGAACGTAAAGGGTATATCAAGCCAATATCAATTATAAGAAAGTTAGAATGGCCAGGCATGGTAGTGCAAGCCTGTAATCCCAGCACTTAGGGAGGCTGAGACAGGAGAATTGCAAGTTCAAAGCCAACCTCAGCAACGGCGAGGCTCTAAGCAACTCAGTGAGACTCTGTCTCTACATAAAACACAAAATAGGTCTGGGGATGTGGCTCAGTGGTTGAGTGCCCCTGAGTTCAATCTCCAGTAGCCGCCGCCCCCCCCCCCCAAAAGAAAGAAAGTTAGAATGGTATATAAATTAGACTTCTGAATAAGAAATATTACCATAGATTCTTTTTTTTGTACTGTTTTCAATTTTGAGCCACCTGAGTTTATTACCTATGTTTTAAATTTTAATAATAAACATGATTTTTTAAAAAATTTATTTATTCTACTTAGGTATACATGATAGCAGAATGCATTTTGATTCATTGTACAAAGATGAAGCACAACTTTTCATTTCTCTGGTTGTATGTGATGTAGAATCACATCATATATGCAGTCATACATGAAGCTAGGGCTATGATGTCCATCGCATTCCACCATCTTTCCTGCTCCAATGCCCCCTCCTCCGCCCTTCCCTTTGACCAAATTTCCTCCATTCTTCCTGTGTCCTCTCTTTCATTATGGATCAGCATTCACTTATCAGAGAGAACATTCAGCATTTGGTTTTTTGGGATTGGCTTACTTAGCTTAGCATGATATTCTCCAAATCCATCCATTTACCTGCAAATGCCAAATTTTATTCTCTTTTATTTTTGACTAATATTCCATTGTATATATAACCACAGTTTCTCCATCCATTTATCTATTGAAGGGCATTTAGGTTGGTTCCACAGTTTAGCTATTGTGAATTGAGCTGCTATAAACATCAAAGTGGCTGTGTCACTGTAGTATGCTATTTGTATGTCCTTTGGGTATAGACCGAGGATTGGGATAGCTGGGTCAAATGGTGGTTCCATTACAAGTTTTCTGAGGAATCTCCATATTGCTTTCCAGATTGGTTGCACCAATTTGCTGCCCCAATAGCAATGTATGAGCGTGCCTTTTCCCCCACATCTTTGCCAACACTTATTGCTGTTTATTATTATTATTTTTTAATATTTTTTATTGTTGATGGACACAATGTCTTTATTTTATTGCTTTGTATGTGGTGCTGAGGATCGAACCCAGGGCCTCATGCATGCGAGGCAAGCGCTCTACCGCTGAGCTACAATCCCAGCCCCTTGCTGTTTATTCTTGATAATTGCCATTCTAACCGCTGTGAGATGAAATCTTAGAGTAGTTTTGATTTGCATTTCTTTAATTGCTAGAGATGTTGAACATTTTTTCATATGTCTGTTGATTGATTTTATATCTTACTTCTGAGAAGTGTCTGTTCAGCTCCTTAGTCCATTTATTGATCGGGTTGTTTGTTTTTTTGGTGTTAAGCTTTTTGGGTTCTTTATATATTCTATCATATGTGCCTGTGGCAAAAATTTGTTCCCAGAATGTAGGCTCTTTGTTCACTTCATTGATTATTTCTTTTGCTGAGAAGAAGCTTTTGAGTTTGAATCCATCCCATTTATTGATTCTTGATTTTACTTCTTGTGCTATAGGAGTCTTGTTAAGGAAGTAAAGTCCTAATCCAACATGATGAAGATTTGGGCCTACTTTTTCTTCTATTAGGCATAGGGTCTCTCGTCTAATTCCCAGGTCCTTGACCACTTTGAGTTGAGTTTTGTGCATGGTGAGAGAAAGGGGTTTAGTTTCATTTGGCTGCATATGGATTTCCAGTTTTCCCAGCACTATTTGTTGAAGAAGCTGTTTTTTGTTTAATGTATGTGTTTGGCACCTTTGTCCAATATAAGGTAACTGTATTTAAGTGGATTTGTCTCTATGTCTTCTATTCTGTACCATCAGTCTATGTGTCTATTTTGATACCAATACCATGCCATTTTTGTTACTATGGCTCTGTAGTATAGTTTAAGATTTGGTATTGTGATGCCTCCTGTTTCACTCTTCTTGCTAAGGATTTCTTTGGCTATTCTGGGTCTCTTATTCTTCCAAATGAATTTCATAATTGCCTTTTCTATTTCTATAAGGAGTGATATTGGTATTTTAATTGGAATTGCATTGAATCTATGTAGCGCTTTGGGTATGGCCATTTTGACAATATTGATTCTACCTATCCAAGAGCATGGGAGATTTTTCCATCTTCTAATGTCTTGTTCAATTTCTTTCTTTACTGTCCTGTAGTTTTCATCATAGAAGTCTTTTACCTCTTTTGTTAAATTGATTCCCAAGTATTTTTGTTTTTTGAGGCTATTGTGAATGGGATAGTTTTCTTAATTTCTGAAGATTCATCAGAAGATTTCAGAAGATTCATCACTGATGTATAAATATGCAATTGATTTATGGGTGTTGATTTTATATCCTGCTACTTTGCTGAGCTCATTTATTAATTCTAGAAGTTTTCTGGTGGAATTTTTTGAATCCTCTAAGTATAGGATCATGTCATCAGCAAATAATGATACTTTGAGTTCTTCTTTTCTATTGCTAAAAGGGAGGTTTGGGGGAGTGCCCCGTGGGTCCTGCTCGAAAAGTTGGGGTCCAGAAAAGATGAGGAAGGGGTCTTCATGGAGGAAGATGATATGGGGTCTTTCTGGATGGTGGTGGTCTGCGGAGCCACATTCTCCAGGCCCCGGGGTGTAGGTAAAGAATCTGCTCTGCCCCAGTGAGACACAGAAACACAGGAGCGAGATGCAGAAAACACCGTTTATTCCAGAAAGTATAGAAGCTTAAATACACTCTTGGACCAATCAGATCCAAAGGTCACAATCAAAGGGGTGCTCTTTGGCAAGAGTACAGTCTATTAGCATAGAATGGGGAAAGATGGAAGGGAGAGGTTGAAGTTATGGATAGTGCTCTTACATTTTCCTATTCATATCCCTTTAATTTCTTTTTTCTGACTAATTGCTCTGGCTAGTGTTTCAAGGACTACATTGAATAGCAGTGGTGAAAGAGAGCATCCCTGTCTTGTTCCTGTTTTTACAGGGAATGCTTCCAATTTTTCTCCATTTAGGATGATGTTGGCCTTGGGTTTAGCATAAATAGCTTTACAAAGTTGAGGTATGTTCCTACTATCTTTAGTTTTCTAGTGTTTTGAACATAAATGAGTACTGTATTTTGTCAAATGCTTTCTCTGCATCAATTGATAAAATCATATGATTCTTATCTTCAAGTCTATTGATGTGATGGATTACATTAATTGATTTCTGTATGTTGAACCAACTTTGCATCCCTGGAATGAACCCCACTCGATCATGGTGCACTATTTTTTAAATATGTTTTTGTATGCAACTTGCCAAAGTTTTATTGAGAATTTTTGCATCTATGTTCATTAGGGATATTGGTCTGAAATTTTCTTTCTTTGATGTGTCTATGTCTGGTTTTGGTACCAGGGTGATACTTGCCTCATATAATGAGTTTGGAAGGGTTCCCTCCTTTTCTATTTCATGAAATAGTTTGAGTAGTATTGTATTAATTCTTCATTGTAGGTCCTGTAGAACTTAGCTGAGAATCTGTTGGATCCCAGGCTTTTCTTGGTTGGTAGGCTTTTGATGGCATCTTCTATTTCCTTGCTTGAAATTGATCTGTTTAAGTTGTGTATGTCCTCCTGGTTCAGTTTAGGTAGGTCATATCCTTCTAGAAATTTGTCAGTGTCTTCAGGGTTTTCTATTTTACTGGAGTATAAATTTTCAAAATACTTTCTAGTTATCCTCTGTATTTCAGTAGTGTCTGTCATGATATTTCCTTTTTCATCACAAATTTTGTAATTTGGGCTTTCTCTCTACTTTTCATTAGGGTGGCTAAGGGTTTGTCAATTTTATTTATTTTTTCAAAGCTTTTTGTTCTGTCAATATTTTGAATTTTTTTGTTTCAATTTCATTGATTTCAGCCCTGATTTTAATTATTTCCTATCTTCTACATTTTTGGTGTTGATTTGTTCCTCTTTTCCTAGGGCTTTGAGATGTAGTGTCAAGTCATTTATTTGTTGACTTTTTCTTCTTTTAATGAATGAGCTTAATGCAATGAATTTTCCTCTTAACACTGCCTTCCTGGTGTCCCAGAAATTTTGATATGTTGTATTGGAATTTTCATTTACCTGTAAGAATTTTTTTTTCAACTCTTCCCTGATGTCTTCTGTTATCCATACATCATTCAATCGCGTATTATTTAGTTTCCAGGTATTGGAGTAGTTTCTATTTTTTAATCTGTCATTAATTTCTAATTTTATTCCATTATGGTCAGATAGGATGTAGGGTAGTATCTCTAATTTTTTTGTATTTGCTAAGAGTTGCTTTGTGGCATGACATATGATCTATTTTGGAGAAGGATCCATGTGCTGCTGAGAAAAAAGACAGCTCACTGATGGATGGAATACTCTATTAAATGTCTCATAAGTCTAAATTATTGATTATTTTATTGAGTTCTATGGTTTCTTTGTTTAGTTTTTGTTCAGAATATCTATCCAGTGGTGAGAGAGCTGTATTAAAGTCACCAAGTATTATTGTGTTTGGTCTATTTGGTTCTTGTAGTTGAATAGGGTTTGTTTGATATACATAGATGCACTATTTTGGGGTGCATAGATATTTATGATTGTTATGACTTGTTGATATATGATTTCCTTAAGAAGTATGAAATGTCCTTCTTTATCCCTTTTCAGTAACTTTGGTTTGAAGTCCACTTTATCTGATGTGAGGATGGAAACTCCTGCTTGTTTATGTGGTCCTTGTGAGTGATATGTTTTTTCCCAAACCTTTAACTTTACATCTGTGGATGTCTTTTTCCATGAGATGAATCTCTTGAAGACAGCATATTTTTGGGTCTCTTTTTCTTTGATCCCATCTGTCAGTCTATGTCTTTTAATTGATGAGTTTAGGCCATTCACATTCAGGGTTATTATTGAAATATAATTTGTAATCCCCATCATTTTGGTTTATTTTTGGTTTTTACCTTGACTTGGTTTCTCCTTTGATTGGCTTTTCCTTTAATGTAGTTTGTATATTTTAATTGTTTTTTTAAAAATATTTATTTTTTTTTAGTTGTAGGTGGACAGAATATCTTTGTTTTATATGTGGTGCTGAGGATCAAAGCCAGTGCATCACACATGCTAGGCGAGCACGCTACCACTGCACCATAACCCCAGCCCCTATATTTTAATTGTTGATTATCATTTTCACCTCATAGAATATTTTGCCAAGAATGCTGTGTAGTGCAGGCTTTCTTGCTGTAAATTCTTTTAACTTTTGTTTATCATGGAAAGTTTTTATTTCATCATCAAATCTGAAGCTCAATTTTGCTGGATATAGGATTCTTGCTTGGCATCCATTTTCTTTCAGAGCTTGGTATATGTTGTTTCATGATCTCCTGGCTTTTAGGGTCTGGGTTGAAAAATCTGCTGAGATCTGAATTGGTCTCCCCATATATGTAATTTGAGTCCTCTCTCTTGTGGCCTTTAAAATTCTATCCTTATTCTATATGCTGGGCATTTTCATTATAATGTGCCTTGGTGTAGTTCTGTTGTAATTTTGTACATTTTGTGTCTTGTAAGCCTCTTGTATTTGATTTTCCAATTCATTTTTCATGTTTGTGAAATTTTATGATCTTATTTCATTATAGAGATTGTGCATTTCTTTGGTTTGAAATTCTGCACTCCCTTCTATCCTGATAAATCTTATATTTGGTCTTTTGATGCTATCCCATAATTCTTGTATGCTCTGTTCATGATATCTTACCATCTTCACTGTGTGGTCAACTTTATTTTCAAGATTGTATATTTTGCCTTCATTTTCTGAGGTTCTGTCTTCCAAGTGATCTAGTCTGCTGGTGATGCTTTCTATCAAGTTTTTTAATTTGTTTTATTGTTTCCTTCATTTCCAGAATTTCTGATTGTATTTTTTTCACAATATCCAGTTCCTTTTTAAAGTAATCTTTTGCTACCTGTATTTGCTCCCTTATCTTTTTGTTGGTGTGATTGATGGTTGCCTTTATTTGCTCTGTTATCTCTTTGTTGGAGTGATCAATGGTTGCCTTTATTTGCTCTCCTATTTCTTTGTTGGAGTGATCAATTTTTGCCTGTATTTCCTTGCTTAAGTCATTCTTTAATTTGCAGATCATTTTAATTACATACATTCTGAATTCTTTCTCTGAAATTTCATTTTAATTACATACATTCTGAATTCTTTCTCTGAAATTTCATTAACTGTGCTGTCAATGGATTCTATTATTGTAGTATCTTGGTTTGCTTGGGGCACTTTCTTCCCTTGTCTTTTCATGTTGATTATGTATGTTCCTTTCTTGCAATGCCAATCTGAGGTATTGTGGTTTCTATCCTATAATCTTGTAGTGACACTACAGATTACCTGTATCTCACCTTGGAGCTTACTTCCAGTCCCTAGCAGGTGTCCCCAGATGGACACTCCTGCCACTAAAGATGGTGGCAGCTGTAGTGGAGGAAAATCAAGATGGCAGCGGGAGTGGCCCAAGAAGGATGCAAACACTTTTAGAGACGAGGTTAAGAGGGTGGGATTTATGATGGCTTTGGGGTGATTGATCAAAGATGCAGCACTTTGGCAGGCCACTGCCTCCAGGGCCTGTCTGTTGTCCCAAGGTAGAGGCTACTACATCAGAAGAACTATGGGGATGGCTGCAGTGTACAAGATGGATACAGGAAGGGAGCAACAGTGTGGATCTCCACTCTGTGCAGGGGTGGTTGGGCCTGGGCTCTCACACAGACCTGTGAGGGCAGCCCTAGTCCTGATCTTGGCCTGGATTCCCTCACAGGTTCCAGGTGGTGGGTCCGGCCCTGAGTCTGGGCTCCTGCAGATAGGCAGGGGCTCTGGCACTGAACTGGTGGCAATCCCAGGCCTCAGCAGCAGAGGTCACTGGAAGAAGTCCTTTGCCTGGGTCTGGGTTCCCCTGTGGGTAGGTGGATTGTCTGGTAGCAGTCTCAGGCCTGACCTTGGCTGGGCTCCTGCAGAGAACCCTGAGGTGGTCCTGGGCCTTGGCCTGTGCTCCCGCTGGTCAGCAGGGGCTCTGGTGTGGAACTCTTGCCATAGATTCTTAAAGAGAGATATTTTAAAATAAGACTTCAAGAAATAACAATCTGAAAGGTGTATGTATTAAGTTACAGAGCATCAAAGTAAATAAAGAAAAAAATGGACAAAAGTGAAAGGAGAAAGAGATGAATACCCAACTGTAGTTAAAGATTTCAGCATCTACTTTCTGTAACTGGTAGAACAAGACAATAGAAAATTAGAAAGGCTACAGATGTCTTGAATAACATTATCAACCAATACAATTGAAATATGTGAATCATTACAGATGTTTCTGAAAATGTAGAGTAGCTATACATTGCTAATTTGTACGATAAGTAAAAAAAATAATCCTGGAATTTGCCTATTAACTAAACATGAGAAGATTCTGAATTGTGGGGAAAAGGGAGACTAGTTGGGACCTGTGGGCCTGAACAATGACATGAGGGAGAGTTCTCTGATTTTTCTTTTTTTGCCTATATATCCTAGACTAGGAGCTGAAGAAAGTGACAACCAGGAAACTCCAATCACACATTAAAAAAAAAACAAAAAAAACCATGCCCAACAAAAGCCTGTGCTCTCTAGTCTAAGGATGAGGAAATATACACAAAATGCTTTTGGCCCCCAAATTCTCTATATAAAAATCTGTCACTCCCACAAGCCTACTTTTCAGCTGGGTTTCTTAAAGGTTCTGTTTCATAAATAATGAGAAGTGTGGGCAAATCAGGGGTACCTAGACCCAATACAAGGCATTAATGTCTTGTCAACACCTTTATCCTCACTTCATTGAATTTGTAAGGTTTTGACTCTATTGAGTTAGTGTTCTGGAAGCCTAATATTAATACTAGAGTAAAAAATGCTAGTTTTTCTGGTGAATTATAATCATACACAATAGTAGGGTTCTTTGTGATATAATCATTATATACACATAATTTGCTCCATTTCATTCCTTAGCACTTCCTGTTTCCCTATCAGCCTTTCTACCCCTGATCCTCTACTCCACTGGTCATGTGTGTGTGTGTGTGTGTGTGTGTGTGCGCATGTATTTTGTTATAATTATATATAAAAGTGGTATTAATTATGATGTATGAGTTTGTCTCTGTATCTACATGCATATATTATAATTTGGTTATTTCATTCCCCAGTTCCTTCCCTTTCCCTCTCTTCCCTCCCCCTTCTCTACTGATCTTTCTTCAATTTTTGTGAGATTCCTCTTTTTTTTTTAAATCCCTTTTTTCCTCTATCTTCTTCAGATGAGAGACAACATCCAACCCTTGACTTTCTGAATTTGGCTTATTTCATTTAGCATGTTCTCCAATTCCATCTGTTTTTCAGAAAATGACATAATTTTTTTCTCCTTTAGGGCTAAGTAGAACTCCATGGTGTGTGTGTGTGTGTGTGTGTGTGTGTGTGTGTATATATATATATATATATATATATATATATCACATTTTCTTTATCTACTCATCTGTTGATGGACATCCAGGCTAGTTCCATATCTTGGCTCTTGTGAATTTTGCTGCTACAAACATTGAATGTATGTTTCACTGTAGCATGTGGAGTTAAGTTCTTCTGGATAAATAGCAAAGAGCAAAGAATGGAATAGCTGGGTAATTATGGTGGTTCCATTTCCAATTTTCTGAAGAATCGCCATACTGCTTGCCAGTGTGTTTGTGTTAATTTGCAGCCGCAGCAACAATGTATAAGTGTACCTTTCCCTTCCCATCTTTGCTAGCACTTACATGCTTGATGATTGCTATTATAACTAGAGTGAAATGAAATCTCAGTGTAGTTTTGATTTGCATTTCCCTGGTTGCTAAGGATGTTAAACTTTTTTTTATACATTTGTTGACCATTTGCATTTCTTCTTTTAAGAAATGTCTATTCGGTTTATTTGCTCATTTATTGATTGAGTTATTTGGGGTGTTTTTTGGTGTTTTATTGAGTTCTTTATGTATTTGGGATATTAATTCTTTGTCAGAAGAGTAAAAGGAAAACATTTTCTCCCATCCCTTATATTTAATTTTCATGCTTTTGTTTTCTTTCTTGTGAAGAAGCTTTTTAATTTGGTGCCATCCCACTTACTAATTCTTGGTTTTTATTTTTGAGCTTTAGGAGTTTTATTAAGGAAGTTGATACCAGCCCTATATGTTGGAATGTTGCCCCTGTATTTTTTTGTAGCAATTGCAAAATTTCTAATTCCTAGATCTTTGTTCCACTTTGACTTTACTTTATGTAGGTGATAGATAGGAATCTAGTCTCATTCTACACATGGCTATCCATTTTTTCCCAGCATTACTTGCTAAAAAGCTGTTCTTTCTGCAGTGTATGTTTTTGGTGCCTTTGTCAAGGATGAGATGACTTTATCTGTATGAGTTTGTCTCTGTATCTTCTATTCTATTCCATTGGTCTTCATGTGTGTTTTTATTCCAGTACCAAGCTATTTTTGTTACTATAGCTCTGTAATATAATTTAAGATGTCTCCAAACTTGAGACGTCCATTTGTGATAAATTTTGTTAAACTTAGTTGTTTCCTGTACTGACAAGGAAGCCTGGAGGTAAAAATTTGTATATTTTGATCTTTGAAAGAGGTGGCATATGTTAAAAATAAAATCCAATTACCATTAGCCCACGTGGAGAATTCTTGCTATAACCTGCACTGGGGCTAGAATGGCCCATTTTCTGTGTAATTCTATTGGACTTAGTAACAATCTATTTTCCAGACTGTGTCAGCTCTATAGAACATGAGGCTTGGCTGAAGATGGAGGAAATTTTGATATGGGGTTAATAGTGTTGATTTGATGAAACCAACAATTTATATAAATCAAAATCAGTTGTTTAATGGTCATACTCCCAGCACCCAAAATAATTTGTTGTTCCAATACTTTATTCTTAGACATTTAAACTTTTTCAAAAGAAATTTTGTTCCTGGAACCAAGACTTGGTTAACGTCTTCATCTTACTTGCTTTTACATTTCAATTAGCCGAAGGAAACCTATGGGAGGAGTTTAATTTGCTTTGCTGTCATGTCTGGCTCTCTCTCTTTATATAATTTTTTAAAAATTTATATTAAAGAATGTCATGTTAGATTTATTAATAATGTATTAAATTATTTCTTCAGCTATAAAAATATAATACAAAGAAATTTCTCTGGCATTTAATTGAAATTTTTAATTTTTTCTTGCAACAAATGCATGAAAACACAGAAAATGTTTTTCTTACTGTGCAGAGATGGATAATTTTTAATGTTTTTTTGTATGTGATTTGCCAATATTTTATTAAGAATTTTTGCATCTATGTTCACCAAGGATATTGGACTGTGATTTTCTTTCCTTAATGAATTCATCAAAGAAGCAAGATACAAAATCAACACTCAGAAATCAATTGTGTTTCTAGACTCCAATAATAAATCAGCTGGAAATTTTATATTATATAGTCTTTAAATAGTTATGGTTAGTTTAATAATTTTGTGTTTTCATTTTGTACTAGAATTAAAATTGCTTTCCCATAACTATAAATTACAGTGTTGTTTGTACAATTGCCTTTACTAGTGATTTTTATGATTTGTATTACTCTTTATAATTTTATTTCAATTTGAAAAATTACTTTTTTGCATTTCTTATAAGGCAGGTCTTAGTTTTTGTTAGCTAAAGTATGTCTTTGTTCTCCTTTTTTTAAGAATAGTTTTTAAAGGATAGTTTAGTTGGTCATAATATTCTTTTTTTTGCTAGCTTAGCATTTTGAATGCATCATCTCATTAATTCTGGCATGAAATTTTTCTGCAGCAAAATCTTCTGATAGTCTTTTGAGGCTTTCCATTATATGTAACAAATCATTTTTTTTCCTCCTTTTGTTTTATTTAATTTTTAATTTTTATTTTATTCTTCTTTTATTCACTCTTTGCCTTTGATTCCTTTTTTTTTTTTTTTTTTGGAACCAGGGATTGAACTCAGGGGTACTCAACCACTAAGCCACATCCCCAGCCCTATTTTGTGTTTTATTTAGAGAAAGGGTCTCACTGAGCTACTTAGTGCCTTGCTGTTGCTGAAGCTGACTTTGAAGTTGGCATTCTCCAGTCTCAGCCTCCCAAAGTGCTGGGATTACAGGTACCTTTGATTCTTGATAATTTGATTATAATTCATCTTTGTGTGCATTTCTTTAGTTCTTATTTGGGTATCATTAAGATTCTTGGATCTAGATATTTCCTTCTCTGTATTTGGGGAGTTTAATTTGAATAAGCTCCTCTAGTCACTCTCTATTCATGTAGAATTCCATAATGCATATATTAGTTCAATTGATTATGTTCCACCAATCTTTTAAGCTGTCTTTTTCCTTTTTCTTTCATTTCCTTAATGATCATATGATAGGATAATTTCTAATATCTATCTTTGTATCTGCTTACTTCTATGGTCTGAGTATGTGGCTCCCAATAGTCATGGGTCTAATAATACTGCTAATATTCCAAAATGATGGTACTGGGAGGTGATTAGCTCATGAAGATGGATCCCTCATAATAAGCATTAGCACCCTTTAAAAAGAGAATGTAGAGAGCTAGCTCATGCCTTTTGCCATATGACAACACAGCAAGAAAATACTATCTGAATCAACTAATGAGCCCTAACCAAACATTGGATCTGTCAGCACCTCAATCTTGAATTCCTAGCTTCCAGAATGGTGAGGAATAAGTTTTGGCTGTTCACATGCCACCCTGGCTATGGCATTTTGTTATAGCATCCCAAACTAAGGGCACTTTTTTCTTTTTGATGTAGTCTATAGTTGGACCCCTCCAGTGAATATTTCAGTTAAGTTAGTGCATTCTTCAGCTCTGCGATTTCTGTTTAGTACATTTTTATATTTTTCTATTTCTTCATTGAAATTCTCCTTTTGCTTGTTCATTATTTTTCTGACCTTGTTGAGCATCTTTAAGACAGTTATTTTGGATTTTATGTCAGGTAAATCATATATATTTGGTTTATTAGGGCCAATTTCTGGTTATTTTTCTGTTCCTTTTTTGGCTCTTTAAATTTTTTAAATTTTAATTTTTTATTTGTTCTAATTTTATTTTCTTAATCCTTTGTTTTAAACATATTCCTTTGACTTTGAGTTTGTGTCAGCTCATTATACAAACCAGTCACCTTTTTCAGTCTTTCCTGTCTGGCCTCATTTTGAGAATACACTTACCAGTCAGCCCAGCAGGAGACCCTAGGAGCTTTTCAAACCTTTTGCTTCAAACACCTTTGTTCTCAGATGTATAGAGTATGCCAGTCTGTTTGCTCTCTGGGATAGGCAAGACAGATGTCAGTGCTTTGTAATTGTTCCAGGACAGTCAAAATTTGGACAGAGTCTGTTCCTTTCCTCCTCTCTCCAAAGAGAAACTGCAGGTTGGGTTTTTCCTCTGCCTGCTCACTTCATGCTAAACCAGATAGTGGAGTTGAAACATATGCCATCTCATTATTTTAAACTTCAGTCTTTGTTTTCCATACTTCTCAGGTGTCCATACTATACCAGATATCATCAGCTTTCTGGGACAGGTAAGACAGGAGATAGTACCGCAAGGAGCCTCCAAGAAAATAAGAGTATTGAATGCATGGTCTCATTCTTTATTTCCATCCTCAGGGTGAATCTGGAAAATGGTTACATCACAATCCTATAGAGCTGTCCTAGGTGGGGCTTTAGAGGAAACAGTGTCTTCAGCTCTCTTACTGATTTTAATGTGGCTGGAATCATGCTCACCCTAGAAATAGGATCCTCTTAACAATTTTCTGGATTTTTGCTGTTGAGTTACAGGGGGTGAGTGGTGAAGAAGGACTCAGGGCTTCCTATCTCATTATCTTGATGATTTTATTATGCTGAACTTATTTTTAATGAGGATAGAAAAAACATTCCTTTGGGAAAAAACAATCTTTTCAATAAATGGTGTTGAAATAACTAGATAGCCACATTAACTGATCTTATCCCATTATCCCAAATGAACAGCTATAAAAACTTGAATGTAGTATATAATATATAATTATGTAATACACAATATAATAAAGTTCTGATAATTATAATATTAGTTAATGTAATAATACATAAACTCTAAATTATGATTTTCACCTATTTTAATGCACATGTGGTGATTTTCTTTAACCACTTGTGAAACTGAAAACTTGGGACTTAATGGGTTAAAAAAATAAAAATGTAGGTCCCAATCTCACACCAAATATTAACTCAAAATAAAAACAATAAAAAATGTAAAAGCAAGCAAAACTATGATACTGTGAGAAGAAAATGCAAAGGTAAATTTTGGGACATTGAATTTGAGAACAGATTCTTCATGATGACATCAAAAGTATAAGCAACAAAAGAATAAAAAAGATAAATTAGACATTATCAAAGTTTTTTTTTTTTTAATTTCAAGAGGCACCTCAAGAAAGTGAAAGAAACAGCTGGGGTAGATCAGCGGTACAGTGCTTGCCTGGTATGTATGGGGCACTGGATTCAATCCAAAGCACTGCAAAAAATAAACAAAAGAGAAAGAGAGAAAATGAAGAAGAAAGGAAGGGAGGGAGGAAAGAAGGAAGAAAGGGAAGAAAAGGAAAAGTCCAGAGAAAATATGTGAAAGTCATGTATCTGATAAGGAACTTGTATCTAGAATATGTAAAGAAGTTTGACAACTCAAAAATAACAAGATGAAAACCCCAGTTAATCACAGACCTGACAAGAGGAGGCAGACAAGGTGCAATTAATTGCACCTTTTAGTTTGGCATGGAGGAAAGACTAGTCAGGTAATGAAACTTATGCTTGATTAAGACAAAGACAGAAAAGCTCAGAGCATTTCAATTTTGAAAACATGGTATTACCCATTTTAGTAAATTTAAAAAGCTACACTCATCTGAAAATTATGACTTATGGTATTGTGTGGAAGGTATTTTGTTTCACTCTTCAAATAGGCACAAGGCTGTGTTTGCCTCAAATTGCCCTTCAGACAAAACACAATTTCCTTTGTACCATGTCAACCCACTGGTGGAACTATCTATAAAGCAAAATGCAGTTTATTTTGAATTTTTGTTTTGAGTTTTATTAATCTTATAAGGGGATACATAAACTGAGGCTACTAATGGGCTTAAGTGTGTCCACATAATCAGTTCACAAGAATTAAAAGTCTGGTATTTGTGAAACTGTACAGCCTGAGCTCTTGGTACTGAGTGAGTGCTCAATTAGTATTGGAAAATAAATTTGATTAGTATACTGTCAGGTCCTTGAGGAGAGCAACCATACCTTGCTTTGCTTACCATCTAGCACTATACATAGATCATGACATATACTGGATATTTAATAAACATGCCAACTCTCAAGGAATACATATCTGTGTAACTGTATCAATGTTTGCTAAGGCATCTCTTGTACAAGATCTATAGAAAAGAAAATATACTTGGTTAAAAGCAAATATATCAGAGGACGAGTTATGGTTGCCCAATAAACTTCATTCTAATGAATATATAAAGAGTAATACTTAGCAGGGTGTGGTGGTGCACGCCTGTAATCCCAGCACTTAGGGAGGCTGAGACAGGAGAATCATGAGTTCAAAGCCAGCTTCAGCAACGGTGAGGCACTAAGCTACTCAGTGAGACCCTGTCTCTACATAAAACACAAAATAGGGCTGGGGATGTGGCTCAGTAGTCGAGCACCCCTAAGTTCAATCCCTAGTACTCCCCCCAAAAAAGTAATACTTGAGATTCCAAGTAAATAGTTTTCATATTTTTCACCCTTCCATTACCACAAATATTTATGGGATAGTGCCACGAACCTGACATACTGATTACGGTACAGTGTTATCTTCAAAGATTAATTCTATGTTGATTTGGTAAAATAGATTTTAAATATGTATTTGGGTTTCCAGGTAAGCACAATTCTCACTGGCTGACAGAGAGAATGGACTACTACATGTGTGTAACCTGGAAATGGAAGATCTGAGTCGTGGAGAGTCAACTTTTCTCTAACCTAAGTCTTTGTGCCCACTTTAGAACCATCATGGGAGAAACAGGTAAAATCAATCACACATTGTTTAAGTTGTATGCTTCTTTGTGTCTGTTCTATTGACTTAGCATGTACTCTAACAAAGGCAGTAAAAAAATTCCCCACACATAGTTACAGAATCTGCATTTCTTTCAATGCAAAACTTATTTTAGAAACAAAAGTATGTAACCTGGGTTACTGGTTAAAATTTCCTCAGAAGAACCAGAGCTTTCTGCTGAAGATTTGATCCATTTGAATGGGGAGGGTCTCAGTTATCTATACTCTTCATATATACTAAATGCAATTTGGAAACATCACTCTGAGTAGATTTCCCAATGCTTTACTTCTGTGTGACTATATTGTACAATCACAAAGGTAAAGGTTATTTTATTAAAGTAAATACTATGTAACATGAAATAGAAGTATTTAATGACTGAGAAATGTCTTCCATTTCAGGTTACAAATACATAATTGAACTAATGATCTTTCATATTTTCATCTAATATTTGGACAGACAAAATGAAAAGTGTGAAATTATAAGATTTGAGAATTACAAGGATTTCTCAATCCTCATAGATTTCCCTGGCTTCCAAAACAGGATTCACCTACTCATCTAGGACTTTAAGACACTAGAAGCTAATGTTCTGTTGAATCTAACAGCAGATCAGGATTATAAGAGGAGTCACAACACAAGGATAGCACCACAACATAAGGATCAGCATTTGTCAATGTGTTTGAAAGCAATTTCACCATGACTTTATCTGCAGAAAAAAAGAGAGAGAAAAACAAAAAGCATCAGGTCAGTCCAAAAGCTTCTCCATAACTAAATATTTAAACAAGTCATAAAGTGGAGCTCTTGTACTTGACTTTACACAGTGTGCCCTACTGCCCACCAGGCCCTTCACATGTCCTCTGACCTGCTGTGGGGCTACTTTCTCAGTCCTGCCTGAGGACCTGAGGAAGGAGAGGAGAGAGAACCACAGTTTACTCAGTCTCCCATTTGACATCATTTTGGTCTACTTCTAGTAATTATAAAAGATGATATTCAGTGAAGTATGGTTAATAGATTTAAGTATTTGAAAACAAGCCAGCACCATATATATGGCTCAAGCTAACCTACTTACAGAAGTGGAAGTTCTAGGGTCAAACTGAAGTGTGTCTCTTCAAGCTTTAACAGGAATACAACAGCTGTTCCCCGTGTATATGGTTGTAGATGAAGAGAAACACAGTAGTTCCTAGCATACTGGACTGTTAGTTCAACAAGAGAAGCAAAAGTTTACTAATGTGCTCTTAACCTATTTGCATAGCAAAATGTACAGTAATTATCATAGGTTTTGCCATCAGAAGCACAAATTGGATTCTGTCTTGTTGCAAACAAACAGTTTTGGGTAACTTTTACAGCCTAGCTGTACAATTGGGAAACAACAAAGATATAATCAGAGATGACACATCTAAAAATGATCTTCTTAATGTTATTATGAAGTGCCATACATGAAAAAGACAGTGAGGAATCTATACGTTTTTATTATAGGTCCATCACAAAATAAAGCTCCCTGTAATCAGAAACCAAATGAAAAATAAGATATTTTAATAACTTTTGTAGTTCTTTCAGCTGCTCTCCTCAAATTCTATTCCACCCCTACTTCAGACTTAATCATCAGCTTTAACTTTTTGTTTCTCATTCACCTTCTTTTCTTTGTATTTTAACCATATATATAGTTATTACTAAAACTTTGTACTGTTTAATTTTAGATAATTTTGAAATTTATATTCATCATAACAAATTTCAGTTTTCTAAAATATTTTACCAAATATAGGTTGTATTCATTGAAAGCTTTTATAATTGTCTATTGAAATAACATAGTTATGTAATCTTTACATTAGTATAATATATTGTGTGCTAACTTGATTGCTACTAAAGAAATTTACGTTTTGACAATAATTTTATGTATTGATGTACCTTGCATGCTAAGATTTTATTTAGGATTTTTGGATTTATATTGAAGATTGACATTGTCTTCTGAGTACCCATAAGATCCTTAAATTAATTGGTTAATAATTTTGTTACAATGTATATAGATATGTGGATTCTTAAATAATGCTTTCCTGGTTGTTAGAATTCAGTGGAATCTTTAAATCTCTTCATAATACACAAATAATGGAAACAGCTCAAGTGCCCATCAATTGATGAATGGTTAAATAACTATGATATGTCATTAATCAATGGCATATCATTCATAAAGTACTGATTCATGTAGCATTAACGATAAATCTTGAAAACATTACACTAAGTGAATGAAGGCAATCATGAAGACTACATATTATACAATTAAATTTATATAAAATGTCTATAAAAAGTAAACCTATAAGAAGAAATATTAATGGTTCCTTAGAGTGGAAGATTCAGGAAATGGTGAATAACAGTAAATGGGTATTTGGAATCTAATTGTGGTATTACAAATGTGATAATTTGTATCAATTTAATTGTACTGTCTAATAAATTTAATTTTAAAAAATCATTGAATTATGACTGGGAAAAGTGACACATTTCTGTAATTTCAGTGGCTCACGAGGATTACAAGTTTGAGGCCAGTCTCAGCAATTAAGTGAGACTCTTGTCTCAAAATAAAAAATGGAAATGACTGGAGTACATCTCAAGGGGAAAGTGCTCCTGGGTTCAATCTTCAATACTCTGCATAGTCACTGACTTACGCATTTTAGTTGAGTGAATTATATGACATGAAGAATATGCTTTAATAAATTTATTAATAAAAATATACAGAGCAGAAATTTAGGTAGCATTTTTTAAATGCATTTAATTTTTAAGTAGACTAAAGGTAATGAAGACTATCCAAATCTCTCTATGAATCCTTTAAAAGTCATACTAATTAACAAGAAAAACTCATAAAACTACATAAATCATTTGTACTCAGCATAGCCAGAAGACAAAACCAAGTATTAACTTGATATTATTTTTATGTACAAAAGTAACCAAATTTTGATAAGATTATCACCTAAATTCCAGCGCAAGCAAGCTTCTTGCAAAAATAGAAGGTTGGGGGGGCACAAAAGAAAAGGGAAAATCGGGGCTGGGGTTATGGCGCAGTGGTAGCGTGCTCACCTCGCACGCCTGAGGCACTGGGTTCGATCCTCAGCACCACATAAAAATAAAAAATAAAAGATATTCTGTCTGCCTACAACTAAAAAATAAATATTAAAAAAAAAAAAAGAAAAGGGAAAATCTGCAAAAAACTGCAAAGAGAGAAGTGAGGACCTGGAACCTAAGGTGCAGCTAAACTCTCCCACAGAGTGATCTGCCCACCATTCACACTAAAAACAATCAAGGGGCCGGGGCTATAGCTCAGTGGCAGAGGGCTTGCCTTGCATATGTGAGGCGTGGGTTTGATCCTTAGCACTGTGTAAAAAAAGTTAACAGAATAAAAACATAATGTCCATATACAACTACAAAAAAATTAAAAAGAAATCAAAAAGGCCTGGTTGACAAGGTTATGTTTGGAAGGAGGAAATTAAAAACAAGTAAGAATCACGGTGGAAATTTCAGAAAGGCATTACTTTTCTGTGAACTTTAAAAACAAAGTGGGAAAAACAAAGAGGAAAAGGAAGGAATGTAAATAGTAAATGTAAAATAAGCATGTGAGGACATTTGGAATAATTCAAGGGAACTAGGCAGTCCAAAAGATAACTGCCCTGCTGCCACACACACACATTTCACCTACTGAAATATCCACATTTTCTATAGTGTCAGAAGAGGGCACTCTTCACTAGGAAACCTGTAAAGAGCTCTACATTACCAACCAATTGTATTCATAAAAATATAGGAAAAAATGTGGTTTCCATCTATGTAAAACTTTTTTAAGTAAAAAATAAACAACAAAAAATTGAGACTCAAATACCTAAAGCTGTAACACCCTAGCCTCCAAAGTAGACAATCATAAATCAAAAGAAACCCTTCATGAAATGCTCATAATAAAAGGAGTTTAAATAGTCACTAGCAAACTTTCAGGGACGTTGAAGAAAAACCCTTGTACCTGATGTTGAACTTTAGAACGGATATTGCTTGTTTAAAATATATGTGAAGCAACACTCAACTGAATTCAGACGAGGGATATAAGTTAAAGGGAAGATATTTCAGGAATAAATATTAAATTACAAAGTGCCCTAATACAGAATAAAGCTGAACAAATATTAAGGCAATAGAAAAATTACACTTACTTAACTGAGCCTTCCTTTAGCATTTTACTAATGAATGGATTTTATTCAAATAAGGGATTATTGAGGAAAGTTAATCAAAGGACTGATTTTGAGCATTTAATATATTTAACTTTTATTTAATACTGAAACCCAAGTGGAAAAAATGTGAAAAATATATAAATTTTGTGTATTCTTAAAAAGTATAAAATGCAATTTAAAAATGGAAGAAGGAAAAAATAAAGATGATTAAATGAATTTTTTGCTTGTTTATAAGGAATAGGTGAGAGAGAAAGAATAAATGTCATGACACACTGACAAATCAGACACTCACTAGGTAAACAATTGTTTTTTTTTTTTTAAGCCAGGCACTGTGACGCACACCTGTAACTCCGGCTACTCAGGAAGCTAAGGCAGGAGGATTGCAAGTTTGAGGGTAGCCTGGGTAAATTAATGAGACCTTATCTCAAAATAAAATTTAATAAAAGAGAGCTAGGGATATGGTTCAGAAATACAATGCTCCTGTATTTTATCCCCAGTAGTACAATAAATCAATACTTTAATAAATAAATGAGAATTATATAAATGAATAAATAAATACAATTTTTTAAAAAACAGAAAAACCTAAGTGTTGAAAAATGAATAAAGCTAAGAGTAATTACCAGAAAGTCTTTCTAAATGTAAAACGTTTTATAGACCATAAAAAAAGAAAACAAATCACATAGGAAATAAACACTAATAAGAAAGCATAGCAAACAGTAATTTTAGCAATATATTATATGACAAAATTATTTTGACCAAATTTATCTGTTATATCAATACTTGAAAAAGGATCCAACTCACTAATTAAAACATATTTTCAATTTGGCTATATTAATATGCTATAAACCCAAGATGAGGTGAATTAAAAGGTCAAAATAAAGAGAGGCAAATGTGTATTGGAAAAGAAAAAATTGTATTTTACCACATAATTGTTGCCCCCACATAAATGTGTGCAAAAAAGTATTCTTTTCATCCTAATCTTGCACTAATGATAGTTTATAATAAAGAATTTTTAAGTAATACGGGTACAATTTTAAAAGAAAACCAACACATAAATAATGGTCACACCTACTATTTTGCAAAAAAAAAAAATTAGCATAAACTTCACCACGATTATGTGGTGAACTACAGAAATGAGAAACCACAGATTATACTTCACGATCAGACAAAGTAGAGTTCAAATCAAAGGCACCTGAGATGATAATAAAGGGTGTTTTAGAATGCTAAAGTATACAATTAATAAGAAAGACAAAACGTTATGAATATCTAAATACTATATAACTGGAAAGCACATTTATGAAACAAAAACTCAAAGAAGGGAACACAAAGATAACAGAAGACTGCAGCATACCACCCTAGTTTAAGACAGGTCAAGGGACAACAAAGATGAATATACAGACTAAAGAATATCATCATGTTATAGATTCTTGGATAAATGTCAAATGAGATATTCTGATAATCTGGAATGCAGTTTCTTCTCAAGGACACATTGGACATTCAGAAAAAATGGTTCTATATTAGATCATAAAAATAATCAGTATTTGCCATGCAGTTAAAATGAATGATATGTTAATCATAATTGAATAAAATAAGACATTAATAACAAAATTAAAAATAAACACAAAAAGTTCATCACACCTGAAATAAACAAAAATATTTTAGAACATACTCACATGAAAGGAAATAAATAAAAACTCAAGTTAGAGTATTCTAAAATACAATCAAAAGATAAGAAGCCTTATTAGAATCAATTTGGTGCATTTAAAGCAGCAATCACAGTTCATACCTCTATATATCAACAAAAATGGAAAAAATGAAAAAAAGTTAAATTTCCAATGAAATTGGACATTAGAAAGACAAATGGCTGAAAACGAAAGTCACAAAGAGATAATTAGAAAACTCACAAGTGAGTACAATAGATTGGATAAATAATGAACAATGAATCAGTAACAGGTTCTTTGAAAAAAATAAAGTAAGCAAGCTAAATTAATGAAGAAAGATGTGAAAGACATAACAATGCAACATAAAAGAAGGAGGATTTGGGGCTGGGGTTATGGCGCAGTGGTAGCGTGCTCACCTAGCACGCGGGAGGCACTGGGTTCGATCCTCAGCACCACATAAAAATAAAATAAAGCTATTGTGTCCACCTACAACTAAAAAATAAATATTAAAAAAGGAGGATTTATTAAAATATAGCAAATTAGAAAAATTATAAAGACTATATTATATGTTTCATTACAAAGAAACCTGACATCTATAAGAAATGCATGTTTTGGGGCTGGGATTGTGGCTCAGTGGTTGAACGCTTGCCTCGCATGTGTGAGGTACTGGGTTCAATCCTCAGCACCACATAAAATAAATAAAGGTATTGTATTCATCTACAACTAAAAAAATATTAAAAAATAAAAGAAATGCATGTTTTTACAAAACACAGTCTGTCCAGTTTAACCCCATTAGACTTAGAAAACTTAAAAGACTAGTTTCCATTTAAAAAGTGTAAGCATTTACTAAGGCAAAATCACATACAAAAAATGAACAAACCCAAAGTATATCAAAAGAGAGTTCAACTCTCTAAAATGGATAGTTACTATATCATACAGACTGTTTCAGGGAATAGAAAAGTTAAGGAAAATTTACATGTGTTGATGAAGAAAAACCAATATAGATACCTAAGCTTGACAAAAACAATACATAATACCATTTTCAGATTATCCCATGTTATTGAGTAAAATATTAGTAAACATGATCAAACACAATTTTTTTAAAAAGGGCAATGATCAACCAGGATCTATCCCTGTAATACAAAGTTCATATTTGAAAGGCATTCATACAACACACAGCATTAATAATCTTAAGGAGAAAAAAACCATATGCTTCAAATGTGATAAAAATATTGGCAAATTCAACATAAATTCCTAATAAAAATATTTAAGAATCCAGAATTTAATGGAAAATTCCCTAATGACATACACACATGCATCATTAAGTCAGTACCTTACTGAAGGCATTTTTGCTAAACAGGAAAAAATAAAATGTAAAAAATAGAAGTTCATGGGCTGGGGCTGTAGCTCAGTGGTAGAGAGTTTGCCTCGCATGCGTGAGGCCCTGGTTCGATCCTCAGCACCACATACAAAGCAATCAAATAAAGACATTGTGTCCATCTACAACTAAAAAAATATTTTAAAAAAATAGAAGTTCATTATCTCCAACATTATTTAATATTGTATTTGAGAATTCAATAAAGGGCATAAAAAATAGGAATTAAGAAGTAAAGTTGCTCATTGTATCTACTTGCAGATGACAGTGCGACAGGAAGACTGAGGAAATCATTAAAATTAAATCAAATGTAAGAGGATGCATGCAATACATGACCAGGATATAAAATTAGTATATAAAACTTCATTGCTTTTTTATTTACAAAAATATAGGCAGTTGGAAGATAAAATTGATGGCAAATGCACCTCTTTAAAATGACAACAAAGAAGACAAAGTAGCTAGGAATATACTTAACAGGCAGTGTGTAAATCTCATCAAAAATGATAACAGTGCTGTATTCTTAGAAAAGTATTATTAGAAAATTGGAAAGATATCTGTTGCAGGCAAGATGACTAAACATCTTTAACATAGTATAAACTGAATCTAAGTTTACAGGGAAAAACAGACATTTATCAATAAGAAACTGCTGCAAAACAAAATCTGTAGGCTGGGTGAATTCGCTCTACTGGATATTGAAACATGGTATAAAATTTCTAGAATTTGAAAATGCTCTACAACTCAAATAATAGGCACAAAGAGAAGAGAAAGTCCCTAAGTAGACTAAGGGCATTTTGGAAGTTTAATGTATGGATGAAGGGACACTTCAAATCACTGGGGTAAAGGTAAACATTTCAATGAATGATTTGAGGAAAACTTACTTTCCATTTTGAAAAAAAAAGAAAAAAAGTTGAAGATGTACCTCATAGTATATTTTAAAAACTCCCAAAGTATCTAAGTCAAAAATTAAATAAGAAAAACACGAGACACTGACAAGGGTGAATTCCTCTAAATTCATCCTCTAAGATCAGATGGTTGGAAGTTTTCAAAATCTGACTCAATCCAAATTTAACCCACATAAAAAATATTCATATGGCAAACAAGCCCCATAATCAAGTTATAAGACCCTGGCAACATTTTAAATATAATTTTCATAATAAAGTGTTGACATTTAAAACTTATCAAAATAAAATTTAAAAACCAAATCCCAAGAATAATATATACAGAATGCATGAGCAAAAAATTCCTTTAGAACATGAAAAAAATGTCTCTGAAATATATGAAAAGATGTCAAATTTCACTTACATGATTAGAGAAATACAAATAAAATCTTCATTCTCACACATGATATCTACAAAAATTAAACAGATGGTATACCCTGTTGGCAAGGCTGTGGTGGCCAAGGGCCCTCATCATTGTTAGTGGGATTGCAAACTAGGATGACTCTTGTGGAGGATCTTTTTTTCCCACGTGGTAAAATTCATGGTAATATCTAACAACATCCCATATATTTTTACATATTCTCCTAACATTGCCTCATCTAGAAATTTACTTTGAAAATACATGTCTACAAGGTTATTGTGAATGTTGGAAACAATTTAAATGCTGAAATATAGAAGATTGAATTAACTCTGTACTTCTGCTCCATGGAGTTCTATACAGCTTGTAAATAAGGAGGACTGTTTGCATGAGTAAAACCACTTCTGGAGTGCTGAGTTCCTGTATCTTTTCCTACAGAAAGATAACAACTTAGATTCACTTTATAATGAATCATTTCTGTCATGAGTATTTTACCTTACAGCAGTTAAAATTGAAGTTTTTAAGGTTAAATATTTTCCACCTTCTCACAAATTAAAAGTAACTCACCTCTGTCTTGTCATCAGCCTCCTGAGACATTACAGGATCTGCAAAAATAAAAAAGGATTAAATGACTAGTGTCTCCTTTGATATAGTCCTACCTATTGTGAGAAGAAATGGATGCAGGCCTTTCAATGAGGAAACTATGCACCATGAACTGAGCCTTCCGTGGCACTGATAAATAAGGGAATCACATTTTAAGCAGTGCTGATTCTTACAGTGTGGCTAATTTTTTCTCCAATATATTATGTTCTTTAAAACGTTAACACCCTCTCTTGAAGTTATCATTTTCCTTGTTACCTACATGCTATGTAGGAGGAAACTGGAGCCCAAGAAAGGCAACAAATTATAAATAAGATCATTCATATATGAAGAGAACTGATCAGAACGTAGAGTCAAGCTGTCTGCTCTATTTTCAATGCTTCTCCAAGGCCAACATGAATTGGATCACAATGAAAGTAAAGACAATCATGGTCTGTAAGGTAGACTAATTGTCCCCAGAAATATCAATGAGGACTGACTTAATGGAATGCTTTGATGTTAGAATTGATAAGCAAAACTCTCAGATCTAAAATAATTGAGATTATTTTAACAAATACCAGTGGAGAATATGAACTTCCAAAATGAAGAAAGGAATTAGCTGAAGTATTCTAGCTCCAGTTGTGGGAAAAAAGGCAAATTTCCATGCTCCAGAATTCAGAGACCATATGTATTCATCACATGATTCCTCTCTTTTTATAACATAGGGAGAAATCCATTAATGTAATTTTAAAGGGGCATGTTCTACTTGGTTTACCAGTTCCAGGAAACTAAACTAAATAAACAACCAATTCTTGGGTGACATCAAACCTTGCCTGCATTTTGTAGGACATGAGAAACACTCTACACAGAATTAGAAAAGGTACTCACCAGAAAAAAAGGTGAAATGCCAACATGATGAGAAAAGCAACTTGAGTCTTCAAGAAGTTAGCCATTGGACATCTTCAGGTACCTTGGAAGAACGTTGCAGAGCAACTTTCAAAATACTTATACAGCCCCATCAAGTTTCAATGAACAGAATTGGAAAGAAGGAATATTTCCTGCATCCTCCCACTTAAGAAAGAACAGTTACAATCCCTGAGTTTCTATATTCCTTTATTCCTCATTAAGAGTGGGCATATACCCTTCGCTCCTCTACTCCTAACATGAACAAGAAATAAGCATGATAAGCAACACAGATGGGAAAATACTTAAGGCCATGATTACCTGTATTGCATTTAAGGGTGCACATACTTTTGAGTGTTTTGATTATGCTTCTGAGAAGCAGAAGCAGTTTCATCAGAAGGACAAGACCTGGAGAAGTTCTGCCAGCAATTCTACATGTACAAGCCTCTATAGCTTATGCCTCATATTACCTTCCTCTAGAAGAAATGTACATAAGGAGACTGCAGCTGTCTTGTTCACTCTGGCTTTCTTGTCCACTTCCATTATGCTGAAGAGTCTTTTTTAAATACCTCTGTATAAGGAAAACAAAAGAGTGAGGAGAAATTAGACACAGAAGAGTCACATGTCCTAGAAGTGACCTGGAACTTGCCTCATGCAGACATTATCAAAGCCATGGCTACATCAAAAAGTAAGGAGACAAATAAGTCACAAACTAACAAGGAAGGGAGAAAATGATAAATATATTTATAGTTTCAAAATCAGATAAAACATGTAAAATATTTCCAATTTTTCTTGAACAGAGACAAGAGAAGGAAAGAAAAGTAAAGTTCTAGGACTACACTATACAAAAATGAACGGCTAGTACTTTTAAAACCTAGATAGATATGATAACCACCTGGAGAGTTTGATGAAAATATTAGCATCAAAGTTCCTTCCCCAAGACTGTGATTTGATTTTGATTTTCCACATGAGATCCTACTCGTTTAGTCATTGGCTATTTTTAGTACTGGGGATTGAACCCAGGGAGGCTTTACCACTGAGCCACATCCCCAGTCCCTTTTACTTTTTATTTTGAGACAGGGTCTCACTATGATGCTGAGGGTGACCTTGAACCTTCCTCAACCTTCCATTATGCTGAAGAGTCTTTTTTAAATACCTCTGTATAAGGAGGTATTTAAGCCTCCAAGATGACTGTATTGTGCAACTATAGTTGGGCATGACTGAACAAGAGCCATAGAATAATCTCTGGAGCTTCAGTACCTCTTTCTTTATACTTCTCTAAACTGGAGTTTTCGTATTTAATGGAAACATGTTATATAAACTTATCTGTGGCTAACTTTATTCATATGAAATTTAAATTTGACTTTCTTTTCTCATTATATACAAATTGATTCATTCTTTTTAAAGCATTATATGATGCATATAGTATTATAATAGCATTTATTATTTTAAATATATGCATAAAAATAAAATTTTAGTGATTCCCTTTCAAAACTATGAAAAAGAAATTGTTGTTATAGGTTATTGTTAAGAACTAAGAGCCAAGAGCTAGACAACTGTGCTTTCTTACATTTTTTGGCAGAGTAGTTTAGTGACCATGTAAAATTGCATATATTCTCTGTTGTGTAAGTTATTTCATTTGTAAAAAGGAAAAATAGTGTGTTATTTATAATTATCCAGTGATTTTTTTACATACAAAATACTTAAAACAGTGTCTGACATATTGCACACACTATTCAAGTATAAAAAGAGCATTACAAAAGGGTTGAAGCGTTTTAAGTAGTTAATGAATACTACATAAAAAGTTTGTAACATATGTGCAAATCGAACACAGTGGTATTAGAAAAGACCATTATCATGTACAAATTATTCCAGAAAAAAAGCTTGTTTCAATATCCAAAGATGAAAAAATATAATTCATTACATTAACAAGGTAAAGAGAAAATCATGTGACAATATTAACTGACACCTATGTGTAATAAAAGCATCTTTTTTGTGTGTGTGAGGTTACTTGGGATTTAACCCAGAGTGCTTTGTCTCTGAGCTACATCCCTAACCCTTTTTATTTTTTATTTTGAGATGGGGTCTCACTAGTTGCTGAGGGCTTCCTTAAGTTGCCAAGACTAGCCTTGATTTAGTGATCCTCCTGCCTCAACCTCACAAGTTTCTGGGATTACAGGTGTGTGCCACTGCACCTGGCTATCAGTTCTGCCACTTTTGACAAACATACATATTCATGTTCCTGTTATCACAATCCAGATACAGTTCCCTAACTAGAACAGTTCCCCTGTTGGGCTGTAGCTTAGTGGTAGAGAGCTTGCCTAGCATGCACAAGGTCCTGGGTTCAATGTGCCAGCACTACAAAGAAACAATGCCCCTGTGATTCTCTGTTGTCCACCCTGTCTCCTACCTCCAGCCCCTGGCATCCAATGGTCTGTTTTCTTTCTCTTATCCAGGAGCCATATGAATGGAATCATGTACTATGAAGACTTTTGAATCTGGTTTCTTTCCTTTGTATAAAGTATTTGATTTTCATTTGTTTTTGTTTATATCAGAAGTTTGTTACATTTTATGTTGAGAAGCATTATACAGTATGGATATACCATGATTTGCTTTTCCATTTGACAATTAAGGGACATTTGAATTGTTTCCAGATCAAGGTGATTACAAATAAAGTGACTATAAACATTTATGTAGAGGGTTTTGTGTGACTATAAAATTCCATTTCATGTGGGATAACTATGAATAGAATTACTGGATTATATGTGTTTTCTAACTTTATAAGAAACTACCAAAGTGATTCTAAATTGGTTGCTCTACTTCCCCACTAGCCATATATAGAGTTCTAGAAATTGAAATTTCTAGAAACTTGAAACTGCCAGGATTTTTTGTTTTTGTTTTCTAAGTATGTAGTGGTATTCCATTGTGATTTTAATTTTATTTTCCTATAAAATATTGATGTTGAAAATCTTTTGATGTACTTAATTTGACATCTGTATGTCATTTTCATTCAAAAAATTTCTCCATTTTTATCGAATATTTTTTATTAAGTTTTGAAAGTTCTTTACGTACTCTGGTTTTAAGTCCTTTATGAGATACATGATAACATATTTGTACTGCTCTGTGGTTTTACTTTTAATCATCTCTTTCCAAGAGTAGAAATATTAAATTTTAATAAAGTCTAATTTATTTAAATCTATTTCTTTTACTGATCATAAGGATCTTCTTTTTATGAACAATAATTTTATTACACAGTTTGTTTGAAAAAAATACTTTTTTTTTTTATATCAGGGATTGAACTCAGGGATACTTGAACACTGAGCCACATCCCTAGCCCTAATTTTGTGTTTTATGTAGAGACAGGGTCTCACTGAGTTGCTTAGCACCTCGCCATTGCTGAACCTGGCTTCAAACTCGCGATTCTCCTGTCTCAGCCTCACAAAGTGCTGGGATTACAGGTGTGTACTACCGCATCTGGCTTGAAAAAATTTTCTTAAGAAACATCTCAGAAGAATGGGAGGAAGGACAGAGGAGCAGGGCAGGGGAAGTGTCCCAGGGGAGCAGACTTAGATGTCTTCTGCAGGTGGGGGCAGAGGAGACTCCTTGATTCCTGGTGGATGCTGAAGTGCTCTAGGCTGGAACCCGTGCAGAGAAACCTGAGGTAGTTGGCACATCTTCTCCTACAGCTGCTCACAGTCCACATGACTGATGCCCAGGTAAGGTGTCACAATCCACAGAGCACAGGGTCCTCTGGCTGTCCCCTGGTTTTGTCTGGTCAGCTGTCCCCTTCATTGGAGCTTACTTTAGGAATCTGGCAGGTTTCTTCACTCTTGCATTGAAGCCACCTTGTTGCTGGCACGTGGTAAGCAGCAGCACAGTTGTTGCACACAGGTAGCAACACCCTAGTTACCTGCTTCCAGAGCTTGCTGTTGGCATGGGGTTGCCCAGAGCCAGGTTGGGAGGCCAAACCAGGTGTGGGGGTCCTTGCAGGCAGGAAGTGGAAGTGAATAGGGGGCTGGCTGGCCCTTCTGATGTGCTTCTGCCCTGACTGTGTGGCCTCCTCAGGCAGCAGAGGCTCACAGGGCAAGGGGAAGGTGGGAAGGGCAGGCTCACTGGGGCTGCTCTTTGGGAGGACAGGGGAATGGGAAAGATCCACGGGGCGTGGACAAGGCCTAACCCTGGGAGGCACAGGCTTTCTCTGGAACATGCAGCCAACCCTCTGGCTTTTCTGGTGCTGGAGGAGATAGGTAGCCATGGCTGCACTGAACTTTCTCTTGGCCAGGTACACCCAGGTCTTGCGTAGATTATAACCCATATCAAACATTATGATCAGTATTTCAGGGTCTGGGTGTTTGGGGAGTGCCTCCTGATAATCATGAGGTAAATACTGCTCACCCTGCGTCAGCCATGGGTACTTGGCTGTGAGCCTCTTCCTGGGGTCCAGGGTCAGCTCTTGGTGGATGAGCATTGGTGCTGCCAGAGAAACATGGGGAGAGTCACGGTAGGTTCCCAGGACGATCTGCCTCAGCACCTCCTTAGGGGTGGGTCCCATAAATGGGTGCCTCCCTGTCAACATAAAATACAGAATGACACTCAGGCTCCAGATGTCTACCAGGGGCCCTAGTACACTTGCCTCATGAGAATTTGGGGGGCAAAGTGTGAGAGAGTACCCCAGAACTCATTCAGTTTCTGCCCCTACATGACCCAGGTGCTGAAGCCAAAGTCAATGAGTTTGATGTGGCCTTTGTTATCTACCATGATGCTTTCTGGCTTCAGGTCTTCGTGCATGATGCCCTTGTCATGGCAGTAGCCTATGGAACACACTACCTGCTGGAAAAGTCTGCAGGTCTCTTCCTCCCACATGCCACACTGCAAGATGTGGTCCAATAGCTGGCCCCCACCTGCATCCATCACCATGTAGATATTTCTGTGGGTCTCAACAACCTGAAATAACTGAATCACATTGGGATGCTCCAGGCTCATCATAGCCAGCTCAGAGAGGTTGAGGAGGTTCTGCCCTCCCTTCTGCAGGACTTTCACTGCCACCTCTGCCCCAGTGAGGTGATGGTGGGCTAGTTTGATTTGGCCAAACCCCCATGTCCAATGTCCTTCAGGACCTCATACTGGTCCCTCAGGATTGCCTTCTTGCAATACTACACTACTCTCACTACTTTGGCTATACATCCTAAGCAAGAACACCAACTAAGGATGCTAGCTAAAAAAAAAAAGAAAACTTAAACAACAAATTCAAATCAAAAACAGAAACAGACAAAACAACAAACCCAGATCAAAGAACCAATATCCAAAGACCACCACCAACAGCTGCCAACTGTCAACCACCAAACACACTATCTAGGAGTCTGACAGGTCACCACCAAAAGCTTCCTGTACTTGTGGATGAAAATTCAGCTGCAACCACTCTCTTTTTTTTTTTTTTTAAACTTTTATTTATTTATTTATTTATGTATTTTGTATGTGGTGCTGAGGATTGAACCCAGTGCCTCACGCATGCGAGGCAAGCGCTCTGCCGCTGAGCCACAATCCCAGCCCTGCAACCACTCTCTTATATACCTGTACTTTCAAAGTTATTCACAATGGCTCCTTGTGACATGAGAGCAAGCAATCGCCCAGTCATGCCTGGCCATAACTGACAGTGGTCATCTCTCTTTTGGCCTCAAGAAGTTCTTCCATTTTCAGAATAGGAATAAGGAAAAACTCCAAACATTTTTTGCTTTAGTGGGTTATGGAGACAGATATTTATTTGTTTAGGAATTAATATGTGTATGAAACTTCAATGTACTTTTCATTTGTAGTCTAAAAATCTGTAGTAGCTTTTGGCTTTAAAAGATCACAACATATCTCCACTCAAGATATTCAATTCTGTTTTTCTCCAACTTCAAATAACTGATGTCAAAAGGATGATAGCACCTCACTCACATGGTGATACTATGACAAAATGCTCTGTTCCCTAAGACACTGTAAAACATGGTATTAACACCCGTGGGATTAAGCGGGTGGGAAATGTTCCTCATAATTTTTCTATACAGTCCTACGTACAATGCATATATATTACAAGGTGATGCCAGGACTGAGGGGGATGGACAGAGATGCACAAGAGCAAGATTTTCTGGTACTGAAGCCCTGATGCTATAGGTTCACACCAGAGTAGTTTCTCAGTCCCCTGTTAAAGGAACGCCCAGGGGAACTGCACAGAAATACCGGTAAGGCATCCCTAAAATCAAAGGGATGGAAATTCAAGCATTTCATGTAAAAAACATCAATTAAGTGAGAAGATAATCATTAATGGACACAAGGCACAGTGAATCAAGAGCTTGTCCTGCTCTCCTGTAAGGACATCAGGCCTACTAAATGAGCAGCCTCCCTGCTTTCCTTATAAGGGCAAAAGTGCTACTGAACCAGCAGCCTGCCCTTCTCTCCTTATAAGGTCACATGTCCCATTGAAACAACAGCTTGTCCTACTCCCTTATGATGCCATTTTAGGTAATTACATCAAAATATTGCCATTTCTGAAAAAAAGGCCTTATTGTAGGTACAGGATTAGAACATATACAAATGCTCTGAGAGATATAATTTAAATCATAACATGCTCTATTCCTATTTTTCTAAGAATTTTTGTCCATAGGTGTGGAATTTTGTCATATGGCATTTCTACATCAATCCATACAATCATAGGGCTTCTGGGCTTATCAATGAAGTGCATATTTATCTGAAAACATAAGAGGCCCAGAATAGCCAAAGCAACCCTTAGCAAGCAAAGTAAAGCAGGAGACTTCACAACTCCAGACTTTGAATTGTACTACAGAGCTTTAGTAACAAAAATAGCATGGTATTGGCACCAAAACAGGCAGAAAGACCAATGGGCAGAATAGAAGACATGGAGACAAACCCACATACAGTTACCTCATACTAGATAAAGGAACAAAAAATATACTTTGGAGAAAAAATATCATCTTCAACAAATCATTCTGGGAAAACTAAAAATCCATATGTAGCAAAATGAAATTTAACCCCTAGCTCTCACCATGCACGAAACTCAAATCAAAGTGAATCAAAGACCTAGATATTAGACCAGAAAAGCTGTACCTACTAGAAGAAAATGTAGGCCCAGTACTCCAACATATCAACTCAGGAACTGACTTCCTTAACAAGAGTCCCAAAGCACAAAAACAAAAGTCAACGAATAGAATGGCATCAAACTAAAAAGCTTCTTCAAAGCAAAAGAACAATCAATATTTTAAAGAGGGAGCCTACAGCATTGGAGAAAATCTCTGCCACGTGTACTTCAGACAGAGCATTAATTTCAAGGATATAAGAAGTACTCAAAAAACTTAACATCATAAAACCAAATAACTCAATCATTAAATGGGCAAAGGAATTGAACACTTCTCAAAAGAAGAAATACAAATGGTCAACAAATAAATGAAAAATTTTCAACATCTCTAGTAATTAGAGAAATGTAAATTAAAACTACACTGAGGTTCCATCTCACTTCAGTCCAATAATGTTGGCTAGGATGTGGGGAAAAGGATATACTCATATATTGTTGGTGGGACTGCAAATCAGTGCAACCATTGTGGAAAGCAGTATGGAGATTCCTCAAAAATCTAGGAATGGAACCATCATATGACTCAGTTATCCTACTCCTTGGCATATATCCAAAGGATTTAAAATCAGCATACTACAGTAATGGAGCTACATCAATGTTTATAGCAGCTCAATTCACAATAGCTAAGCTATGGAGTCAACCTAGATGCCCTCCAACAGATGAATTTATAATGCAATTGTGGTATTTGCACACCATGAATTATTACTAAGCTATAAAGAAGAATGACTTTATGACATTTGTCAGGAAATGGATGGATCCAGAGACTATCATGCTAAGTGAAATAAGCCAATCTCCCAAACCAAAGTTCAAATGTTTTTGCTGATGTGTGGAAGCTTAGCCACAATAATTGGGGGAGGGGAAGAAGAAATCCAGTAGATTAGTCAGTGAGACTAAAGGGAAGGGAGAGGGAATAGAAAAAAAAGAGAGAGTGGAATGAATCTAATATAATTTTCCTATATATACATATATGAATATACCACCATGGATCCCTCCATTGTGTTAATCTGCAAGAATGGGTTCTTAATTAGAATAAGATATATCCCATGATTGTATAATTATATGAAACTAGATTCTATTTTCATTTATAACTAGAAAGAATAAAAAATAAGTGGGATAACCTTATGGACTTTAAATGAATTAGCTAACATAAAAACAATTCAAACTAAGCAAAAGGATAACAAGCCTAACTGGTTGAGGTGAGGTGAGTTTGGTTGAGGTGACTTTGAAGCAAACCATAGATTCTGAATGATTCAAACTTAGACCAGATGTTTTATAGTTTGAGCAACAGAAGAATAGAAGTTACCCTAGGGATAATGGTAAAATTTTGCTCCTAAATTCATATGATAGTAAGAGTTTGCAACCCTGACGTTGCATCAGGATCCCAATGGGGTAACCACTATTAATACTTTGCTTGTTCAATGATTAAAGTCCTACATGATCAATACAATGTTTTCTTTTCAACACATCATTTTGTTTTTCATAATAGAATCTTGAGATCATCAGCTAAATACCCTGAAAGTGTACAGGTACTATAATCTCTTCTTACCTAACTGCAAAGCAAAAGTCACATAAATTGAAGTGGATGCCATTTGCTGCACAGAGAGGGTCATAGCTCTCAGTTGATGTCACTACACTCAGGCTATAAAATCAGAAGACAGCATGACATGTCAGATATTAAACAGCTGAAGAGACTCTTCACTGTGCGTCTTTTGAGCTTTTTTCATATAGCCACTTTATATTTGTGGCATCAAGCACAATTTATCACATCTAATTCTTGTTCAATTATGTATTTGAATAAATAACTGAATAAATGCTGGATTTTAAAAGAACCACAAAATAATCAGATTCATACCAAGGCTTCTGAAGGCTCTTTATTCTTTTATATGAGTTTGTGATGTATCAGGGAATTAAACATTCTGCATATTCACTGTGAATTGTATACATCATTCTTGTAGTAATCCTATACATTTTCATGAAAAGACTCATTCTGCTTTAAGACTTAAGCCATTCAATTCTACCACATTTACACTGTCATCTCTCTCTCTCTCTTTCTCTCTCACATTTGTCAAAATTCTCCTAGCTAATGATCTTTATTAAAATCAAAATTGAAAGCTAGCTCATGACATTCACTGATACCAAATTCCTGACCAAAATTTAGCTTCACGAAGTTTGGAATGAGCTTTATTGTGGGTCCCATGCAGATATTGAAATTTTCAAAATTTCTAAATATTCTTTGTCATACTAGACAACAATATTGCCCCAACTCAAGAATGATAATAATTATATGATCAATTATAAGAATAATGCCCATCATTATGTAGACGTTGACTATGAAAGAAACTGGTGAAACTCTGTGTAATGTTATTTCATTTCATCTTCACAACAATCTTCTGAGTTAGACATTTTATTTTCCTTAGTTTACTCATGAAGAAAGATTTTCAAAGTTGAAGTCACTTGCTAGAGATATTCTTGGCCCTGTTTATTCTTTCATCAAATCAATATTTATCTACTAGATAAATTGCAATGCAAAATCTCTGCCAATATTATATTAAAGAAAGATTGCTATTAAAATATAAAAATTAACAAACTTACTGAGTTTTTAATGAATAAGTTAATGAAAAAATCAGGAACCATGATTCATAGTATCTGTCTGAGGCTTAAGAGAGCTTTGCTTTCAATGTGGCAGTGAAGGAAATCTCTGAGAAGGTGACATGGCAGTGGTGACTAGAAGGGCCCGATCAGTCAAGGAAAATCAAGAAAAAGAAAATTGAGTTTATGTGCATGGTTCAGAAACAAAAGAGAACTGGGCTATTTAAGGGAGAGAGTGGACAGTGTACAAAAAGAGGCTGAAGATGTATCAGGTCTGGATCAGCTTAAACCAGAACTCCAAGAATGTGATGCAAATGGATTTATGCATGGGATTAACACAAACTTGTTTGGATTTTAAAATCCACATAGTTTGAATTTGGAAGAATTAATTTAGAGGGGCATGGGGGGGAGTAGTAAAAACAATTAGAACACTTAGTGCTCAGTCTGGATAGAAAGAAGTAAAAAGGTTTTAGACACATACTGAAGTTGAAAGCTCTAACTGATGGGTGGATTTTATGTAGGAGCTGAGGGAGAGCAAGACTGGGAATAAGCTAAGATAGGTTTCTGACTGGATGGGTGGAAGACAGATTGCTGTTACCTCTGACTACCTCAGGTATTTCCTTTATCTACTCATGGTACGCAATGCAATACCTTGTTGTTCCCTAGAGTTTCTTGACCTTAGGGATTACACTCTCTGCTGTCACAACCACTTCATTTTTATCCTCAAAAATCACCCACTACAATCAATCTTAAAATAGAGAATTTTATGTCTTTGATTCCTCTGTTTTGTTCAGTTGTCTCAGTCCAAACTAATTTTCATGTTTCCACTTATTCCCACTGATATTGATTTGTACTCCTCCTTTTTCTTCCCCTCTCCTTTCTCCTCCATCTGTTTCTGTCACTCTCCTAGCAAAACCCAGGGCCGAAAGCCACAGTTGAACATTATTTGCTCACAATCTTGAATGCTAAATGGGAAAAAATGAAACAGTGATGTTGACTAGGAACATGAATTTAGAATTCTTAACATTAAAATGATCCCACAAAGTGCTTACCTCCACATTCTAAAGTTCCGTAGGCAGTACCTGCAAGCAAACACAGATGGAAGGAATTAACCATCATGTCATCCAAGAAAATTTTCTTCTATGTGGATGAAAAGAAAAATTATATACAACTTGATTACCAAGAAAAAAACTGGATGAATTTTACCATAAACCTGATGCTCTGGAACAATAATATATAAAATGTGAATCCTTAGCAACCACAAAATAATTGATAACTGTAAGGAATCTGATTTTCTGCCATAACAGTGCTCTTCATCCATACCCCTAGCCACTCTCTCAGGAAGATGCCCATTTCATCACTTTGCAGCTGAAGAAGCTAAAGCTGGATGAGAGAATATAATTTGCCAAAGTACCACCATAAAAGAATACATTTAAGGCTTAAATTACAGATTTCTGTTTGTTTTAGATTTTTTTTTTTTTACTGTCTCACAGTGCCTGTGGTGTCTGTAACTAACAGAGGCTTCTAAAAAAAGCCTTAAGTGTCACTACTTCTGAAATGGTTCTCTGATTTTTACCAAAGATAATAATCAGTTATCAAAGCATCAGAAAATAAAATGAAAGCTCGGAGGCCCAAGATATGGGAGGAATTGACTCTAGTGAGTTAGTTCACTGACAAGAGTCCAGAGCCCCTGCCTCTCTTCATAGTGGCCTCTCTGATGTAACATGATCTCTCTTCTTCCCCTTTACAGAAACTTGATTAGAATGATCCACCCAGAAAACAAAAGGATTTTGGAAATAACTGTGCCAATGCTCACAATGTTGATCAAAGTAACTTTTCAGCTCGAGATGATCCCCTTCTGCCAAGATTTTATAGCTGATGTAATGTCAAGGGTTTAGCAAAGAGGGTAAGCAATATTACTTATTAGAAGAAGGGAAAATGCAAAGTCAAGAAAAGTATGACTTTGGTCATAAATGAAAATGAAACCATTATATCTATTCAATATAACTTCAATGAACTGTGGAAGAAAATCATCCAGAGTATTTATTTTATTTTTCCCTCAGTCCAAGAATATGCTTCTAGAAGACCAGCTTTCAGGGTCCATATTAAATAAGATACTATTTCTAACCCCCATATTGTACATCTATCCTTCCTCCATCTCTAAAGCCTATTCCTCTTCTTCCATGCATCTCCTCAAGAAGAGACTCTACAAAAGATGAAAATAGATCTGCCTACAAAGGCAGAACAATGTTTCTATCTGCATAAAATAGGAGATGTTTTCAACGAAGGATACTTTTCATTTACATACATTTCAAACCATTTCCATTGTGTTCACGACTGCTGAACAGTAGGAGATTTACTTCTGGCTGGATTAGGGTCATCTACCTTGGAGAATTACTGGTTAGTTTTCCCCATCCTAGTCCTAAACCTAGTCCTAATCCTAGTCCTAGTCCTACTCCCAGTTCTTTCCAAATCCCTATCCAAGAGACCTAGATAGCATGCCACATAATAAAAAAAGTTTGCTTATGTCTTTAACAATTAATTTTTTAAATGAGGCATTATAATTTATCCTATTTATTGGTAGACGTGTGTTTGCATGTGTGTGTGTGTGTGTGTGTGTGTGTGTGTGTGTGTGTATACTGTACTACCCCAAAATTATACTAGAGGGAATTTACAATAGGTAACTGCTCTTTTTTTTTAAAACGTATTTATTCTACCTAGGTATGCATGATAGCAGAATGCATTTTGATTCGTCGTACACAGATGGAACACAACTTTTCATTCCTCTGGTTCTATGTGATGTAGAATCACATCATATATGCAGTCATACATGAAGCTAGGGATGTGATGTCCATCTCATTCCACCATCTTTCCTGCCCCCCCCCCCTTTGATCAAAGTTCCTCCATTCTTCCCATGTCCTCTCCCCCATTATGGATCAGCATCCACTTATCAGAAAGAACATTCGGCATTTGGTTTTTGGGATTGGCTTACTTAGCTTAGCATGCTATTCTCCAACTCCATCTATTTACCTGCAAATGCCATAATTTTATTCTCTTATTGCTGAGTAATATTCCATTGTGTATATAACCACAGTTTCTTTATCCATTCATCTATTGAAGAGCATCTAGTTGGGCGGGTGAGCCACCGCGCCCGGCTGTCATTTGATTCTTAAGCTGAGACTCCATCTTCCTCTGCCCTCATGTCAGTGCCCTTGGCTCAGTGGCCATGAGACACAGACAGAAGTACATCACAAGCTTTCCTGGTTTCCAGCTTGCAGAATACAAAGTGTGGATCTCCTGGGCTTCCATAATCACATAAGTCAATCCCTCATAATGAACGTTTTTAAATACATTTATATTTATCCTAATTGTTCTCTTTCTCAGAGAATCCATCTACCATAATTAGAGCAAAATATTCTGCCAAATGTTTGGGAAACACAATTAAAAATACAATCTCCTGCCAACACAGTGTGTGTGTGTGGGGGACTCTCCACAAGGGTAGAAGTGAAAGAAAAGAGTTTTATTAGTGAATAAACATTAAAGCAGAATGTGACATATATTAATGCATAATAGACAATCTGCTAAGAGATTGTAAAGACAGAGATTTCATCTTTACGTGCCTAAGCAGATACAATTCAGTACATATATATTCTTTAAAGAAAAGATAACGAGTACTCAAGCAAGAGAACAGTATCATTTGTTATACATAGTTCATCTTAAACTTACTTGGTAATTGGGGTGACCATCTGTGTTAGCCAATTGGCTTAATTCATAGGAAAATAATCCTCATATCTTTATGACAAAAAGTGGATTGCGAGTGAGTCCCCAGCCAAAGTTAGGCTCTGGCATCCACAGAAACCAGGTGATAAAGGTGTTATCCTCCTTGATTCCAGGCCAAAAAGTCCTTCAGAAAGATGTTTCCTTGACTTAAAGCTGGCAAGAAGACTATATAGATTTTTAAAAATTTATATATTCAAAGAAACACTGAAATATCTTACAAGTTTCCTAAATATTATAAGAAAGGAGGAAAAAGTTTTCTTATTTTCAACAGGGAAATTTTTTCCCTTTTAAAAAAATTGTATCAATTTAAATTTTAAATATTTGATTGACATAGTATTTGTACATGTTTATGAAGTATGATGTGATGTTTTAATTCATGTATGTATTGTGTAGTGATCAACTCAGGGTAATTTGCATATATATTACCTTAGACTTTTATAATTTCTTTATGGTGAGTATGTTCAAATTTCCTGTCTTCTGACTATTTTGAGATATATAATGCCATTGTTCAGGATATTCACTCTTCTATGCCATAGAACACAGTCATTTGTTCCTTCTATCAAACAATAGCATTGTACCCATTGACCAGCCTCTCTTCTTTCCCTTCTGCCTCCCCTCTACAACTCAGAAAAACTTCCATAAAAGCAGAAGAGAAAGAAAACAGTTTTATTATTGAATAAACTTTAAACCAGAATTCCATGTGCACAGGCTAGCTGCTAAAGAGATTTAAAGATCAGAAAAATACCTTCCCTTTTCATATAGCTATGCTATGCAGTCACAACTGTGCCACACCTTTTCTTGATATAATAACAAGCTACTTCTCAAGCATGAGGATTTAAAGTTCTACTTGTCACACATAGAAATTCATCCTAAATTTATCTGGTAACCATGGTGGCCATCTGTTTTTGCTAATTAACCCTATGCAAACAATAGAAAAATTTCTCATATCTTATGACATGTTAGTAGTTAGAATTTGGAACCAAACACCTAAGTTAACTTCCCATGGAGATGGGGAAAAAGGGTGTGCTATTTGAATGTGTCCCCCAAAAGTCTGTGGTAAAGATGTGGTCCCCAGCATGGCAGCAGTGTGAGGAGTGGAACCCTTGAGGGATAGGGCCTAGTGGGAGGTCTTGAAGTCATTGAGGTGTGCCCTTGAAGGAGATAGTGGGACCTCAGCCTCCTCTTCCTCTTTTTCACTTTATGGCTATTAAGTGAAAGGCTTTGCTCTGCTAGGTATTCCATGAGGAGATGGCCAGCGTCTCCTTTGGGGGGTTCTTCTTCTAAGAAGGGTGTAAACCACCTGAGAAATTAAAGTCTAGAACAATTAGTGAAGAACAAAAGACAAAGTCATAATTATAGTTTCAAAAGGTTTGGAGTCCCTGATACATCCAGTCCACACAGGAGCTGGGCTAGTCAAGAGAAAATGGTCCCCTGGTTTATTTAAGGGGGTACATCAAAGGCAGGGATAAGGTTTCAAGGGCAGAATCTCGCTTCATGATGTCTTACAGTCAGCAGGTTGATTGGCATCTTGGCAGGTCATACCCATCTCAGAGCAGCTATGTGACTACAGCAGGTCACCCCATCTCTGGTGCTATGTGGGACCTTTGGCAGAGTTTGAATAGGCCTCAGAATGTCAGGGCAGTCAATCAGAGGAAATGTCCACCGGTCATTCCCAGACACCATATTCTTCTAGTCAATAGGCTATGATGCGCAGCAGTCCACACACAAAAACAAACAAACAAACAAAAGTGGTTTCTAAACCACTGTAATCTGGAGTTCAAAGTCAGCCACAGCAGTTTAGTGAGACTGGGAATATGGCTCAGTGGGTTCAATCCCCAGTACCAAAAACAAAAACAAACAAACAAACAAAAGTGGTTTCTAAACCACTGTAATCTTTCTACAAATGCTATTTAATTCATGATTCATTATTAAAAATTTCACTGATTAAGTCACAACATGGAGACCATTTTGGTGATCTCAGAATTCCTGAAAGCATTCATGTAATGAGAGGAGCAGAGTGTAAGGAAACTAGCCTATCAACTTAGACAAATACCACGTATGTCAGGGTGTTGGCCCACTGTTGCCATGAGAATATTAATGATCAGAGCTAATTGTCCGCTAAATACCTTATGGATCCAGCGATAAAATCAGATTAAATCCGGGAGGTAAGGACAGCTGACATTTGATACAATTGTCTGGTCCTCTTTCTATGTCCTAATGACTGAATATACACCAGAGAAGTAGAGGAATTATAATTTTTTTATAGCATCTCTTGTGTGTATTAATGAAATAAATTAGGAAATGCCAACCTCCGAGGTCGTTTGAATGAAAGGAAGACTCCAAGGGTGATGCCAGCAGAGTTAAGAGATTTCCCAGCGGAGCACAGTGGCACACACCTGTAATCCCAGCACTTAGGGAGGCTGAGACAGGAGAATCGCGAGTTCAAAGCCAGCCTCAGCAATGGTGAGGCGCTAAGCAACTCAGTGAGACCCTGTCTCTACATAAAAACAAAATAGGGTTGGGGATGTGGCTTAGTGGTCAAGTGCCCCTGAGTTCAATCCCCAGTACCAAAAAAAAAAAAAAGATTTCCCATCCATAGGTGGGGTATGGCCACACTACAGTCGATACCAATTCAATAATACAGGTTTTGTCTGAAGAATTCTACAAAGTTTTCTTTGGCAGAGATTAATAATTGAAGCAACCAGCAGAATAAAAACAGATTAAATTTGTTATAGCTGGGCTATGGTGTTTATTTGC
Source organism: Geosciurus inauris (assembly GCA_004024805.1). Taxonomy (NCBI): domain Eukaryota; kingdom Metazoa; phylum Chordata; class Mammalia; order Rodentia; family Sciuridae; genus Geosciurus; species Geosciurus inauris. The sequence goes on from PVHX01000025.1 coordinate 423,580, forward strand.
CACTGCCATCATACTAATGGAAAGGAAATTATATAAAATTAAGATATATGTAGGACTTCACTTTTTGAAATTATACAGCATGGTAGATCAATTAAAAATACCATGTTGCCAAGTGTGGTGGCGCATGTCTGTAATCCCAGCAACTTGGGAGGTTGAAACAGGAGGATGGCAGGTTCAAAGCCAGCCTCAGCAATGGCAAGGCACTAAGCAACTCAGTGAGACCCTGTCTCTACATAAAACACAAAATAGGGCTGGGAATGTTGCTCAGTGGTCGACTACCCCTGAGTTCAATCACATCTCCCATCTCCCTCCCAAAAATTATGAGTCCAGAAAGACTTTTATTATGTTGATTTTCTTTTAGGAAATTAAGGATTTTCTAGTGTTAGATATATAGAATCAGTCATACCATAGACATATGGAAGATGTAACTATATATTCTATATTCTTCTGCCCTGATAATTTTTCTAATTGCAGAAGATGCTACCACAAATCTCTAGAGTTCTCACCGTCTATAGTTACAGTGCAATAATAATTATGGTAATTACTACACATAATTATTATAATTACAGTAATTACCATAATTATTCTTTAATTATTACTGTAAAATTCGTAATCATATAGTAAGTATAGGGTAAGAATTATTTAAAGTTATCTTTGTAACTAAGTGAGGGCCTGGTCGGTCACAGAAAATATAGTTGCCCTCTCCAATTGGTCCCATGTCATTTAATTCAGTGAAATAATGACTAATTTCAATAAAGATCACAGTTTGTCAAAATCTGCCCGAGGAAATCTATTCATTGGGATTACAGAGAACAGCTCCCAAGAAGGACTGAGATCCTTTGTAATGCTTATAGGCTAACCTTTGTTTGGAGGAGTATGCATTTGTTTAAAAGCAAAACGAGAATTTATTAGAAAGCTTGAAGGACTCATAATCAGTATTAAAAATTAAAAAACTAATTTCAGAATTTGCAAGAACAATAGCATTTCTGGAGGTGATGATGCAGGTTTTCCCTGATAAATATGAAATTGAATGTATATTAAAATGTAATCACTTTAACAGTTTATTGAGACATCATCAACATATAAAATTCTAAATATTTAAGTTGTTATTTGATATATATATATATTGTGGGTTAGCTATTACAATCAATCTAATTAACATATAGTTACCATTGTAAGTATGAATGTGTAAAGTGTTTGTGTAGCAAAATTTAATTTAAAATCCATATTAATAGCAAATTACAAGTATACAGTTTTGTTGACTATTGTTGCCATGCTGAACCTTATATGCCCACAACTAAAAATTTGTACAATTTGACCAATAACAGGAGTGTACAGTTCTGTCTTCCTTCCTTTATCCCATTTTTCTGCTGTCTTGGGTAATAAAAAGTTTGGTCTGTATGTGTTAGGTTTGACCTATCTGTTAGATATTTGTTTTAGTTTAAGTCTTTAGATTCAGAAGCAAAGATTTGAGCATCAAGTACTTTATTTGGGAAGCAAATATAAGACAAATCTGTAGGAAATTGCGGAGTAAAGGAGGAAAATGAAGGAAGCCAATGATCAGTGTGTTATCATTGTGAACAAATGAACCCTACTTCCACAGTGAGCTTCTAGAGGTAGTGTGAAAAATAAATGTCAGACTTATCTTACCCAAAAGGCAAGGAAGCTAGCATATTCATATACCAACTCCTATCAATCATGGACTAAGAAATTCTCACAGGGAGCATAGACTTTCTGCTGCTTTTGATACTCTTGAACATGGACAAGATATTCAGAGAAAGCCCACTGGCAAAGAGATGCAGATGCTAGCAGATAGATGTCGTACCATAGGAGATGAACTTCAAGACCAAGGGACATGAGCAGAGTACTGATGCATTACAACACTGGAGTGAGGCGAGCAAGAATTTGGAATTCAGAAACAATGATTGGAGATATAAATTTGGAAGTCATTGACATATAAGTGGAAATAAAATTCATGAGACTGCATGCAATCATTTGGGGAAAGATGGAGAGGACTGCATGCTGAGTACTGGCAGAGAAATAACTTTAAAAATCAGTAAAGGAGGGCTGGGATTGTAGCTCAATGGTAAAGCGCTTGCCTCACGTGCGTGAGGCACTGGATTTGATCCTCAGCACCACATAAAAAGAAATAAAGACATTGTGTCCATCTACAACTAAAAAAATATTTAAAAAAAAATCAGTAAAGGATACTGATAAGGAGCTAGAGGTAGTATGGGGTAAAACCAAGAAAGTTGATAACATGGAGCCAGGTTTTTGAAAGTGCCTCAAGAAGAAAAGAGTAAATAAACCATGTCAAATGCTGTAGGTAGATAACAAAAAGGGGATATTAGAATCCACTTTTATTTTTAATTATATAGGCTTCTTTACTGCTCTTAACAAGAGTCAGCAGAGTGAAAACATGAAACTTGATTAGAATTGGTTTAGGAGGAAATGATAACTAGACAGCAAGTACAGTCAATATTTTAAAGGGAATTTTGCTCTAATTAGAAGGAATTGAGCAACATCCAATGGAAAACAACCAGCTCACACCTATTTGTGTTGACTCCTAGCCAAAACAGAGCTTTTGTCTTAACCTAATATTATCTGTGGACACTACTGGCCTAAGCTTTTGCTGTTGATCTTCATGGGTTAGAAACAGAATAGGACTGCCACCATTAACTAAATTATTAACCTTCGTTTTCTGGCATATTGATGAGATATTGTCTTTTGGGCTTCCAGGTGCCTTTGTGACCTGGGCCACCTGGACTGCCCAGGCTGATTGCTCTAGTGGCAGGTAAACATGTTCCTTTACCTCACTGTGCCTTTTAAATATTGTTCTCTGGATAGGATATAATTTAAACATTTTGGAAAATAATGCTTTCTAAGCATGTATTGACTGAGTTCTTAAGAATGAGGTTCCATTTTACTTGTTTAATAAATACAGTGGAATGACGACTGTGTAACGTTGTTTGCAGTTCCAGCAGAGGCTGCATTTGTTTTCTACCACCGCTGCCTTTAGGTGGTTACACTCACCAACTCTTTTCAGTCAGCTGCGGTCTGGCTTCTGAGGATTGTGAGAAGCAAGGAGGCACATTTATCAGCGAGGAAATCATGTCAGCACTTCCTTCAAAATATATCAAGAAGCCAGTGTCCTATCCCCCTTATTCCCAATATCTGGATATATTTCTCTCTTGAAATATAAGAGAGAGATAATCTCTGTAATCTGATTGCTTTCCTGAACTTCACCCTCATTCTCCCTCTAGATAATGGTTGGCCACCTTAATACTGCATTTAAAATGACACCTTTTCTCTAATCCTGCCAATTTCCCTTTCTAATGAAATAAATCTAAAGCGCCCATCAGTGGTTGCAAAGTTAACAAAGGAGGCATGTGTGGTATTTTTGAGGCAGTCTTATCAGGGTGGGAGCAGAACTGCCCTATTTTTACTACAATCCATCCACAAGGAATGTGACTGCCCCTGACTCATCGGTGAAAAAGACACCAGAAGTCTTGGCCTTTGCTTCTTTCTGTTCATGAGAGCTTTCTCTATGCCGGTCTTCCTATTTCTCCAGCAGTAGAAAAGAGATGGTAGCAAGCTTACTTTAGATATTATATGACAGTTTTTGCTGAATGCAAGAAACAGTAAACACAAAAAGTAGAAATTCAAAAGACATTTAAAAATTAAATAAAAACCCAAGAACTAGCAGTCACCATTATTACTTTTGAATGTTTTGCATTTTTTCATGTAATTATATGTAAAATTGTTTTCCATACATTCTATCTCATATTATTTCTATTACATGTTATATTTAAATTTGTACTATTCTATAATGTGTAAAGTTATTTGTCACATAGCACATGGTGAAATATTTTTATGTCAATAAATATTATTTTACAATATTGTCTGTGCTGAGCATGGTAGCACACATCTGTAATCCCAGGCTCAGGAGGCTGAGGCAGAAGGATCATGAGTTCAAAGCCAGCCTCAGCAAAAGTAAGATGTTAAGCAATTCAGTGAGATCCTGTCTCTAAATAAAAAGCAAAATAGGGCTGGGGATGTGGCTCAGTGGTTGAGTGCCCCTGAATTCAATCCTCAGTAACAACAACAAAAAATTGTCTGAAATGTGTAATGGCTATTATTTTTTCTTTCATAAATAAGCCCAAATCCAACTAACCCTTGATAGTGTGAGAGTTTCATTTTGCAATATCACAGAAATTTCTGCTATGAATAGACTTACACTTATGGAAATAATTTTATGATGAACATGATGAATTCCCCCAAATTCTACAAATTTATGCATTTATCAGCAAACTGAAAAATTTGCAAAGCAATTTCTTTTGTCTTTGACAATTTTCTTATTGTAAAGGGCATTCAAATATGGATGAAGATCTTAATCATTCATCCATATTTCATATAATGCCTATTTATTCACTAGTCTTCAACATAGTGTAAATTATACTAGTTTTTCCTTATTATCTTTCCGTATTTCTAGGATTTTTTTTTTTTTTTTGCATCAAGAATTGAACCTAAGTGACCTCAACCACTGAGCCACATTCCAAGCCCTATTTATCTTTTTTCTTTTTTAAATTTTGAGACAGGGTCTTCCTAGGTTGCTTAGAGCTTCACTAAATTGCTGAGCCTTACTTTGAACCTGCTATCCTCTTGTCTCAGCCTCCTGAGCTGCTGGTGTGCATGACCACACCCAGCATATTTCTAGGATTTTTAATATAAAATATCATTGATGTTTAAGCTGGGCGTGGTGGCGCAAGCCTGTAATCTCAGCACTTAGGGAGGCTGATACAGGAGAATCACGAGTTCAAAGCCAGCCTCAGCAACAGTGAGGCGCTAAGCAACTCAGTGAGACCCTGTCTCTACATAAAACACAAAATCGGGCTGGGGATGTGGCTCAGTGGTTGAGTGCCCCTGAGTTCAATCTCCAGTACCAAAAAAAAAAAAAAATCATTGATGTTTAGCATACATGTGGTAAAATGCATAAATAAGAGATTAATACATTGAATAATTTTCATAAAATCAACACACATACCCTGAGGAAGGAATCAAACATTAAGGGAATCTCAGAAACTCTGGATATCCCATTAGAATTACGAGTCTCATCTACATGGATGTTCGTTCCACTGTCACCTCAAACCAGTAGCTTTCCACTAAAACCCCTCAGTCTAATCTCAAAACATTCACCTCCATCCTTCTGTCATGGATGCCAGTAACCTCTAGTATTACACAATAGATCTATGGCACTTTTGACCACCTGTAGAAACTACACTCTATGCCTAATGTCCAGGCTTTCCTATCTGAACATATTCTTCTGGCCACTGTAGTACTGACTGCCTTGTTCTTGCTTTGCTTGCTCCCTACACCTAAGGAATTTAGCCTCAATGAAGTTTAGCTCTACTCCAGACTACAGATCACAGTTTCACTCATTACAGATTTTGGAAAAGTGCTAGGTGCTGTATCAGTAATTCTATATTAGACAAGATTTCAGATTCTCTTAATTTGGCTATGGATCTTTATTTTATTTTATTTTATTTTTTATTAGTTTATTTAATTGCATTTCAAGTCATGCATCTTTATTTTAATAAGCCATTCTTCTGACTTGCTTCTGGACCCACCTCATGTGCTACTTAATAACTAATTTCTTACTATGTTTCCTAATGACAGCTATATTTTGCAGACATAATCAGGAGTCCCATTTCCATGACACTGACCATTCATCTTTTGAAACTCCAGTGTTTGCAGCTTTAATTTTTCAAAGTTATTTTTTTATTCAGCATAAAACAAAAGGGGAAAAAACCTTTGTTTTTGCCTCAAAATTTCCTAAATCATCCTTTGTCCTTTCCTGTCACTTCTATCTCTACACTGTCATAACCATGCACTTCTCCAGTGGTCACTGCCCAGAAACCCATCAGAGAGCAGATCCTCCTCCCCTAACCTTCACTTCCCTACAGCTAGCTGAGGTCAGCCTTACACTCCATTGCTTGGTTCTTTAATCTAGTAGCCATCACATTCTTTGGCACATGAATTAATGTCTTTCTTTACAAAAAAAATCAACTTATGAACATAGGGAAATAAGTTTGTTAATATTTCAGATATGATATACTCAAATACTTATTTTCCTCCCTCTCTCTTCTTTCTTTTGATCTCTTCCCACTGGAATTTCTCCTTTGGGACAACCATTACATATAGGCTAGTGTTCTATATATTGTTTTCTCTGTGCCATATTTCATATGTGTTCATTTTGCTTCATTCTTTCTTCTCTCTGTTCTTTGATGTGCATAATTTCTATGGATCTTTTATTAAAGTCACTAATTCTTTCATTTCAAATTTACTATTGAAACCAGAGTTTTACTCAATTCACTGCTTCTGCTGGCGGGCGGGATCTGCACAAGCTGCAGGTCTCTGCAGCTGAGAAGTGTTGTAGCTCTTTTTTTTTTTTTAAATATTTTTTTTTTAGTTGTAGATGGACACAATGTCTTTATTTTATTGCTTTGTACGCAGTGCTGAGGATCGAACCCAGGGCCTCACGCATGCAAGGTAAGCGCTGTACCGCTGAGCTACAATCCCAGCCCCGTGTTGTAGCTCTTAATGAACCGGCCATGCCCTCCAGTGTTGCAGCAGACCCCAGCAATTCATCTTCAGTTTCTTCTGCTTTTTGGGTTCTTGTCTCATGTGTTAAAAGAATAAAATCCACAGATCAGGATGAGTGAGTGTAATGGTAGGATGCGTTTATTGAAGAACAGGAAAAGAACTCTTGTGGTGCAAGAGTGGACCAAGTGCTGCTCTAGGGGACCCATGTCACTATTAGCCCCTCTAATATTTTTTTTTAACTATCAGGTATTATTGTGCTTTTCAATTGCAGAATTTCCATTTGCCTCTTTTTGGAAAAATAATCCTATCTCTTTATTGATATTCTGTATTTGATGTGACATCATCATATCTTCTGTCTCCTTTTAAACCAAACTTTCTTTTAGTTCTATGAACAAAATGATCACAACTGCTTTGAATTTTTTCCTTTTAAATTCAGCATTTGATGTCTTGCATAGAAGTTGCTGTTTGCCTACTTTCCCCCCAGTGTATGGATCATACTTTCCTGTTTCTTTGTTGGTAATTGGATATTCTAGAAAATAGGAGGAACTTTGGAACAACTTTAGTTACTGTCCTGCTCCCCAGGAAATTTATTTTCATTTGTTTGTTGCTTTATTTGCTGACTGGCTGGGTGATTTTAGCACTTTTTACTCCAATTTCAGCCAATGATGTCAAGTCTCTGCGGTTGCATTTGAAGGAGACACAACTTTGCCTAGAGTTACCTTGAATGAAAGACAGCAGTACAGTTTGGGCTCTCCCACTCTTTCTGTGAACACACCTGCCTGTTAAACTCCACTAATCATAAGAAAAATTGTTCAATTGTTTACAACTTTGTCTTGGGATATCAATTTCTCTACAAGCTAATTTAATAGAATTGAATCACCCTGGGTGGAACAGTTTCTGTGGTCAGTGTTTGTTCTTTGTTTTTTGTTCTTTCCATAAGAGAGTTCCTCCCAGCGCTTTTATCTGAGTTCTTTCCCCAAAACTAGTGACCTGAATCTAGCTAGGCTTTATCTACGAATAAGCTGTTTTAAATGAAGTCAATTCCTTAGAGAAAAGTTCAAGCTGTTTAATGGTCCGCTTCTCCTTGAGGGCAGGATCCCTGAGAGAGTTCTTTGGGCCTAAGTATGGTGACCATGGCAAACATCTTTCTAAGTGATACCTACATTTTGAGTGATACCACATTCAGAAAGAATGGCAAGCTGCTTTCTGAGTGATACCCCAGGAGGGTATCTAGGATCTGAGTGCTTGGAGGGGTTCAGCAGTGGCCTGAGATTCACTTGAAGTATGATAAATGTCAAATTATTTAACATAAAATTTAAAGCTATTCCTCAGTGGAGACCATTAGTATGATTTGTACTTCAATCTCTAGTCTTCTTTATCTCCTCTCCCAGAAATTCACATTCTATTTTTTTCTCTTTTCTAGGGTTTCCTACAACTGGCTGCACCCAAGTCTTTACTTATTTTTAATTATTTTTAATTATTCCCAAGAATTGACCCAGGACACTTAACCACTGAGCCACATCCTCAGCCCTTTTTATTTTTTATTTTGAGACAGAGTCTCACTGAGTTGTTCAGGGCCTCTCTAAAGTGCTGAGGCTGGCTTTGAACTTGTGTTCCTCCTGCCTCAGGCTCCTGGGCTGCTGGAGTTACAGGCATGGGTCACTACACCTGGCTTGCATCCAAGTCTTATCCAGAAACTTTACATACATACCAACAACCATCACTCATCTATTAAAAATTGAGTTACATCCTGATGATGAATGTCACATCCATCGACTAACATTTCTCTAGGTAATTCTCATATGTATTTAGTTTTTAAAACTACTAAAGGTATTGATATATATTGAATTAAAATTTTTACTCTTTTTTTTCTTGCTTGATTCTGTCAGTCCATTCCAATTTATCTGCTTGGAAAGAGTTCACATACCTTATCTGTCTCAGGATTTGTGGCTACACTTATTACTCTCCTCATAAAATCATAAGATCAACTTGTCCCCATGTCTCCTGCCCAGTGAAGATCTACTGGGAAGTATTTAGGAGACATCTCTCATGACCTACTTTACAGCCCTCAGGAAGAACACAAAATACCTCCATATTTTATTTGCCCTGGGCCATCTGTCTTACCACCATCAAGCTCCTCACTCTCAGATCAATAAAAGACATAGCTTGAAGGTGATGGTTGAGGAGGAAAGTGAACAAGATAGCTATATCTTCCAGGGCTATGGTCCTTAAATCCATTATCCCTTTGTGTGAGGTAGGTCAAATGGAGAGTCTAGGAAACCCTAGTATGTAGCATTACTATGAGTTTTGTTTCAGATTGCTCCTTTCAGAATTAACAGTTTTTATTTTTCTAAAGAAGACACAATTTTAAATGAAAACGTTTACTTTTTAAATGCAGGCAGATTCTTGTGTGGGCTTATCCAAAGATCTGGGGGTAATAAGCTCCTTCTAGTGTTTTCACAGAGGATTGTCTTGGGCTTTCTATTACATCTCTAGGAAGGCCTTTGCAGAAAGAAAGGAAATAGTTTACTTTGACTAGGAATCTGGGCCATTGGAGAAGTTTCTTTACAAATAAGAAACTTTCTAAGATTGGGCCCTGGATCCCATTTGCCTGTCCTTTGGAAATAGGCAATATGTCCCTGTGCCATTATAACAAATATTTGAAGGATTTCTTCCCCAGACTTGATCAAGTGTCTTTATTCTCATTATGGATCAAATCTACTTTCATCAACTTGGCATTTGCTCTTTATTCTGGTGAGTAAATTTTACAGTCCTGAGTAGAATACATCATATGTCCCTTAGGAATGCAGTGTTTTTTTTTTTAATTGGGTTTGAAGTTCTTGAACTGTAAAATGATAGAATGCTATAAATTCTTTAAAAATATTACATCCATGGATGTCTTTTCTTATTTCCCACATTAGAGAAGCAGAAATTGAGTTTAATACCAATTAAACCAATTGAGTTTTATACCACCAATGGGTGGTATAATTTAGTGCTTTGTTCATTGCTACACTATAGGACTTCAACTAATTTCTACTGTTGGTGTTTTTTGAAGATTGGATTGCATTGTTAAATGCAAAGTGCAGGGAAGAGATAATCTCTTCTAGATATGATATTGCTGGAGAACTCAATTTTAGAGTTATTTCTTAGCTATCAATTCTGACTCTGTGAAATTAAGGCCTTATGTAAGGAGAGAACTCATTCATACTTATTTCTTTTTTTCCTTCTTCTTTTTCTTAGTATTAGGTATTGAACCCAGAGACACTTGACCACTGACACACATCCCTAACCCCTTTAAAAAAATTTTTTTTTAAAATTTTGAGACAAGATTTCACTAAGTTTCTTAGGGCCTTGCTAAGTGGCTGAGGCTGGCTTTGAACTTGCAATCCTCCTGCCTCAGCCTCCTGAGCCACTGGGATTACAGGTGTACACTACTGCATCTGGTTCATTCATAGTTTTTTCTTAAATCTCAAGGCAGTCCATGTATTTCAGAATAAAATAGAAGTTAAGTATTGAATAATATCTTGATATTAGAGCAGAATTTGTCATATTTAAGTAACTTTTGCTACTGACATTAAATTTCACCTCTTTGGTAGCATTTTCTTGAGTAGATAATTGCATAAATTTCTTCCATCATTGTATGTGTGGAATTCTTACCTTTAAAAATGGTTCTTTGGTTGCAAAAACTGCTATTTTAAAACCACATAAGAATTGGGTATGTGGGACTGGGGCTGTAGCTCAGTGGCAGAGCACTTGCCTGTCATGTGTGAAGCACTGATCCTTAGCACCACATAAAATACAATAAAGGCATGCTGTTCATCTACAACTACAAAAAATTTTTTTAAAAAAAGAATTGGGTATGTTACTAGTTCATTTGGAATTTGAAACTTTAGAACTGTTTTTCAGTGTTCCAAGTCAAAGAAAAATTGGCCAAACAAAAAATAAAAGATCTGTTCTTCAAAAATTAAAAATATGTGTGCATTATTAGTACACAAGAGCAAGTAGCCCATATAGAAATCATTAGGAAAACACATTAGCATTGTCTACACTAAGTAACAATATATTTGTTCTGTGCAAAACTCCAACTGTTGGCAATTATTTGCTGTTGTCTATAACATTAAGATATGTAAAGGTATATTTAAAGTAGAACTGTTCATCCCAGCAAAGCATAAAGAAATTAAGTACCACCCCTATTATTATTATTATTATTTTAAAATATTTTTTTAGTTGTAGATGGACACAATGTCTTTATTTTACTGCTTTGTATGTGGTGCTGAGGATCAAACCCAGGGCCTCATGCATGCGAGGCAAGCGCTCTACCGCTGAGCTACAATCCCAGCCCCCTATTATTATTTTTTTAGAAAGATAAATGGTAATTATTTCTGTATATTCATATAGTTGAATAATATATATAGGTGAAAGTAAATGTGCTGTGTCTCTAAATGTCCCTCTTATATATATACATACATATATATATACTTTCTCTTTATATATATATTTATCATGAGGATTTATTAAAAACAAATCATACAAGAATACATGCTGCTATGCATTTTTTGTGTGAATTAGTAAGATACACAAAACTATACAAGATCTAGTGAAAGTATCCATTGTTATGTAAGAAATTAAAAAGGGGGGCAGGGTATATTAAACATAGCATCCAGTTTAGTGATTTCCTGTTGGCGTAGTAGGAGTGAGGGAGTCATGGCTTGGGAGGGGAAGGTCATGATTGATAGGAGGTGCTGACTACATTATAAAAACACATTAAGCCGGTTTCATGACCTTTCTTAATGAAAAGCTTTTATAAAAATATTGAAAGTGTTTTATTATTTATTGGGTTATGGGTACATAAGTGCATGTCTTCCAACTTAAATATAGATTATATTTTTCTCATTTTGGATGTATGGCTTATCCGATTAAGATTTAAGAAGATTGTAGCAAAATGTTCATTATCTAATAAACTTTTTCTTTCTCTATTTTACAGCCAGACTATAGTATGTATGATAATTTTTCAAATATATGTACAAAATAATATTTTCAATCTGTGCAACAAATGACTTTTAGTGCAATACATGTATTTTCTGCACTGCATTGAAATAAGAACATAATAGTAAATATTTGTTCTTTAAAGTAATAAAGAAATCATCACAAAGTGATAGGCAAATTCATGTTGCTGATAATCTAGGTACAGCACATAACGGAAATCCTTGCAATAGTTTTGTATAAACCGAGGGAACACACTTCTACCTTCACTTAAAATTATTATTCCTGAAAGTAGTATTTAACATAGCTATGCTGGATATTCTGCAGATATATAAACCAATTAATTTAATACTAACGACACACTTTAGAAGCTGGTGAGATCTATTTCCAAAGCTATGATTCTAAACAAAAGCAGCATAGTTGAGCTAGAATGAGAATGACTGTTGCATTCCAAAAGTCAGCCATGGGCACTAGGTCCACTGATGCTAGGAAGGAACTTGTATGATTGTCGACTTTGTCTCCGGAAACTGTGATGTCCTTCCAAACCTTCCTGAGAGTGTACAGTGTCTCCAGCATGGACTCCCTATCCTCTCTCTTTCACCCTGAAGCTGTTGGTGGTTAAAGGTTTACCGGTCTTCTTTATCTCATGCCCCACTTTTTTACACAGGTGTTTCCAATTATGAAATCTTTGGCAAATTACATCCAAAACTATGCCTGCCTCTTGTAGGACCTGGAATAAACCATTTCCTAATGCTATCCTTCTCAGACGATTTCATTTCTATGGCTGAGTGAGTAGGCAAGGCTGAGTGTCCCCACACTGAAGAGAAGATATCTGTGGGGTTGAGGATCAGGTGGCTTACCTCCTGTAGAACTGGAGCATAACATCCCCATCATGTCTGATGTTCAATCCTCCTGCTTTAGAAACATATTACCCCAGGGAATCTGATACATTATTTTAATGGTTTTTTTCTTTTTCTCTGATTCAACAGAAAATACAATGACAAATTTGAGTTTGCTCATTATGGCAGATGCTAACATTTTCCTAGAGCTACACATTCCCATGGCTTTCATGGATGCCATTTCACAGTGGATTCAGCAAACAATAAGAGTTTAATGCTCAAGGTCTTCCATTCACAGAAGACCAAGAGCATCCTTCTGTATGACCCATACAGAAGTCCTGATGGAACATAGGACACTCACTCTATGTTTGTTCCAACTCTAAGGTTGTATAATTTCAAGACTTATATTTTCTATATTCAATAATAAAATGACGCTTTGAAAAACAAATTTCCCAATTTTATGTTTGATAACATAAAACTTAGTGAAATTTAAATCCCTAAATATTTTGCTCTGTAAAATGTTAAAGGGTGTTATTTTATTTATTAAAATTTATATAAATGGCTTATAGCTTAGGGCACATGAACATTTTCATGCCTATAATCAAGTAAATATTTCACAAATTTGACCAAATATTATATAATTTTGGTATTTATAAAAAAAATACACACTGGGCACAGTGGCACACGCCTATAATCCCAGCGGTTTGGGAGGCTGAGACAGGAGAATCGCAAGTTCAAAGCTAGCCTCAGCAACAGTGAGGCGCTAAGCAATTCAGTGAGACCCTGTCTCTAAATAAAATACAAAATAGGGATGGGGATGTTTCTCAGTGGTTGAGTAATCCTGAATTCAATCCCTGGCACCAAAAAAAAAATACAAATATTTTGTTCTAAAGATTCAGAACTTCCAGGAGAGGTTCTGGGCCATGTGAAAATTTAAGCAGTACCTCAGGTTAGTGTTATGATCGTGAACTGTAGGCAATACTGACTTAGACTTCTAAGAATTATCATGTGTCCAAAATTGAATGAGAAGCAGAATCTGTAGAAAGATAAGATGTGTGAGGCTTGGTTAAAAAATTATTATTTTTTTGTCCCAAATCAATTGAAAGTAGATGAGGGATCACAGGATGACAGGTAGCAATGGCTTCATTAATCTAGGATTTCATTTCTTGGGCTCATGCAAGCCCAAGAACTTTCTCCTGTTGTCTCCATCTTCTAGCCACTAGGAACAAGCTTTAGCCATGTTCCCAAAGACCCATTTAAACCTTTAATGTAATTATAGAAGTGTGGTGGGTTGACCATTGGATGACGACTAGAAATCTGTAACCTATGCTACACCAAGAATACTGTCTTTTCAATTCATATTTTTACATGTAATAGTAGGGGCTCACTATTTAGTTATTTAAAAATTTAAAGTCTTTAATATCCCTTTTAAGGAAATATTCATTAGAATGTTAATTTGTAAAGTGACATTACAAAAATGCATTCAGCCAATTGCATCACTTTTTTAATTATTTTGTAGACAACTTGTGTAAAAATTTCTTTAGTGAACACTAGTACATTCAAGTATGCATTCTGTTTTAGAAGTAAACTTTAAACAATGGCTTACCATGTGGCAGACTCTAGGTCGAATGCTAGAGATAAGATGGTAATAAAAATAAAGATAGTCACTCTAAGAACTTCAATGTACTGATTAAAGTTATTATTTATTTTTTTAAATGAATGAAATCTCTCCTTCATATTATTACTGTTCTTCACAAAAGCTCTGTGAAACAACATTCAATACATTATCTTAGTTCTTACAATAATATTGTTAGGTGGACTTTAGCTCTTTTGTTTTTTAGACATACCAAAAAGGATACAGGAAACTTAATGATATTTAAAATCTGCTGTTTTGGTGATAAAAGGGAATTTGAATAGAAAACTGAACATTATATTCTTTTCATAAACCAGTTTAGTCTGCATTACAGGCCAGAGTCTGCATTCAAAAGCTGAACAACCTGTAATCTAATATTTATGGACGACAGCAGCAAAAACATGTACCTACAAAGGAAGGAAGCATGCAGTTGAGATCTAGCATTCTCATTTTTCCAGATTTACATTCCATCAGGGCCCCTTGCCTATTGGGTGGTGCTGCCCACATTCAGGATGAGTATTTCTCATTAATACCCATGCCACCCAAGACTCACCTGCCAGCCTTCACTGAAAACCCCTCACAAACACACCCAGAAGTGTGCTTTACCACCTGGCTAGGAATCCCTCAATCCAATCAAGTTGACAACCAGAATTAGCCATCCCATGGCTGCCCCTTCTTACATTCCTGCCAGAATCATACAAGGGTTCCAGTTCCTCCACATTCTCACCAACATTAGTTGTTAATTACCTTTAGACGGTGACCACTCTAGTGGAAGTCTGGACTGGGTTTAAGTCCAGAAAAGGAAAGGAGCTTTAATAAATATGTGAAACTTTTGGTGATTCCAGCTGGGTAGAGATGCCTGGAGTGCTTCCCTCCATGACAAATTACCACAACACAGAACAGCAGCTATTTCACTGGAGTGTTTGAGGCTGAACACAGGAGTGCACTGAGGATGTGGCAGAAATTTTGCAGAGCAAGAAGATATGTGATGGCCTTATAGAGAAGAGACCAAGCACACAGCATGGTGAGATCAACCATGAAATAATAGGGACCTTGAAGGCAAAGTATAAGCAAGAGGTCCCTGGGAATCAGCATTCAGGGCATAGATAACCAAAGCACTTGCTGCTGGAGAAGCCCACTGGAAGACACCCTCTTAGGGTACTGTGAAGCAGCCAAGAAGCTTCCTCCCACATCTTAGATGACCCACGCCTACAAATCAGGCCAAAGTTGTTCCCAAACTAATAGACCAGAATAGTGGTTACCAGAGGCTGGAAAGTATATGGATGTGGGTGTGGATGAGGGCTTGTAGGTGGGGAGACTGGAGAGAGGATGCTTAAATGGTACAGGAGAGCAGTTGTAGAGGAGGGAAAACTTCTAATGTTCTATAGCACAGCAAGATGGTTGCGGTTGACAATAATTAATTGAATATTTCAAAATAGCTAGTAGAGAGGATTTTGAATGTTCCCAACACAAATAAGTAGTAAAAGTCTGATGTGATAGATATGCTAATTATCCTGATCTAATCATTGTACAGTTTATCTCTATGTCTACATATAGATGTCATACTTTACCCCATTAATATGTACAATTATCATGAACTACTTAAGATAGTAATATATAGGGATAAAGGAAGGGGATGCAAAGAGATCAATCAACAGGTACTAAGTTACAATTAGAAAGGAATAAGAAGGTCTGCTGTCCTACTGTCCAATAGGGTGATAAAAAGAACAACTGCATATTTCACAAAGCAAGAAAGATTTCCAATTTTTCACCATAAAAAAAGATAAATATTTTTAGAGGATGGACATCTCTGATTTTAACATTACAAACCATTTGCATGTACCAAAACATCATAATACCCCACTAATATATATAATTTTTATATTTTATGTATCAGTTAAACACAAATTTAGAAATAAAAATTAAATGTATATATAACATAAGATATGTGTGGCCTGTTGCAAATTATGGTGATCTTTTTTGCTTTTGATTTCTGCTTATGAATGCATGGAAACAGAGAAGACCAATGTATGGGATAAAAGGGCTTCACAATGATTTCAAATATAAGATTTAGTTTAATTTTCTGTCAAATGTCATTTCCATTGAATTTTCATGGAACATTTTTCAACTCAAAAATTGTTTTCTAAATCATAGCTTTATTCACTCTGTGAAAGGCAGGTTAGATAAGCTGAGCAGTGTAACTATAGCACATTATTTGAGTGCAGACTGTTTTACTAATGTATCTTATATGTATGACAAAACTATGAAATATTTATTATTCTCATATTTATATTAGGAACTTGTTGATTAGAAAGTAGATTAGAAAGTCTGAATTAGAAAGTCTGAATGTGATGTTGAGGTTATTCAGTGGTTTTGAACTCAAGGTTTTCAACTTTCAAATCTCTTTTCACTAATCAGACGCTGTCTTTTGTTTTGTTTTGTTTGGTTTGGTGGTTTTGGTACCAGGGATTGACTCCAGGGGTGCTTAACCACTGAGCCATACCCCCAGTCCTTTTGTATATGTATATTTATATTTTTTACTTTTCTCTCTTTTTAAAATTTCTTTTTAGTTATAATGACAGTAAAATCCATTTTGATAAAATTATACATGCATATATCATATCTTATGCTAATTAAGACCCCATTTTTGTGGATGTACATGATGGTGTGATTCACTTAGGTAGTTTCATATATGTACATAGGAGAATTATGTCAGATTCATTACACTGTTTTTCCTATTGCTATTCTTCCTCCCTTCCTTTCATTCCCCTTTGTCTAATCTCCTGAACTTCTCCACCTCCCTCTTTATTGTGGTTTAGCTTCCACATATCAATGAAAACATTATATCTTTGATTTTTTGGATTGGCTTATTTGATTAGCACAATAGTCTCCAGATCCATCCATTTACTGGAAAATGTCATTCTTCTTTATGCGTGGATAATATTCCATTGTGTATATCTTGCTGAATTTCTTAGGGCCTTGCTAAGTTGCTGAGGCTCGCTTTGAACTCATAGTCCTCCTGTCTCAGCCTCTTGAGCCACAGGCAGAAATCAGACTCTGAAGAGGTTTAATTAAATAACTTCAATGAATCTCCCCTACTTGAAATTTTAGTGCCTCCCACTTAACTCTAGGGTATAGGTCACATTATTTAACATACTGTCCAACGTTGACTCAATTTCCCTCTTGAGACTTCCTTTTCTCTTCTTACTGTTCTCATCCTGTGTCCTGCCTCTAGTCAGGGTTGCCAAATGCTGACTCCTCTGAGATTTATCTGGGAGCTTTTCAAACATATCACTGCCCAGGCCTCTTGGGTAAACAACTACTTCACCATCTTGGTGGTGGATCACACATTGGTGAATGGTCTCAGGCTGATGTCTAAAAGCTGATTGTGAATTTGTACTACAGGTTTGCAAATATTCCCACCTGAGAAACTGGTTGTAGAGAACACAAGAACTCTCTGCATGAGTACTTATAACTTTATGTGAATCTACATTTACCTCAAAATAAAAAGTCAAATGAAAAAACTCAACCTCAGATTGGAATATGGTAGAACAGAGCCAAGCAGCAGTTCTCAACCACTCCACAGCACAGACAGGAAGCAGTGAAAGAACAGCTGACCAGAGAGGAAGGCGAGTCAGTAAGCATTCTAAAACTCAGCCAGGACAGTGTGAGACTTAGAAAGACTTGGAGTTGTGTTACAGGAGCAGAAAGTAAGGGCAGAACTTCATGACCCTAAACTCTGACCAGGATGAAGTTAGATGGAAGGATTAACAAAGAAAGAGGGAGAGGAAAATCTCCTAAGATTACTTCCTCAGCACCAGCTGGAAAGAAAAGCAGACCAAGGTAAAAATGCGACAGGAACAGCAGAGACAGTGAAAGAGGTCTCAGAGTTACACCAAATTGGGGACTGAAAGCTGTGCCCAGAGAGGCAGTCATTTTGTAGAATCCACAGCTAGGCAGCCTCCCTAGAAGATATTAAATAAATACTGCTTCTCCCTACTTTCAGATAGTAACAGCTAAAGCCAGAGGGAATGCCTCTGGAACAGGTTCTCTCAGTAATTCGTGTAGAAGGAATTTGTAGGGGAAGGCTATTTGCTAAAAGTTATCCACAATGTTGGGGATGCACCCAACCCCAACATTGTGGATAAAGGGAGTAAGGTGTAGCTGATCCTAGAGATAATCACTCGCAGGGAGTAGTAACCCTAACCAGCACTCCACACAGCCTCTGCAGGAGCTCAGGCAAAGACAGGCCAATTGACATCCTACCCCACCACAATAATGGATAAAACTCTGGTGAGCTGCACCTGCCAGGATGGAGGATTCTGTGCCACAGATGGCCCAGAGAGAGCCTGCACCCATAGGATGTACATTTGTAGACAATTTCCTGTTGCTTAGATAGCACTGCCTTGAAGAAATTCCAGAAATGCCCACAATTCAAACCACAGCTGATAGAGCAGAGCCAACTGACTGTCTATCCAGACACAGGGATAGTATCCCTGTGATCTACATCAGTCAGGGTAGAGGCTTTGGTGCCACAGACAACCCACAGAGAGACTATATCCAAAGGCCCTAGAGTTGCAGACAGTGGTCAAGTGCTTAGATAGCACTGCCCCCTAAAAAATCCCAGTGGGGGGGGGGGGAGGAAACACCCATGATTCATCAAATGGCTGTACTACCAGAAGCATTAGAGAGATTCCATGCAATCCTCATCAAAATACTAATGACATTCTTCATGGAACTGGAAAAAAAAATGGTTCTAAAATTCATTTGGAAAAATAAGAGACCCAAAAGCAAAGCAAGAGGTATCAAAATGCTGGGTCTTAAATTATACTACAGAGCTTTTGAAACAAAACCAGCATGGTATTGATATAAAAACAGACATGAAGACCAATGGAATAGAATAGAAGACACAGAGGCAAATCCAAACAGATACAGTCATCTGGTACTTAACAAAGGTGCCAGAAACATATGTTGAAAAAAGCCTTTTAAATAACTGGCACCAGGAAACTGGATATTCATGTGTAGAAGAATGAAACTGAATCTCTGTCTTTCACCCAGCACAAAAGTCAACTCAAAGTGGATCAAAGATTTAGGGATTTAACCAGAAACTTTACAATTATATAAGAAAACAGGCTCAACACTTCAACATATAGGTGCAGGCACTGACTTCCTTAACAAGGTTCTTAGAGCACAAGAAATAAAACCAAGAATCAATAAGTGGCATCAAATTGAAAAGCTTCTGTACAGCAAAGAAAACAATTAAAATGGGAGAGAGAGTCCCCAGGATAGAAGATCTTTACCAACTGCTCCTCCAACAAGAGATTAATATCCAGAATATATATATAAAGAACTCAAAAAACTTAATACATAAAAAAAACCTGTTAATAAATGGGCAAATGAACTAAAAAGACCATCTTAAAAGAAGAAATAGAAATGGCCAAAAATATATGAAAAAATTTCAACATCTTTCATAATCAGGGAAATGCAAATCAAAACTACATTAAGATTTCATCTCACTGCATTTAGAATGGCAACTATCAAGAATACTACTACTGACCAAATGTAACCCAAAGTAAACAAAATAAAGGAAATAAAAAATATCAAGAAATAGAAAAAAAAAGAATACTACTACTAATAAATACTGGTGAGAATGTAGGGGAAAAAGTACACTTTTACATTTTTAGTGACACTGCAAATTAGTACAACCACTCTGGAAAGCAATATGGAGTTTCCTCAAAAGACTAGAAATGGTATCACTACATGACTCAACTATTCTACTCCTTGGTATTTATCCAGAAGAACTAAAATCAGCATTGTATAGTGATACATGCACATGAATGTTTATAGCAGTACAATTCCCAGTAGCCAAGTTATGGAACCAGCTCATGTTTCCATTAACACTTGAATGTATAAAGAAAATATGGTAGTGTAGTTTTAGTCAGCCATAAACAAAGGTAGATTATGGTATTTGCTAGTAAATCAATGGAAGTGGAGAATATAATGCTAAGTGAAATAAGCCAGATTCAGTCAAGGGTTAAGTATTTTCTCTCTTATGCACAGAAAATTATACTAAAGATCAAAATCAAGGGGAAAAAAGTTGGGGGGGAGGTAGGAATCCCATGAAAATAG
Organism: Geosciurus inauris; assembly: GCA_004024805.1. Taxonomy (NCBI): domain Eukaryota; kingdom Metazoa; phylum Chordata; class Mammalia; order Rodentia; family Sciuridae; genus Geosciurus; species Geosciurus inauris. The sequence goes on from PVHX01000025.1 coordinate 443,767, forward strand.
AAGAGAGATCAATGAAGCAAAGGAAGTAGATTGATGGGGAGAGAGCAGCAACAGGAAAAGAGAGAAAGAGTGGAATGAAATTGATGAAGTTGTGTTATGGATGTATATGAATATGCCACAGTGAATTTCACCTGTATGTCTGTCTTTGAAGCCCTACTACAAAAAATTATAAGTAAATAGAAGAAAAAGGAGAACATGAGGCAGGAGGATGGGAGGAAGAGTACTTCACTCCAGTACTGAGGACTGAAGTGAAGCAAATTATATTACATTGTGGAGAGCTGTTTGTGGGCTGTGTGTGGACTATTGCGCATCATAGCCTATTGAATAGGAGAGTCTGGTGTCTGGGAATGACCGGTGGACATTTCTTCTGGTGGATTGTCCTGATATTCTGAGCTCTATTCAGCTCTGCCCCAGGTCCCACAAAGCACCGGAGATGGGGTGTAGCCCAACAGCCCCTCTGTGATGAGTATGACCTGCCAAGATACCAATCAACCTGCTGACTGTAAGACCTAATGAAACAAGGCTCCATCCCTGTAACCCTATCCCTGCCCTTTGATGTACCTCCTTAAATAAAGCATGAGAGTCATTTTCTTGTTTAGCTCCAGTTCCTACATGGACTGGATCTATCAGGCACTCCAACCTCTAAACCTAATTCTGATTTTGTCTTTTGTTCTTCACTAATTGTTCTAGACTTTAATTTCTCAGTTGGCTTACACCCTCCTTGTCAGGAAGAAGAACCCCTCAACGAGATGCTGGCCATCTCGCCATATTACATGCTTATATGATGATGTCAAAATGAACCTCAATATCATGTACAACTATGATGCACTAATAAAAGCATAAAAAAGAAAAAATAAACAAATCTCCAATTAAGTTTAATGCATTTCTGATATTGCGGAACATTAAGGATTAGGCATGTGTCCAATTATAATTTTATAAATTCATTTTTCTATTTCCTATTTTATTCTTTTTCTCTTTCCACCTCAGTAAGTTGGTAAACTTTCATGTCTTTTCATTCTAGAATCTCTAAGTACTCATTTCTTTCTCTCTCTTCCCCATACTTCTGAATACATCAGGTCAAATTGTCCTAAACCTCTTACTAAGGGATCTGATGAGAAATATGTATGACTCATGAGCTACTCTATAGCCTAGAACAGGGACACAAAATGCATCTGTGTCTTATCTCCATCAAGCACTTCATCAACAGATCAATGAGGGAGACTTCTTTGCTTGATGGAGGTGGCTGAGATGGAGAGGGGAACAAAAGAGTCATAGCAGCCGGGCGCAGTGGCACATGCCTGTAATTCCAGCACTTTGGGAGGCTGAGACAGGAGAATTGCGAGTTCAAAGCCAGCCTCAGCAATGGCAAGGTGCTAAGCAACTCAGTGAGACCCTGTCTCTACATAAAACACAAAATAGGGCTGAGGATGTGGCATGTGGCTCAGTGGTTGAGTACCCCTGAGTTCAATCCCTGACACCAAAAAAAAAAAAAAAGAAGAGTCATAGCACTCAGAGCTGTTGGCTTCTCTCCTTTGTGTTCTCTGCATTAAGTAGGCGAACCAGGGATTCTGGAGAAGTATCCTGAAGTCCAGTCTCAGTATAAGAACTTCTCCAAATCCTTCCTTCCTGAAATAGCTGTTCATGTTTTGAGATTCCAATGTGGATAATTCCTCATTGTGGACTGAACCAAGTGTGGGGAGAATAAACAACTCCTTCTTAAATGTTCAAAAAAGACTTTCTTGGAGTTTCTCTTATGAGTCTGGGAAGCCTTCTGTTGATATGTTATGTCATGCTGATCCTAAGGGTTGGGGAAGAAAAAAGGGAAAATAATCCAATATAATTAAGAATCTAATTATGGGAGGGGGTGGAGTAGTTCCTTTACCATTACTTTCCTTTGGAAATGTGTTATGAACATTCCTGAAGGGTTCTTCCACAGACTTGGTAAAATACCTTTCTTCTTTCTCATCATGGATCAAAGTTATTTTCATCATTGCCTTGGCATTTCCTTTTTATTCTGATGAGCAAATTTTTCAGTCTTGGGTGAAGCAGGAAAAAATTTTTCAGAGATTAATGTGTATCAAAAGTTTATACCTGGAATTCTCTTTATCCTAAATAATCTAAACCTCTAAGAGAGATATCTAGGAATTTGAATTCATGAGTATTAGAATTTTAGGATTACAAAAATGTTAGGAAATAAAGAATTAATTCCTAAGGCATAGGACATTTTTATAATTGAATGAATTGGGTAATAGATTTAAAGATACTGTGAGATTTCTGAGACTTGGAAGAAACAATTTATATTATCTTTTATTCTCACAAATTTGTCAAGAGAGAGGCTGGTGACCCTGGGATGCAAACCAGGGACAAGATTGATGTGTTTCCATTTCTCATCATTTCTCAACCAATAAGAAGCAGGCTTTACCTGGTTGCCAAGCGTTCATTTAAATATTGATAAAATGCCAGAGATGAATCAAATACTGCACGATAACTACCAATCTGCCATGTATACCACGTCAGGCTTGCTTTCCTTTTCAGTAAAAAAATTTAGAATCTAAAAGAATGATAGATTCATTTACAGCTCTAGTATTTACTTCTAGTCAAAGTGTCCCTTAGAATGTACACTTTTGGAGACACATTTTTAAAAGTGTATTCATGTGGTTTCATGTTCTTTATTATATAGGACATACATTGAAACTTTATTCAGGCCAGGCGCAGTGGCGCATGCCTGTCATCCCAGTGGCTTGGGAGGCTGAGACAGGAGAATTGTGAGTTCAATGCCAGCCTCAGCAAAAGTGAGATGCTAAGCAACTCAGTGAGACCCTGCCTGTAAGTAAAATACAAAATAGGGCTGGGATGTGGCTCAGTGGTGTAGTGTACCTGAGTTCAATTCCTAGTACCCAAAACAAAACATTATTCAGTGAATGGTAGACAATTCGCACATGTTCTTTTATTTTTATTTAAGATTTTTCTTTAAATCCTATTATGCGGGCTGGGATTATGGCTCAGTGGTAGAGCGCTTGCCTCGCATGCGTTAGGCCCTGGGTTGGATCCTCAGCACCACATACAAAGCAATAAAATAAAGACATTGTATCCATCTACAACTAAAAAAAATTTAAAAAAAATAAAAAAAAATAAATCCTATTATGCATCAGACCCTATGTATAATGTTCAGGTAAATTCAGGAAGTAAAAGAAGATATCATTGCTGACCTGCAGGTGTGCTCAGTGTACTGGTAAAAGTTAGTATCCATAAATGAATAAAAATTCTACCTCTGCATGACTCCCACACAAGCTATGAATCATCTTCCTACAACCCACCTGCTAATGTAACATTGTTATATGAAGATCTTATCAGATACATATTAGTTCCATATTTTAGCTGTAATAAAGTGAACACCATAAGTTTAACAATATGTAAAAATTGTCATTTGGTGAGTAAATACAGTACTTTTTAATTGAAAGTTTGCCTGTTGCTGGATTGATCACAGGGGCACTGAGCTTCATCCTCAGCCTTTAGTATTTTTTATTTTGAGACATGGTTTTGCTTAGTGGTTGAAGCTGGCTTTGAAGATCCTCCTGCCTCAACTTTCCAAGTCACTGGGATAATAGGCAGCACCACCACCGCTCCTGGCAGATCTAAACTTTTGATTGACCTTCCTTCATCCTCTTTATTCTGATCATAAATTCCTAAGAGGCCCTAATGTTAGCCCTTTGTCTGGTACTTGAGTATCTGGATAGAAAAAGAGTATGACTTTGTGAATTAATCAGTCTATTTGTATAAGACTGATATGAGAATGGGCATGCTTTCTTCTGGACTTTTGGTCTTGCTAGTATAGTCTTATCTGGTTTGGAGATAAATCCCATTCATTAATGAGAGCTTTCCTCTGTAGTCCAGAGGTTTTCTCCTCACCTAAACTCTGTGCTCCCCACTTTATATCCATATTTCTCACATGTCAGGAAATCCAAGGCACTACAAGACTCCTCTATTCAAGAATGTCCCAGAAAAAGTGGTTATGCATTCTTTTAATCACGTGCACAATTTTTCTGTTTCCTCTATTTAATATGCACTTCCCTTTCCAAGAGACCTTTCCCATCAAATGTTCTGCATCAGGAGTAGTTGGCATGGGCCTATCTGATGATGTCCATGCAGACAATTGAAAGTGCTAGGATACGCATAATATTTACTTCACTATAATAATGGAGGATTTTCTACCTGTGTTAGATTTGGATTTTCCAATAAATTGGCATATCAAAATTTCTTTATAAATTCTGATCTTTGATGTTGCAAAAATCAGCAGGTAGGATTAGGATGGCAATGCCCACCAATCACACAACTTAAATGCAATTTAAATATTTTGTTCTGAACATTTACCACAAAGAATATGTAATAGATATTCTAATTGTCATATTTACAAGAGAACTATGGATTAGGGAATCTAAATATTGAATCACAGGGGCTGGGGCTGTGGCTCAGTGGTAGAGCACTTGCCTTGCACGTGTAGGCACTGGATTCGATCCTCAGCACCACATAAAATAAATAAAGATATTGTGTTCATCTACAACTACAAATATTTTTTAAAATATTGAATCACAGAATCTAAATTTTGAGTTACTCAGGAGAGGATGAGGTTTGTACCAGAATCTTTTATCTGCCAATGCTCTTTTCCCTGAGAAAGACTACAAAGAGCATTAATTAGAAGAAAATAACTTTGAAAAAATATCTCCCTTTCTTTAAAATCTTCCATTGTCCCCTAGTGCCACTGAAGGAAAGAACACATTTTTACCATATTTTAAGGCAATACCCCATCTGGTCTCACTCCATTCCCCAGTTTTCACCTCTCTTGCCCCAAGCATTTGTACCCTGTCTTCTGGAGATGCATCCCCAAACTTGGCTGCACATGAGATTCATCTGGAACCTCTCACAGTGCTCAGGCCTCTTTTTGTAAACATTGATCTGCTGTTTTGACAGCAGACTGATGCTTCCAAAACCTTTGAAAGTTCTCCAGGACTCCAACATGCATAAAGTTCTCATAAACGCAAAGAACTTAGACCCAGATCTAAATTTCATTCCCAAACTTCTTTTTTTTCCTGATTGATTCTCTTGTCCCTTTTCAACTTGATTGCTTGGAAAGTTTTCACATGCCTTCTTTATCTTAGGATCTATAACTTGCTTTCATTACTTTCTCTCTCTTCCTTGTACTTCTGCGTTCAGGAGATCACATTGTCCCCATGCCTCCTGCAGAGTGAAAATCCTTTGAGAAGTATTTGGGAGGCACCTCTCTTGACCTACTTTACGACACAGAATACCTTTTTGTCTTATCTGGGCTATCTGTCTTACCCCCATCAAGCTCCTCATTCACAGGTCAATAAAAGAGACTTAGAAGGTGTTTGCTGAGGAGGAAAAGTGAACAAGATAGCCACAGCCTCCAGAGCTGTTGTCCTAAGCCCATTTTCTTTCTGTGTGAAGCAGGTCAAGTGAGCACCTGGGGAGAGAGCCCTTGTGTGTCACAGCTGTGAGGACTGCTCCAGGTCAGGCCTTCCTGAAATTACTCTTACTACTTTCTGAGGAAAATAACTGAGATTTGAATGTACTTTATTATTATTATTTTTAATGCAACCAGCCTCTTTCTAAGCTGATTGAAAAGCTGGAAGAGTGACTTGTGAGTAGCTCTTTCCCTTTTGTTAGTAGTTATTTTCCTGTACTTTTTCTTATCACTCTAGGGGTTTTCCATGATGATTTTTTTTGTTGTTGTTTGTTTGTTTGTAAGAAAAGGACACACTGAAAGTTTGTTGTTTATTTTTTATTGGGAATTGAACTCAAGGGGTGCTTAACCACTGAGCAACATTCTCAGCCCTTTTAATTTTTTAATTTTGAGACAGGGTCTTGCTAAATTGCTTAGGACCTCACTAAGTTGCTGAGGCTGGCCTTGAACTTGGGATCCTCCTATCTCAGTCTACCAAGGTGCTGTGATTACAGGAATGGACCACTATACCCGGCCCATGATGATACTTTATGACTTGTTTCATCATAGTTTGGCGGGGGAGGGTTGTTAAAGGGAATAGTTCTCCCTACTAGGAGATCAGAGCAGTTTCTTTAGAAATAAGAAACATTATAAAATCAGGCCTTATTCCTTTCTTTTTCCTTGATGTGTCAGGTATCGTTGTGAACAACAGTTCCTCCACAGACCTGATAAAATGCCTCTCTTCTCATCAGGGATCAAAGTCATTTTCATCATTGTCTTGACATTTCTTCTTTATTCTGGTGAGTAAATTTTCCAATTCTGGGAGAAATATTTCAAATATCCTAGAAAATTCTAGAAACAACTGCTGTGATCCAGGAATGGATGAGTTTGTTTTGTTGCAGGATATAACTCTCCAACTGGTAAGATAAACCAGTGTATTTTACAACCACTTCTTTAAAATCATATTAGTGGGTTGCCTTTTCTCATTTGTCTCATTTGAGAAATTGAAAGAGTTGTGGATTAGAATGGGGTTGTAGATTTTAAGTCTTTGCTCACCTATAACTCAAGAACTTTAAATTAGTTTTTCTTTTGGGAGCTCAAACTCCACTATTGCTGAATGCAATGTGTTAGAGGAAATAAGATCTTGTAAGTCTGGCACTCCTTGTGAATCTGATTTTTGTTTGCCAGCTCAGAGTCCTCTAAGTCAAGGTATGGTATAAGAAGAGAACTCATTGATATTGTAGTGGGCAATTTATTTCCCCAAAAGCTCAAGTTTGGCTATGAATTTCAGAATAAAAGAATTGTGATATATTAAATAGAATCTTGAAAGTAGAAAGAATATTGATCTATTTTTCCTATTTAAGTGAACATATGCAAGACATTTTCAACTGTGAGACCAGAATGGCTCATTTGAAAATTTATACAAAAATTGAAAAGTTCAGGCATTGTATTAAAGGTCATTAAAAACAGGATAAAACAATATTTTTACATGTAGAGCTGGATCAGTTTGGATCAAAATTATCTAGATTTGCTTTATTTTGAGGTAATTTTAAATACTGCCACAAAATTCTCACATCTTATAATAGTGTTCAATTTGCACCAATTTCTACTATAAGTAGATGTGGATACTTCTCATCAGAAATTATTTTCTGTTTATATTTTAACTTTTCATCTTTGCTTTGTTTTCAGAAACTCTTTTCATAAAATCAGCAATTTATAGGTATCCGGTAAGTTATTACTAAGTGATTTGGAAGTTTAAAAAAGGTAAAATCTTAACTATTTTGTAAATTGAATATTTTAACATGAAGTTTACCAAAGAGAATGTACACAGAATGAGTTTTGCAAATAAAAATGTGTATTTTTATTATACTAAGTTCAAGAAATAGAATCCAGGGCTGGGATTGTAGCTCAGCGGTAGAGCACTTGCCTCGCATGCGTGAGGCCCTGGGTTCGATCCTCAGCACCACATACAAGGCAATAAAATAAAGACATTGTGTCCATCTACAATTAAAAAAAAATATTTAAAAAAAAAAAAAAGAAATAGAATCCATCCAACAATATAAGACCATTTGTTATTATCCATATAGGGTGATAAAATGAATATCCTTCCCCCCTCAAGTTCCAGTTGTTGTCACTGAGGTGCTGTTGTTCATATGCTTCTGAGAAAGAATGCTACTTAGAGTAGTGTTATTTATTCTAGTAAAACAAATGAAAGGTTGGACCATCCAATTATAATTTACTGTTAAGAATGACTTCTGTATATTCATATAGTGGATTGCTTCCTACAGGTGAAAATAAATGAACTAAAGCTGTAAATATTAGTTTGTGTATGAGTCACATGATGCATAAAAAGGAAATCATAGATAAGAACACATATAGCATTGTTTTCTTTGTGTAAATTAACAAAATATCTAAAACTGAACAAGTATATATTAATGAATACATTCATAAAGATGAGATTATTAGCATGTGAATATGTAGTGAATACATGCATTGATATACAGAGAAATTATACAGGAATTAATAAACAGAAAATTTAGTTGGGTGATTTCCTCTGGGAGGAGAGGGAAGGGAGATATAATCTGGAGCAGAAATTCCTGTTAGTGGGTTGACTACATTTTAGGATTATTTAGTCAGTTTTATGGCTCTTTCTTTCTAAAGGACTTATGAACTCTAGAAAATGGATAATTATTCTCTTAATTTTTACTGTATTATATTACTCAAGTGTTTGTCTTTATGTATAGAATATATTTACCCCATTCTGGATGTATAAGATAGCTTTTAAGAACAAAGAGCATTTTATTCAAAGGCCTGTTTTCTAATATGCTTATGTTGTCTCTGTATATTTTACAGACAATCTGCAGTTTGTATAATCAGCTTTTGAACATTTGCACCAAAGAATATATTCCAGTCTGTGGAACAGATGGCCGCACTTATTGCAACAAATGTCTTTTCTGCATGGCCTACAGGTAAAAGCATCATGGCAATTACATGCTTTTTCTAAGTAATGAAGAACTAGTGATAAAATATTAGTAATTCTTGTTCCTCTATGTGCAGAATACATAGAAGAAAAAAAACTATTGTGCTTTTAATGTGTAAAAGACAAAGAAACACTTGTACCTATATTTGAAATTGTCATTTCTGAAAGTGATTTTGTATTTGAGCTCGAAGAATATAGCCATGCTGGGTATTCTGAAAACATACAAATCAATTAGAATAGTGGCAGATTAGTAACCAATATGACAAGACTCCAAAGCCCTAAGGCTAAATAGATCTCTGCTATACTTTGAAATCTGTGAAATGGATTCATTCATACAAGAAAGGGACTCCTCTAATGGTCAAATTTGTCCCCTGAACTTCACATGAGTTTCCAAAACTTCTGCGGACCATAGGATATTCTAGGGAACCTCCACTCAAAATCCTACCCCTCTCCCCTTCTCCTAAAGGACTTTATGTGGTGATGGCCTTGCTCAAATTTCCTACCTCATTCAGGTGTTTTCCTCTGGCTTTTCACCTCATAAAGTCTTTGTACTTATAATCCCCTAATTGCCATCTTTCTCCAGGACCAATAACATGATCCCGCCGTATTCTCTGCTTTCTCAGGTCTGGCCAGGTTCCAAATCTAGAAAGTGTTAGGTGTCCCCACAGTTGGAGATGTACAAGGACTGGGACCAGGTGGGGTTCAACTGCTTGTAGAAGCAGAACACAGGCTCTCCAACATGTCCCAAGTCTCAGTCTTCCCTATTAAGAAGCTCTTGGTGCACCTCCCATGGAGCTGGATGTGTTCTTTCAATCATTTCTTTTCCCCTCTCCACTCTCGTTTTCTCTCTCTCTGACTGTTTCTCTACAGAAAAAGTGGCCGTAAATTTAGTTTGGCACATTACGGTAAATGTTGAATTTTTGGAAGAGCTACATATTCCCATGGATTTTAATGTGATCCCATTTTTGCAGTGAATTCTACAAGCAATTTGAATTTTTGCAATTAGGATCTTATGCTCCTAGAAGATCAGGTCAATCTTCCTGTAAGACACCTGATGGAATACTAGACATTCAATGTTCTTTCCAATTCTAAGATTCTGGCATATCAGGATTTTATCCTCTATGTTCAAGTATTTAAATATTAATTTTCAAGCTAATATTATGTTTGATAACATGTAACCTAATGTAATTAATACCCTATTTTGCTTAACAAAATATTAAAGTATCTTTATGAAAATGTTCTTTGTTCCTTTGGATGGTGGGATAATCTGAATGCATTCTTCTGGTAATTATATATGAAGAATTTTGAAGCAAAGAGTTTATTTTTAGACATTATGTTATGTGTGAAGAATAGAGTTGTCTGGTATGTTCTCTGTCCTAAAGAATGACAATCTTTTCTTTGTCGAGTGTGGAAACTTAAATTTCTAAAAAGCACCCAGATTAATGTTCTAATCAAAAAATTAGGCAATACTAAGATTGTAAGATCTAGGCTATGCCTAGGATTGAACAGATTGTAGGATTTTTTAAAAAATATTTATTTTTTAGTTGTAGGTGGACAGGATATCTTTATTTTATTTTTATGTGGTGCTGAGGATCGAACCCAGTGCCTCCCGCGTGCTAAACAAGCACGCTACCACTGCGCCATAACCCCAGCCCCAGATTGTAGGATTGATACAAAAGCAATGCAAGGTTCATGAAGCTTGGGAGACATTTATCATGTTTTCCTTTATGCTTAAAAGTTTGTGAGATGGTTGGGGTTGTGGCTCTGTGGTAGAGCGCTTGCCTAGAATGTATGAAGCACTGAATTTGATTCTCGACACCACATATAAATAAATAAAATAAAGGTCCATTGACAATTCAAAACTATTTTTTAAAAAGTGAGATGTAGTGGGGTGGCCTAGAATGATAGGCAATGATGCCTTTCTTGACTTAGGGCTTCTATTGTGGTGTTCAAGACAGGTGCATCTTCATGTCTCTCCATCTCTCAACATAAGAAACAAGAAATCCCAAAAGCTCATTCAAAACTCAAACTTGATGGCAGAAATACACAGTGACTATTTGAAGACAGAAATCTGTGACATATGCTATGCCACACAACATAGCCTTCTCAATAAATATTTTCATATCTCAAGACTAAACAATGCGATGGCAATATCATGAAACAATTCCAGTACTTTTTTACATTTTTAATCTTCTATTAGTGCATTATATATATACATAATATCAAGGTTTATTTTGACATTATCATACATGCATGGGATATAATTTCCTCCACTTCAGTCTCCAATACAACCTCTCTCCCTCTTTCTTCCTCCTATGGTTCTCCTTCCTATAGTCTACTGGTCTTCTTTCTACTTATTTATGCTTTTTAAAATTAGTGCTTTGTAGATATACATAAAGGTGAAACTCACTGTGGTGTATTTATATCTCATATAGCATAATTCAGTTAGTTACATTCTACTGTTCTCTATTTCCAATTCTCCTCCCTTCCTTTCAATCTTCTTCCTCTGCTCCACTGATCTCCCTTCTATTTTCATGAATTCTTACCCACTTTTTTGCTATATTGATCTAAAACAATTTTAAGGAATGTATCCATTGAAATACTAACTCATATAGCTACATTATAAAGAATTACTCAGCCAGTCATAGGGCCTTCTTTACAGAAGACTTGTGTTAAAATCACATCAGTAAATATTTATTTAGATATTACTCTTCCATCGTGCATACTACATAAGGGTCTGCTATGTGTCAGACACTATGCCATGCAATTTTCTTATGACACTATGTCATGTAATTTTTTAGTTGTCTTTGCAATTCATTTCTGATCAACCCCAAGGGAACAAATGTATTATTGTTTCCTTGAGAAACTTGCTTATTTTGGTTCCATATTTAGATATGCACTCTACCTCAAATTCATTTTTGTTTCTGGTTGTAGTATGATCAAGGTTCGATTTATTATCCTCTACACAGACATCTAATTGTTCTAGTTTTATTTCTTTTTTTCTGACTGAAAAAGTATTCAAAAAGTATCCAACTTAGTACTCCAGAATGAAATAGTTCAAGAAACTTGGAGACCAACTGGTTATATTAATAAAATGAAGAAGGGGCTGGGGTTGTAGCTCAGCGGTAGAGCGCTTGTCTCGCATGCGTGAGGCCCTGGGTTCGATCCTCAGCACCACATACACAGCAATAAAATAAAGACATTGTGTCCACCTACAACTAAAAATATATTAAAAAAAAAATAAAAAAATAAAATGAAGAAGACATAATTTTGCCAAACCACATTTGTACAGAAAAATAGAGGTAGCATTTTGAATTATAATGCTTACATCTAATGATGATGCTGTAATATAGGAGAAATCAATATCCGTTTGTTGTCTTCCAGAAATGCTCCAAGAGCATTTCCCAGCACTACTTCCTGCTTTCCCCTGTACAGGGAAAGGAAACTGCCTATCACAGAGCATTTACAGTCTTGACAGCATTGTACTGGATCTATCCGATGCAATCTGTTATTTTATTTTGTCTTCATTAAATGATAAGATCAGTGCAAACAAACACCTCTGCACCCAGAAGCTTTCAAAATACTTGAAGAGGTCAAGACTGAAAAGAATATTAAAAAGAATACATAGTAATGGAAACTAGGACACTGGTAAAAGAAATTGACACATAAACCCACATATATGGTCAACTAATCTTTGAGAAGAGTGTCAAGAATACACAATAGGAGCCAGCAACCATGGCATGCCTGTAATCCCAGCAGCTTGGGAGGCCGAGGCAGGAGGATTGCAAGTTCAAAGCCAGCCTCAGCAACAGCGAGGAACTACGCAACTCAGCGAGATTCTATAAATAAAAATACAAAATAGGGCTGGGGATGTGGCTCAGTGGTTGAGTGCCCCTGAGTTCAATCCCTGGTGCCAAAAAATAGAAAAAAAAAAAAAAGAAAAGAAAAGAATACACAATAGGAAAAGAAAAACCTTTTTAATACATTGTGCTGATAATTGTCTCTCTATATATTGAACTGTCATAAGATCTAGCAATAGCTGCACATAGCAAGTTCTTTTGTTTGTCAGGTAGTTAGGTTCTTTCTATCTTTTAATTGTTTCAATTCTCATAATAACACCATGGGATGGATAACTGTTATGGATGTTTTCATCAAGAGATAAAATAACTTTAGGGGTCACACAAATAATAAATTTTAGGCTTGGATTTCAAACTAGGCATTCTGAATCCTAGGGGCATTCCCTTAATTATGACTCTTTAAAAAAATTGACAAATGAAGATTGAATATACTCAAGGTGTACAATGTGATGATTGTATACATATTGAGTAATGATTACTAGGAATTAATTCATACATCGATCACCATTCATGCTGGACATAGGATTACCAGAAGTTGCTCATCTTATAACTGGAGCTTCATACCCTTTGATCAATAGCTCCTCAGTTACCCCAACTCCCAGTCCATTTTTCTGTTCTATTATCTCAATTTTTCATATTGCACAGGCAATACAAAAATATCACACAATATTTATCTTCTTTCATCTGACTTATTCCACTTAACATAATGTCTTATGGTCTCATCCACGTTTTCATAAACAACAGTATTTCCTTCTTTTAATGGTTGAATAATATTCCATCATGCATATATACCACAATGTCTTTACTCATTTATTATCCATGGACTCTAGGACTGTTTCCATATATTGGCTGTTGTGAATAATACTGCAGTGAACCTGGGAGCTCAGATATCTCTTCAACATACTGATTTAATTTCTTTTGTGTATATACCCAATCATGGGATTGCTGGATCATATGGTAGTTCTATTTTTAATTTTTTAAAGTAATAATGTAAATAAATATTAATAAATTAGTGTTCTTCATCATGCTTGAACCACTTTACATTCTCCCCAACAGTACACATATCCCCCCAAAACTAGTTGTCATTTTTTCCCATAATATTCATCTTAACAGGTTTGAGGTGAAATCTCATTGTGGTTTCGATGTTCATTTTTCTGATGATAATGATGTCCAGTACCTTTCATACCCCTATTGGCCATTGGTATATCTTTTTTGTAGAGATGTCTTTTCAGGTCCTTTTCCCATTTTTTAATTGGGTTATTTATGTTTTTGCTGTTGAGTTGTGTGTGTTCCTTATATATTCTGCATATTTACTGCTTATCAAGTACATGGTTTGTAAATATTTTCTCCCATTTCATAGGTTGACTTACCATTTTTCTTTTTTTTTTTAATATTTTTTTAGTTGTTGATGGACACAATGTCTTTATTTTATTGCTTTGTATGTGGTGCTGAGGATCGAACCCAGGGCCTCACGCATGTGAGGCAAGCGCTCTACCGCTGAGCTACAATCCCAGCCCCACCATTTTTCTGACTGCTTCCTCTGCTGTGTACAAACTCTTAGTTTGCTGTCATCCTACTTGTGTATTTCTGCTTTGGTTGTCTGTGCTTTTGATGTCATATTCAAGAAAACAGTTACAAACCATTGTCAAAGGAGTTTTTTTCTTATTTTTTTCTTTTAGAAGTTTTATGGTATCAGGTCTTAAAGTTCAGTCTTTAATCCATTTTTAGTTGATTTTTGTATAAGGTGTAAGATTAAAGTCCATTTTCATTCTTTTGTATATAGATATCCGGGTCTCCCAACAGGATTTATTAAAGAGACTTTTCCTACTGTATTTCTGACATTCTTGTCAAAGATTAGGTCACTATGTATGTGTGAGTTTGTTTCAATTTCTTTTCTCAATGTCATTGTTTCTGGTACTAAACATTTCTTTAAAAAATAAGAATACTGAATGTGGTGTGTTTTTCCCTAGTGACACCACTTTATTATGTTTGAGCCTATCTCTGGCTTTGTTCATTAAATCTAACCTATTTTCTGTTTTCTGTTTTTGCACCAATAGCACAGTCCTTCAGACAATATGGTTTTCAGTAAACTTCAGACCATATAGTATGAGTACCAGCCAGACATTGTTTTTATATTTTGATTTTTGTTTGGTTTATCAAAAGTGAATATACTCATCTATTGCTTGAATAATGCATGAAAACATATTTAAAAACTTTGGGCTACCTATGTTACTGTGAATCTGATACAATATATCACAGGGTTTAATTTTCTTATCTGTGAAATATAGGCTGTATTTCATACATTCCTTTTATGCTTCTGGTTTGGTTTGGTGATTTGCCACACATAGAATGAGAGAAATATTTATGTCACCCAGAAAGAGTGAATATCTAGTCCTCAGATCAGCAATTCTTTCACCCCACCCCTAAAAATGACAAATAAACAGAAATTTCTCACTTTCAACTCTAGTGAATTTTTTAAAACTTTGAGATCCATTGTCTATTTCTTTTTCCAAAAATCAACATATTTTTATTTTGCTTCATTATCTTGTTCATATGTTGGATGTTTCATCCTCTTTGGTATTTTAAATGTTTTCACTTCCAAATCATATTTTCTTTTCTCTCATAGGAAATTTCTTTCCTATATCATTTGAATTTCATTATGCCCTCTACTGATAGTGATTTAATCCTTGACTGTAGTAATTTTAATTATTACATATTCAAAGAAAACATACATTTAAATCTCTAACCCAGAGACATTAGATTAATATATTCACTTACTTAAAATATACCCTTTATTTCAAGGAGACTTCAGATTTAATATGAAAAAAACTTTATGAACTTTTACTATACTAGCATCTCTCTATTAGCTTTAATTCCTTTATATTTTCAGTATTTGTTTAATTTTTTATGTGACACTAAGTCACAATCCCATGATGTCTAAGAAATATCTGCTTAGAAAGTAAAATAGAAGCCGGACATGGTGGCACATGCCTATAATCCTAGCGGTTTGGGAGGCTAAGGCTGGAGGAGGATCACAAGTTCAAAGTGAGCCTCAGCAATTGAGCAAGGCCCCAAGCAACTTCATGAGAGAGACCCTGTCTCAAACTAAAACTAAAACTAAACTAAACTAAACTAAAGTAAATAAATAAAATAAAAATGGCTGTGGAAGGGGCTGGGATTGTGGCTCAGTGGTAGAGCGCTTGCCTTGCATGCGTGAGGCCCTGGGTTCGATCCTCAGCACCACATACAAAGCAATAAAATAAAGACATTGTGTCCATCTACAACTAAGAAAAAAAATATTTTAAAAAAATGGCTGTGGATATGGCTCAGTTTTTCAGCTGTGACCAAATAAATAAATAAGGAAAGAAAATAGGAGGGAAGGAGTGATGACCTCTGTATTTAAGTCTGTGACAAAAGTAAGCATAGTTTGCATAGGCTATGACTGTATTTTCCACATTCCTTAAGGAAGAATTCAGTATTAAGTTTCTAGAATGTCTTGGCTGCTTTAGTGTCACCTGATGGTCCCTGTGCTGTCTCTTCTGTCTATAGCTCTATAGGAGATTAAGGCAAATTGGACAAAACACATTTCCTTGTCTTCAATTAGAATGTAGCCAACATGTGGATCAACTGGCCTAGGAAGGAAGAATTTTTTTTCCCACTAAGGACTTGGGAAAAAAAAAAATCAAGGTGCAGTTTCTTTACAAGAAAATAAAACTGGAATCCAAAGGAAAGTTTGAATAGTTGTTTAACTTTTCGGTAAATGTTAATATTATTGACTGGAGATACTATAAAATCACCTATGATGGAATTGCTATGCAACACTTTCAATGGACAACCTCAGCTCATCTACATGCATAATTAACACTCCTTTTAGCCAGGTGCACTGGTACGTGCCTATAGTCCCAGCTGCTCAGGAGGTTGAGGCTGAAGGATCACTTGAGCCCGGAAGTTCAAGACCAGCTTGGGCAACAGTGAAACTGCCTCAAAATACAACAAATAAAATTCCTTTCATTCTTAAAAGTGTGCCTTTGTTTATTTACACCCACCTAATAGGAAACATTTTATTTTTGTCTTGATCTTTTACAAAACTTTTTTATAAAACTCCAATTCTTAAATTTCTGTAACCTAAGTTAACTACTGATTTTAAAAAGTCTTATATTTTTTAGACCAGATTTAGGTTCACAGCAAAATTTAGCAAAAGGTGCAGTTTTTCTATGTATCTCTGTACTCCACAGCACGTCACCTCCCCCATTATCAGCATCCTCCGTGTGATGCATTTGTTGCAGTTGATAAATCTTCATGGACATATCATTATCCCCCAAATTCCATAATTTACCTGAGAGTTGATTTTCTCTCTCTCTCTCTTTTTTTTGTTTTTTGGTAGGGGGTGGGGGGTTATCAGGGATTGAACTCAGGAGCACAAGACCATTGAACCACATCCCCAGCCCTATTTTGTGTTTTATGTAGAGACAGTGTCTCACTGATTTGCTTAGCACCTAGCTTTTGCTGAGGCTGGCTTTGAACTCTCTATCCTCCTGCCTCAGCCTCCCAAGCCACGGAGATAACAGAAGTGCGCCACTGCACTTGGCCTGAGGGTTGTTTCTTGGTGTTGCATATTCTAGGGATTTGGATGATGTGTAATGAAATATATCACCATTAGATTATCATACAGAAAAAAATTTCACTGCCCTTATAGTTCTTGGTGCTCCACTCGCTCCTGCTCACTCCGGCAACCACTGATCACTTTTCCTCTCTTTTTAGTTTTGCCTTTTCCAGAATGTCATATAGTGGGAAGCAGGCAGCAGGCAGCCTTTCTAAAATGGCTTCTTTCACTTCATCACAAGCATCTGTTTTCTCCACATTTTTCATGGCTCAGTAGCTCATTTCATTTTAGCACTCCATTATATTTCATTGTTTAGATATGCTTCACATATTTATCTATTGTTGTAGACAGAATATTTGTATTACTTCAAAATTAGTATGTCAAAACTAAATCTCCAATGTGATAGAATTTCAAAGTGGGCCCTTGGGAATTGATTAGATCATGAGGACAGAACCCTCATAATAGGGTCATTGACTTTATAAAAGACCCCAGAGAGTACCTTGTGCCTTTCACCATCTGAGGCCACAGGAAGAAGGTAGCAATCAATGAACCAGAAAATGAACTCTCCCCAGTCACAAACTAGGCCAGCACTTTGAACTTGGATTGCTCAGACTTCAGAATGGTGAGAAATAAATTCTTATTGTTTATAAGTTACCCAGTCTATGGTTATTTTTATAGCAGCCTAAATGAATTAAAACATTCATTTATCTACTAAAGAATATCTTGGTAGCTTCCAGTTTCAGCAATTATGAATAAAGTTGTTATAAATATTCATGTATAAGTTTTTGTTTAGACAGAAGTTTTCAGCTCTTCTTGAATTAATACTAATGAGTGCAATTTCTGGATAAGATAGGAAAAAATTGTTTAGACTTATAAAACCCACCAGACTACCTTGCAAAATGGCTATATTATTCTGCATTTCCACCAGCAATGAATGAGCATTTGGGTTACTCCACATTCTCACCAGCAATGTTGTCATTATTCTGAATTTTGGTCATTTTACTAGATGTGAAATAGTAAGAAATTGTTTTAAGTTGAATTTCCTCAGAAACATATGATATGAGACATATTTAAATGCTTATTTTCCATCTGTGTATTTTTGTGTCTGTTAAAGTCCTTGGCCTATGTTTTAATCAAGTTGTTTTCTTATTGTTGATATTTAAAATATGTATTTTAAAAATACTTTCTCCCATCTGTGAGTTCTTATACTCTGGACACTATCCTTTGTAGAGTGAACATTTTAATTTTAAAGAGTTTCAACTTATTAGTTCTTTCTTTCATGGATTATACATTTGGTATCATATATAAAACATGATTGCCAAACCCAAGGACAACTATGTTTTCTCTTATCTTCCAGCAGTTTTGTAGTTCTGTATTTTACATTTAGGCCTGTGTTAAATTTTGAATGGCTTTTTTTTTTTTTACTAAGATTCTAAGGTCTGCATCTAGATTAATTATTTTTCCAATATCACAATTGTCTTGATTACTGTGGCTTTATAGTAAGTTTTGAAGAGAGGTAGTGTCTGTATTCCAAGTTTGTTCTTTTCCTTCAATATCATGTTGGCTATTCTGGGTCTTTGACCTTCCCAGGATACACATAGCATCAATTTGTTGGTCTCTAACAAATAACTTGCTGTCACTCTTATTGGATTGCATTGAACCTGTAGGTCAATTTGGAAAGAACTGACATTGTGACTGTTAGGACAGAGCGCTCAAAGAAATCGCCCGAGACAAAGTGTCATGCTCAATAAACAAAGTTTATCGACAGGTAAAGCCTGCCAGGCTGCCCAGTGGAGTGATGCAGCAGACAGAGTTATCTTAATAGGGTTTTTATATTCTTTTACAAGGAATAAGAGCAAGCTGGACATGGCCTTGAGTGCAGGAGCTAGAATTGACCTTGAGTGCAGGTGGCTGGGCAATAACAGAACTTTGTATTTAGGGACCTTGGAAGGAGGTGTGGGTTATGGGAACAGGGTATTTTAAGTTTCTTTTTCTTAGTAGTTTATAAGTTCTGGCCACAGGCCAAGATGTAGTTTCAGAACAAAAATGGAGTCACTAATGTTCACGATATCCCATCATTTCCCCCTTTTTGTTTTATTATGGTAAAGGGCTGGAGGTCAATCTGAGGTAACTACTCCTGCTGGGAAGGGGCAGAGATCTCTGGGCAAAAGGGTGGGTTTAGGGTTTTTCATAGTGTCCAGGTAAGTTTTTGGTGTCAACTATATTGGTACACTCTAGATGACAACTATTTGTTTAACCAGTTATAAAATAATCATGTAAGACTTTGAAACAGGTAAAAACCCTAATTTCTTTAAGATTTAGTTTCCCCAAGCAATAAGTAATGAGACCTAACACATACAAATACAAGAAAATTATCTCAATAGATAAGAGTGAACCAATGTTTTAGACTTTACTTCATGTCAGTATATCAAAATTCAAATAATTGCTTGTGCTAATAAAAGATTGGGATGAATGCAAACTCCACAAATTAGTTCAGGTCTTTTCCTTGATGAGTGAAGTCTGCTGAGTGTGTAAGGGAAGAGAAGGTTGGGGAAGGGAAGAAGTCAACAAAGGGCTTGGTAGAGATCCCTTTTACTGTCCATGTAGCATAAAACCATAAACGTTTAGCATATAGTTGATATTTGGTACCTCGAGTGCTGTTGGAGTGAGATTTTGGGCTCAAGGTGTTAATGCAACACTAGGGAGTTGTCCCAGCCAGAAGCCTCCAGTCAGCTTGAGCCTCCCTCCTGCCATATGCATTAAACTTCTCCCACACAGTGGTTGATATTCAGTACCCCTAAGAGCTGTTGGGGTTATGCTTTAGACCCAAGACCTTATACAGCACCAGAGAGTGGCCCTTATTGGATGGATTCAATTGTCTTGGGCTTTTGTCTCTCCCTCATACCAAATTTCTTCCACATAAAGTGGATGGCAAAAGGTATGGGAGGCCTACATTTGACAGGGTAGGGAAATGCAGTCAGTTTAGAGATTCAGCTGTAGCTCCTATGAGTGGTGGCTGGGATCTCCCAGCCTTCAGAAACCTTAGAGGTGCTGGACAATCACAGTCACTTTCCAGGCCTCATGAGCTGTATAACTGACCAGGAGGAATGGAATGGGTTATAGGGAAGTAGGTAATATTACCTTGTTCTCAGTTCCTGATCAGGGAACCAATCCAATCATAAGCATAAACTTTTTGAGATTCATGCCCACAAACCTCCTGTGACCTAACTAAAATATTTGTAATTTCTTAATATCCTTAATTTTGTCCTCTTTCATCTTGTATTTCAGCACAAAAAATATTATTTTACCAGATAAAATACTTTCTCATTTAGAAACATTTGTTTGATCTTCTAATTTTGCATATTAAAATATATTTGTATATTTATATACCTTTCATCTCTTTTAGTTTTAGACCTTTTCTTCTGGTGTCCTGCTATCCCTGCACCTCAGAGGCAATGCCTTTTGGCATCTTCAATTCAGTGTGTGACTGTTTAGACTCCTTATCATATAATTGAATAAATATCTGTACATATAGAATCTCTTTTATATATTTCACTCCTGACAGACCAACTTTAATTGTAATATTATATAATTAACCCCAAAACCATTTAAAGACCAGATAGTGATGGTGAAACATCTTTCTCTTAAATAGTCTCATACCAGCAAGGTGCGGTGGCGCAAGCCTGTAATCCCAGCACTTAGGGAGGCTGAGACAGGAGAATCTTGAGTTCAAAGCCAGCCTCAGCAATGGTGCGGTGCTAAGCAACTCAGCGAGACTCTGTCGCTACATAAAACACAAAATAGGGCTGGGGATGTGGCTCAGTGGTTGAGTGTCCCTGAATTCAATCTCCAGTACCAAAAAAAAAAAAATAGTCTCATACCTACAGATGGCCTATTTGGCCAAGATTTTTAGAGACTACTGATAAGATCAATGTAATACAGCCCTCATCCTAAAGGGCAAATAATAGATACGAAAAACACATAAACAAGAAAGAATTACCAGAACCAGGGCTGACAGGTGAGAACCTTTAAAACAGAAAATCTTGTAAATACAAATTTCTTCTTAGCTTGGACAGGGCATGTGAAGGAGTGGAAGCCACGGCAGCTGGCTCAGATGCTCCCCACCACTCATTGTTGGCATGATTCCCAGAGTCAGAAGTCCAGGAGTGTTGACCTTGAAGGGCCTAACATCTGGTGTCATTGGGTTCAAATAAAATAACGCTATTAGCCGGGCGCGGTAGCGCAAGCCTGTAATCCCAGCACTTGGGAGACTGAGACAGGAGAATCGCGAGTTCAAAGCCAGCCTCAGCAACGGCGAGGCACTAAGCAACTCAGTGAGACCCTGTCTCTACATAAAACACAAAATAGGGCTGGGGATGTGGCTCAGTGGTCGAGTGCCCGTGAGTTCAATCCCCAGTACCAAAAAAAATAAAAGTATTAAATCTTGTGAGTTTTTTTTTTTTTAAATATATTTTTTTAGTTGTAGATGGACACAATGTTTTTATTATATTGCTTTGTATGTGGTGCTGAGGATCGAACCCAGGGCCTCATGCATGCCAGGCAAGCGCTCTACCACTGAGCTACAATCCCAGCCCCTCTTGTGAGTTTTTTAGAATATACATGAAAGTAAAATTTTAACCCTTAATCATCTTGCTTTTAGTGAAGACCAGAAACAAAGCAATCTTAAACTTTCCATTGAGGAACAATTGAAAAACTCACATTAATGATGTTTGTCCCATTTATGTTAAATCTGATTTATTTACTTTTAACTTAAGTTATCCATGAAAACCAAGTTTAGTTAACATTTTCAGTCATCCTTTCTGTTAGAGAAAAATCCTAGAAGAAGCATAAACATTAGAAGCAATGGACATTATACTTAAAATATTTAATAGAAAATGATCGGACACTTATTGTCTGATCATCTGGAAAGAAAGTATGAGTTAGTGATTTTTGAAGATATCATTACCTTTATTTATTTACCCAATTTAAATTTAAGTTTTGAATCATGTGAATTAAAGGTATTTGGATTCATTTGTGAATTTTAGTTTACAAGTGCTCTATATGCTGGTTTTGACATATATACATATATGTAGACAAGACAATACATAGAACAAATTAGCAAAGGCCTTATAGTTTTTTAAAAATCTATTAGATTAAGAGTCAACTCTTAAATTGGCCTCTGAATAAAGCAGAGTATTAAAAACCTTTATAGTTGGATAAAATAGATCTTATCAGAAATTTTAGGCATGCAGAATCAAAATTGTGAGCTCAGAAATATAGAATTTAGAAAACAAGAGTACTAGAAAAAATGATATGACCTTTTTTTTCTGTAGAAACTGATTTATCATATTTGTTCATGACCTAAATGTGAATGGTCTAAAATCTGCAAATATTCCAAAATCTTCGCAAGTGCAGAAATCTGAAACACTTTTGGTCTCAGGCAGTTTTTTTTTTCTTTTTTTAATTTAAATTAATTTATTTAAATGCATTTCAAGTCATAGTACATACATAGAGCTCAGTTTTTCCATTTCTCTGGTTGCAAACCAGATAGAGTCACACCATTTGTGTCTTCACACATGCACCTAGGGTAGTGATGACCATCTCATTCAACCATCTTTACTACACCCATTCCCCTTTCCCTCCCCCTGCCTCCCCACTGCCCCATCCAGAGTTCCTCCATTTCTCCTATGTTCCCCATCCCCACCCCCCCTTATGTACCAGCATCCACTAATCAGAGAGAACATTTGGCATTTGGTTTTTTGGGATTGGCTTACTTCACTTAGCATGATGTTCTCCAATTCCATCCATTTACCTGCAAATGCCATAATTTTATTCTCTTTTATTGCTGAATAATATACCATTAAACCACTATCTCTCACCATGCACCAAACTCAACTCAAAGTGGATCAAAGACCTAGGAATTAGACCAGAGACCCTGCGTCTAATTGAGGAGAAAATAGGTCCAAATCTTCATCACATTGGAATAGGCCCCGAATTCCTTAACAAGACTCCAAAAGCACAAGAAATAAAAGCAAGAATTAATAAATGGGATGGGCTTAAACTAAAAAGCTTCTTCTCAGCAAAAGAAACTATCAATGAGGTGAACAGAGAGCCTACATTCTGGGAGCAAATTTTTGCCACATGCACATCAGATAGAGCACTGATCTCCAGTATATATAAAGAACTCAAACACTTAACAACAACAAAACAAAAAACAAAAAAACAAAAAAAACAACCCAATCAATAAATGGGCTAAAGAGCTGAGTAGAAACCTCTCAGAAGAAGATATACAATCAATAAACAAATATATGAAGAAATGTTCAACATCTCCAGCCATTAGAGAAATGCAAATCAAAACTACTCTCAGATTTCATCTCCCCCCAGTCAGAATGGCAGCTATCCAAAACACCAGCAACAATAAGTGCTGGTGAGGATGTGGTGAGAAAGGCACACTCAAACATTGCTGGTGGGACTGCCAACTGGTGCAACCAATCTGGAAAGCAGTATGGAGATTTCCTTAAAAAACTTGGAATGGAACCACCATTTGGTCCAGCTATTCCACTCCTTGGCCTATACCCTAGAGATTTAACAAAGGATACTACAGAGACACAGCCACTTCAATGTTTATAGCAACACAATTCACAATTGCAAAACTGTGGAAGCAACCCAGATGCCCTTCAATAGATGAATGATATGACCTTTAATTATTTCAGTAAAGCAACATGAGAGAACGAGGAAAAAGAATGAGCAAGAGTAGGAGCAGAAGCGGGAGAAGGAGCCAGAGAAGCTCTGAAGTTAAGGAGACACCTTTTTTTCTTTTCTTTAGTTTTAGAGCCCCTATTGAGCTTGTCATTTGCTTTGGCCGGGGAAATTTCTGCCTGGGTTTTTTTTAAACCTATTTGTAATTAGGCCAGGTTTGGAGGTAGAAAATTATGAAATACTGTTAGTGGAATGAGGAAAGTGGCTGGGTCAAAGAACAATGGGGCCTTAGAGTTAGTAGTATTGACAAGTTGAAGTTGGGTGGTATTGGAGTCATTTTTGTAGGAATATCAAGGCCATAGCAGAGGAGAGGTTCCTTCCTAGCTAGAGGCATCCCAGTGCTTGGGAAGTATGGGGAGGCAGAGAAGCAAGGAGGCCCAGATAACCTGAAGGATTTAAGGAGCCTGTCTGGGGCCTTGGACGTTGTTGAAAAGCAAAGGGGTGAGGGCTCCTGAGGTCTAGATGTGTGAGGAGAGGTCCAGTGATTGGAAGAGTCTTTGTATTATAGGATGAGGGGTTAACCTGATGTTTATAGGTGTTATGAGAGTCTGAAGGTATGGTTAAAGTGGATGTATGAGTGTAAGGAAGTGCTTGCATCAGGACATAGGTGCATGGGTAATGGTATAGCATGGTTAGCTATTTTTAGTAGTGAAAAGCAAAGCCAGAGGTAGTTTTATTTTGTTTCAGGTATGTTTGGTTAAGGAGTTTATGAGTAAGGTTGAGAGTATGGTACAGGTAGTAGATGTTAAGTTTAGGGGTCTCAGAAGCTCTGGAGGGAGTGAGGAGGAATGGTATCATTAGGAAAGCTATGGGGAGAACAGAATCGAGTTGGGAAGATTGGGAGGGAGGCTGTCCATGAGAGCAGATACGTGGAGGACTAGGAAGGTCCAGATGCTGAGGGTGAATGTGGGGCATCAGTGGAGGTGACAGATAGAGAGGAGGCTCATTTGCTGGATCCAAAGCTGGGAGTGCCTCAGGATCATGGGGTTGAGAATGGTCCAGGGGGTTTAGTGGCCAGAAGGAGCTGAGCAGGTAAACAGGAAGAGCAGAGAGATGGTTTGGAGTGAAGGAAAGAAAAGTCTGAGTGTAGAGAAGTTTCCTCCATTTCCCAGAGTGCTCACAGAAGTTATGTAAATTCCTGAGAATGTAAGGGTTGAAAGTACCATTAGGTGACCATTTAGAACCATTATCTAAATCATATTGGAGCTATGACTGGTTGCAGAGAAAAATGAATTTTTGAGCCTTCAGATATGGGGTTAAATGGAGAGGCTTAAGAAGATAAGCTAGCAGACATCCAAAAGGGGATGGGTTTTGTTCCCGTGGTGAGCCAAAAGACTGGAAAGAGGAGAGCCAAGCATCCTGGAGTCTCTGGTTTCCCAGTAGAGATTAATTGAAGCAGCCCAGGGAGGGTCATCACCTGTCACCACTGGGAGTTTCTTGACTTATCCCAATAGAACTTTTTTTTCAAATGGATAGCTCTGTGGAAGTCTAGACCTGGTGTCAGAGTTTCCCACCTAGAGAAACTAGACTCCATTCCCAAAAGAAGACTCACCTGGGGATAGTCCGACAGGGCTCAATTAGCCAGTGTTGGAGGAGTGGAAGCAGTTTGAATCCCCGAAGGGAGAGTAAAGTCTATGATGAAACACACCTGATCCAAGTCATGTCACCAATGTGAGGACTGAATGCTCGAGGAAATCTCCTGAGATAAAGTCTCATGCTCAATAAGCAAAGTTTATTAATATATAAAGCCTGCCAGGTTGTCCAGTGGAGTGATGCAGCAGACAGAGATATCATAATAGGATTTTTATACTCTTTAACAAGACATGAGAGCCAGCTGGACATAGCCTTGAGTACAGCAGCTTAAATTGACCTTGAGTGATAGGTGGCTGGGCAATAACAGAACTTTGTACTTAGGGACCTCGGAAGTGGGAGGTGGGTTATGGGAACTGGAAGTTTCTTTTTCTTGTTAGTTTATAAGCCCTGGCCACAGGCCAAGATGTAGTTTCAGAACAAAATGGAGTCACTAATGTTCAGGATATCCCATCAGTGACAATATTGAGTCATCTTATCTATCTACATGGAATACCACACCATTTTATTTAGTTCTTATTTTATTTTTTTCATTAGAGTTTTGTTGTTTTCCCTGTATAGATTTTGTATAGATTTTGTTAGATTTATTCCTAAGTATTTCATTTGGTGGATACTAACATAAATGGTGGCATTTTTAAATTTCAAATTCCATTTGTTCTTTGCAGGCATATAAGAAAGGGATTGAATCCTGTATATAAAGTTTGTATCTTGTAATCTTTTTATAATTGCTTATTAATTTCATGAATTTTTTAGGAAATTCTTTTGGATTTTCTATGTAGACATTCCTTTCATCTAAGAACAGTTTATTTTCTTGTTTCTTCCCAATCAGCATACATCTATTCACTTTTCTTGTCATATAACATTAGTTAATACTTTCAGTTTCATATTGAAAAGAAGTAGTAAGAGAGGTACTCTTGTTTTGTACCTGATAGTGGCAAAGCTTCTAGTTTCTTTCCACTAAGTATGATGTTAGTTACAAGGGTTTTGGCGGGCAGCTATTCTTTATGAAGTTGTGGAAATTCCCCTCATTTCCTAGTTTAATGAGAAGTTTCATCATGAATAGGTATTGAATTTTGTGAAATCCTTTCTCTGAACCTATTGATATGATCATGTGATTAATTTTATTATTTAATATGAATTTATTAACTAAAACATATTGAGACAGTAATATTGAAATGAACCATGAGACTCAAAAACATCCAGTTTGTAGATCAAAATCCATACATACTGGAAAATACAATAATGTTTAAAAATGTAGGGTTAATTCTTTTTGCTAAGTTCCTCTACTTGCATTCTCAACTAGAGAGAATGATGCACACGTTTAGAAATTCTTTAGCCATAGCAAGGTCATGTTTTAACTTGATGTATTATTCCACATCAAAATGTTGTTGCTCTGATTTTTTTATGGAAGTATTGAAGAAATTGGGTCTCATGAAGTTCTCCAGGCTAGACCTGAACTTGTGATCCTCCTGCTTCATCCTCTGAGTAGCTGGGATTGCAGGCATGTGCCACCAAGACTGGCTATAATTGTCTATTCTTGTGTTTTTCTGGTAGAATGACATTGGCCTAATAAAATAAGTTGGGGAATATTCCCTGTGCTTCTTTCTTCTGGAGAGAATTGATTAATTCATAGAGTTGATAAAATTTTTTTTTAAATTTTATTCTTGAGTTGATAAAATTTCTTCATTGAAAGTTTGGGAAAATTTACCAGTAAACCAATCTATACCTGATTGTTTCTGTTTAGGATTGTTATTAATTATTTATTCAATTTCTTTTAATATAAAAGCCATTTAGATTGTCTGTTTCTTCTTGTGTGTCTATCAGCACATTGTGTATTTTAAGGAATTGGTCCATTTCATCTAAGTTATCAAATTTATTGGTCCAGTGTTATTTGCAGTATTCTTTAATTAATCTTGTAATGTCTACAGGCTCTAAAGTGATGTTCTTCATTTCTGATATTAATAATTCTTGTTTTCTCTTTTTTCCTAGTTAGCCTGCATAGAGTCTTATCTATTTTTATTAATTTTTGTGAAGAATCAGTTTTTGTTTTTCTATATTAATTTCTTGTTTTCAACATTATTTCTTTTTTAATACTCGTTTCTCTTCTTCAGATTCTTTTGGTTTAGTTTGAACCGTTTTCTGTTTTCTGAAGCTAGAACCTTAGATTATTCAAAGATCTCTTACTTTTCTAATTTATGCATTCAGTGCTATAAATTTTCTAAGCACTGTTTTTATTGAAACCCATAAATTTTGAAAAGTTGTGTTTTCATCTTAGTCTTGCCCCAAATATTTTAAAATTTCTCTTGCTATTTCTTCTTTGATTGAATCAAAGGATTTATCAAGTGTTTTATTTCTTCTTCTATCCTTGTGTGGTATTTAGAAATGTATCATTCAATCTCCAAGCATTTGACGATTCTCCAGCTATCTTAAGTTACTGATTATTGATTCTATTTCATTGTTGTCTAAAAGTAGAGATGGTATGTTTCTATTTCTTTAAATTTGCTGGGGTGTGTTTTATGGCCCAGCGTGTGGTCTATCTTGATGAATGTTCCACCTGAGCTTGAGAAGAATGTCTCTTCTTTTGTTGGGTGAAGTAATCTACAGATATTAACTTTACTGAGTAATAGTGCTGTTGAGTTCAACAATATTCTTATTGATATTCTGCCTTCTGAATTTGTCTATTCTGATAGAAGAGTGTCAAAGTTTCCAATTATAATACTGGTTTTATCTAATTTCCTTGCAATTCTATTAAATTTTGCCTTACATATTTTGACATTTTATTGTTAGGAATATATATGCACAAGACTGTTACTCTTCTAGTAGTATTGACCCCTTTATCATTATGTAATGCCCCTATTAATCTCTGGTAACTTTCCTTGCTCTGAAGTTTGCTGTCTGAGGCCAGCTTAGCTACTTCTACTTTCTTTTGATTAGTGCTAGCAAAGTATGTGTTGCTCGAGCCATTTACTTTATTTTTTTGAAGAAATTATTTAATTTTATTAAAAATTTCCAATTTGTAACCAAAATATACAACTACTACATTTAAAATCAGTTTGTACACTTACAGTTAAAATGCTAAGAAAAAACATTTACAAAAACTGATATTGGTCTACTGTAAACAAAGTAAATCTAAAAGAGCAGAGCGCAGCACACACCCAGCTAACACCAGACCTGGGTCCAGCCTCCTCCCTAGTGCACTTGCCCTATACAGGTCCCAGCACCTGCAACCTTCCCACTCATCTGGACATGGATGAACAATTTCAGTAAATGTATTAAAAAAGAAACATGAAGAACTAAAGCCACAAAATGCAAACCTTTAGTGTAAACATTTTCTAACTAGATGTTTATGTAAAAAAGCAAGATTAAAATTTTAGAATTTAGAATCACCCAGAAACTTAATTCAGAATAGGATTTGAAAACTACATTGCTAAGTGCCATCTATTTAGAAATAATAACTTTTTAGAATATTGAAAAAGAAATATCTTTTGTCCTTTATCACTCTCTTAACAATAAAGTGGGGGGGGAACATTTTCTTAATAAGCACGGATAGTGTTCACCTGCCAATTTGCTATCAATGAACAGAGCTGCAAGATAGAACCAGCTGGGAGGTCTGGTAGGATGAGATGGGAACAGTCTCAGCAGGCCATGGGGAGGGAGCCAGAGATGCTCCAGACATCCCTTGAAGGAGAAAAGCAGCACCAGCAGCTCTGACTTCACAAAATAGGATGATCAGGTCCCTTCCTCAAGATCACTGAAAACATACAGCACTTTCAAACATCACATGGCTTGAGGAAAAGGGGGCAGATTTCCAAGTCAGGTCACTTTCTGATATCTCTAGCATCAAAATAGTTCCAACACTAAAAAATCATTTGCACTTTTGTTTTAAAGCTTAATTTTCTACTCACTGAGATTAATTTGTGCTAACACCAACATGCTTATTTTTTTTTAGATGCAGATTTCTTTTTGAGTGAGATAAAAGGGCGACCATCACTAATATTTTAATATGAACTGGTTAATGCAAATTTCCTTCTTCCTAACACTGGAGATGGGTCATGCTTTGGAAATTTTAATAAGGACCAATGGGGAAAAAAATGCAGATAGAAAGGTGTCCGGGTAGAAAGGTAGAAATGTAGCCTCTGAGGAACTGGTCAGATAGAGGGAATGTATGCAGGTAGACAGGGCTCAGAGTATCATGAGGTCATGCCTAGGAAGAAATGGACCAAGTAGTTATTGAGATCCAAATTAGCTTTCTTTTTTAAAAATATATATATTTTTAGTTGTAGATGGAATGGACACAATGCCTTTATTTTATTTATTTATTTTTATGTAGTGCTGAGGATCCAACCCAGTGCCTCACA
Source organism: Geosciurus inauris (assembly GCA_004024805.1). NCBI lineage: Eukaryota > Metazoa > Chordata > Mammalia > Rodentia > Sciuridae > Geosciurus > Geosciurus inauris. Next base: position 473,375 of record PVHX01000025.1, read on the forward strand.
CGTGCTAGGCAAGCGCTCTGCCACTGAGCCACAACCTCAGCCCCAAATTAGCTTTATTACAAAAATTCATCCAAAACCAAGACACCTACTATGCCAGTGACTGTTTCTTGAGCCGGTGGGAACTACTGCTGTACCTGGAATGATCCCTTAGTCAGTCGTGACGTGCTGCGGTGAGGTAGTCTCTCCTCCACTCCTTGGAAACTGCAAGGAGTGTACCTGCCATCGCTTGATTGGTGGAGGCTGCCCATGGTAGCTGCTCACTTTGCTCTGGACACTCCCTACTTTGCTTCTTTTATCATCCACCATGGCCAGCTAGGTTGAGGAAGCATGTGTGGATGTTCCTTGAGTGGAAGTGCCCCTTGATTTTCTTATGATGAGTGTGTTCGGGTCTCTTAGGAGTGACTGAGCAAAGTCAGGTTCCTGGAGCACCTGTCAGCTCTCATTCACTATCTCTTTTTTCCTACAACCATGAAAAAACTGGGCCACTCAAAGCATGTCTTTTTGCTTCCAACCCCAAAACTAGAGGGAATACCAACTAACTATGAGAGCCATCAGGTATTTCATCAGAAAGGGAATCAAGTCTGGACGCCTCATCCGAGTAACCTGATATTGACAAGGAATGTGATATTCTTTGCAGTGTTCTTATATCCATGTTGTTTCCCAGATGCCATGGTAAGCTTGCTCATGAAAGTAGCATCCAATTACAACCAAGAGTGGGACCAGATAAAAAATGCTGAACACATCAATCTGGATCATAAACTCCACTAATATTAGTGGGGTGTATTTTGTTGGCCTCTATAATGTTGATGCATTGAGATATTTTGTTCTTGCTCCCCTCTGCCTGAATGTGGTAGTTGGGATTTCTCTCCTCTTAGCTGGCATTCTATCTCTGAACAGAGTTCGAATTGAGATTCCATTAGAAAAGGAGAACCGAGATAAATTAGTGAAGTTTATGATCCAGATTGGTGTTTTCAGCATTCTTAATCAATCCATTTACTTTTAATCTATATATGTCTTTAAAGTAGACAACAAATACTTAGGTCTTTTTTTTATATGTTTAATTACCTTTGTTTCTTTAAAAAAATTATTGGTGTGCATGTGGGTTTCATTGGGACATATTTGTATATTCATATAACATAATGAGACCAATTTCACTCCCCAATACATACCCTTACCCTACTCTCTTCCCTTCCTCTGAAACCCTTCCTCTCCCTTAAGAGTATTCCTTTTGCTTTCATAGTGTCTGTCATGCTTTTTGATTGACTCTATTACCATCTTTCCTTTAATTGACATGTTTAGAACATTGGGATACAAAATGATTAGCGATACAGTTGGGTTAATATCCATTGCATGTATTTTCTTCTGTTCTTTTATTACCTTTTGAGATTTTAATTATATCTTTTATATTATTCAATTTTCTCTTTCTAGCATAGTATTTATTCTTTTAAACTTTTCCCCAAATTAATTTCGACTTGTGAAAAATAATCTCATGGAGTGCTTTTCAATAATACCCACTATCTTGCTTTTTCACTTTTGTAGTTGAGATCTTAGTCAAAGAAGACAATGCTTTGCATGAATCATTTAAATATGAATAAATTAATCAGTGTTTAATTGATCAATGTTCTGCTCTAATTGTGAACTTCTATCCAATTTCTTACAGATGATTTGATTCTGAAATTAAACAAACATCGTAAGTGTAATGAAAATAACTAGATGCCAGGGATATCAATGAGCAACTCCCTTACACAAACAAGATCCTGATTTTAGAGGATTCAGAGGAGACAAATATCAACTAAGACTGTCAAGGAATGCAAATCTGTAAGAAATTATTTCTACTCATGCTTTATATTTAACAAATATGGAACATGATTTCCACAAAACTAATCTGTGGAGTATAATAAGAGCTTTCTTTTGAAGTCCATAGGCTCTTTTCTTTCCATTTATCTCTATGTCCAACACTTTTTATCTTTTGGTAGAGTGTTGGATCATCTTTCTCCTTATTCTCTGGTGGGATACAATCAGTCCATGCCCAATTGGTGAGGAACATTCCAGCAAGCCTCTAGATACAGAAATTCCCCAGCAGGAGTTGGTTATCCACTTCAGTATTTTTTCTCTAACTGCAAAAGTATTCAGCACTCACCTTTCTTCCCATAAGAAAGGATTTGAGCATCACACCCTGACCTTTAGAAACAAGGTTCTACTAAGAATTCTCCATGATCCCAGTTTAGCTGTATGGTCTCCTGGTGGTTAATGTCACCAAATCACTTTTTTCTCTCTGAGACATGAGATACATTAAATTGTTAATGTTAAAAAGTTTATTAAACTTCTACCTACAATTTAGTTCTAAACATTATGTAGTATCCAAAGACAAAACAAAATAATAACTTGTACTATGCAGTACCCTGGGACAGGCCCACTAAGCATTTTACATGTTTAGGTTCAATCCAGATAGCTCATCTCTGTTACTGCTCTGAGTGGTGAATTTCTTTATCAACCACTAATGAAGGTAGTGACTGGGAGGGCTAGAGAGGGCTCCAGGGACCTATTGTCTGTCCTTTAAACTTTCTGTCATCATTTCTTTAATTACAAAATTTGAATACTACATGGATTTTTTCTTCATTAAATTATACTTACTAATCTACATATCTAACATTGCTTTTCACAATGAATTTCAAAACTTTCATAGACTTTTATCAAAAATTCCAAAAGGTTTATATTTGCTTTTGTATCAGGTCATATGCTGCCTCTCCTGTCTTAATCTGTTGATGAAAACACATAATAGAAGTTCAGAGCATAGGATATAAATGGCTTCTCAGCAACTTTTACTTTATGTTTGATAGATCTACCACAAAAATCTCTGACAATTTATATAAATAAGAGTTAGTGTAAGCATAATAGTCACTTCAATAAAGGAACATTTTTTGCACTTCCCATATTTGAGTGCAATTCAGTGAGCATGGAAATTACTAAATCCACAGCTTCCTTTCTAAATCCTGGGTTTTTTCTCCAGAAAGGATGGGGGGAGGGAAGGGTAAAATTAAGATGACAAACATCTGACAAATACATGATTTAAGGGTAGGTAGTTTCAATATTTTCTCTAGCACTTAAAATAAAATATAATAATAATATAAATCATTATTCTCACATTTTAAAGAATAATAATTAAGACCAAACATTATAGCAAAGTTAGTAAAGAATGGAGGGGTTTATATTCAGACAGATCTTTGAACTGCTAAAGCTCTTCCTACTAAGTCAATTCAGTGAAACAGGTTGATTATGAAAATATAACTCTGACTAAATAACTTCTTTACTTGAAAAACTTTCATTGTCTATTAGGTACCTATGTGATGGGATGAAATTACTTAACATGATAATTCACACCATTATCTCATCTGATCTCAACTTAATACCTCAGCCTCCTCTTTTATTTCAAAAAAAGAAAATCACATATTATGCTCTGGCCCAGAGTTCCCCAAAGCTGACTGGTCCTGAGACTTATCTAGGATCTTTAAAAATATACCAATGTTTTTATTATTTTATATGTTTGCTTCATTTGCAAATAATTGTTTCATAGTCCTGGGTGGTGAGACTGAGCACTTGTAGGAATGTCTCTAACTAATATCAAGTGCTGGTCGTAACATTGTACCATAGTCTCACTAGACAAAACCGGTTAAACAGAATCTGTCTGTATTATTTCTTACAATTGTAAACTTACAAAATACAAAAGAATTAAATTTTAAAAAAGATGCAACTGGGTACAGGGCTCTCATTGCATTGAAAACTACTGAGGAGACAGGCATATGTCTAATTACAGTTAACAAAAGTTCTCTTTGCTTGCTTCAATTCTCTTGTTCCTTCCAACTCAATTACTTGGAAGCTTTCATATTTCTCTTTTATTTTAGGTTCTGTAATTGCTCTTGTCATCTTCTCTTCCCCATACTTCTGTGTTCATCAGATCAAATTGTCCCCATACCTCCTACTAAGGGAAAATCTATTGAGAAATATTTGGGACACCTCTCATAACCTACTTTACAACTTCCAGGGAGGACACAGGACACTTCCTGTCTTATCTGAGCTACAGCTGTTGTCCTTGTGGCCCATCTTTTCTGTGTGAAGCAGGTCAAGTGCACACCTGGGGAAACAGCCCTTCTGTGTCATTGAGAGGACTGCTCCAGGTTGGGCCTCCCAGAAACAACTGTTATTACTTTCCAAGGAAAAGTTTTTATTCAAATGCTTGTGTTTTTTTTTAATAAAATATAATCCAGTTCCTAACTCCAAGAATTGCCCAAGGCCAGCAATTTCTTATGTGTGAAAGGAAATTTGAACCAAACTTTTTCTCATATTTCTGAGGAGCTTTGTTTACACATGCTGTAGTTCTTGTTGAATCTGAGAGATGGACAAAAGAAAAGGGAACTTATCAAGCTACAGGGTAGAATGGTTCTTTGACTAGTAAAAAAGTTTCCACCCCTAGCCCTGGATTTTGTTTGTCTGTTTCACAAGTTATATAAACCATTAGGATGTTTGTGCTCACAGACATAATAAAATATTTTTTTCTTCTCTCATCATGAATTAAAGCTATTCTCACCATGTTCTTAACTTTTCTTTCTTATTCTGGTGAGTATATTTTCCAATCTTGGGTGAAACCCTTCATATATCTTAGAAAGTGCAGGGAATAATGACTGTCACTTAGGAAAGGAGGGATTGATTATGTTGGGGTTATAACATTACTGGCAAACTAAAACAAGTGTGTTACAAACGTCTGCAAAATTGCGTCAGTGAACTGCTGTTCTCAATTTCCCCATTACAGACAGAGTGGTGGGTTAGAATGGGCTGTGGACCTCGGTTCTTTGAACAAAACATCAAGCTTTTTTCCCATAAAGCATGAATAAAAATGATTTCTTCCAGATCTGGCATTTCTTGACAGTCTGAGTTGATGTTGCCTGCTCTCAGGGCTCTAAAGTCAGGGCCTTGTTTGCATAAGGAAGTAGCTCATTGATATCCCTGGCACCTGGTTATTTTCGTTACATTTATGATGTCTCTTCAATATCAGAATTAAATCATCTGTAAGGTATCGTTAAGTCCACATTTAGAGAAGAGAACTGATTAATTGAACACTGATTAATTCATGGAAAGCCTTGTCTTCTTTGACTACAATTTCAAAAATAAAGGTGAGAAAACAAAATGTTGGGTATTATTAAAAAGCAGTTCATCAAATTATTTTTCACAGGGTAAGATTATTTCTGAAATTTTAAAATGTTTGATTTTATTTCATTAATTTATTATTCTACTTCTGCCATTAAAGACATCACATTATTTGCATTTACAATGTAGACAATATTTATGTATTTCTGCTACTCAGAAATGGGGTCAGTTACTATCAGGAACAATGGCTTTTCTAAGACTTTGATTTTTTAAATTCTTTTCATTTGTGTGTTTTTATTTGTTTCATTTTTTGTTTTTAGAGAAATTTACATTTACAAAATATCAGAAGGAAAACATAAGGTAATACTGATTATTGAGAAAATTATCAAAAGTAAACTATTTTCATTTTTTATATTATAATGTTATACAATTTTCCAAATGAAATGTACAAATAAAAGGCTCATACAAAGGTTAAAAATCTATAATATCATTACATTAAGTTCAGAAATTGAAGCACTCCAAAATCATGTGACATCACCCTGATAAGATAAAAACGTATGTGTGTTGTTGTTGTTCCAAATTTGGGGTCTAAATCTTATAGCATGCAAATATCTGTTAAAGATTGTTTAACATAGGCCTATAAAAAGAGCTACTCCAATTATATATTTTAAAAGGCCATGTATATAGTGGAATATTACACTTTGGAAAAATGAATAATAGCTCTAAGCATTAGACTAGATACAGGTTATAGAAAACTGTAAAATGAAGATCACATAAGAATACAAACTATTGGTTTATGTATATAAGTTATGAACTAAATATAAACTACATTTTCTTTGAGAGTGAGCATATGTGTGTGTTTTAAAATTGTAGAACAAGAAAGTTACTAAAAATAGATATATTTTGCAATTTATTTGAGTGCAATAGGAATACTGACATGACATGAGATAGGAGAAGAGAGAGGTGTTTGGCCAATACATCAAAACTGAAGTGGAGCAAATTATATTACATGCCTGAATGATTATGTCAAAATGAACCCAATATTAGGTTTAACAATAATGCACAAATAAAATATTAAAAAAGATTAACTTTAAAAAAGAGAGAAAGTTGCATGTTCTCCTTTGAAATAATAGACAACATAAAAGTATTCATATATTTAAAAATTTTATGTGGATGTGGTTATATAAGGTTTTGTTGTCAAAGTAACAATACATTCATACTGTTTTGATCTGTGACATTTCATATTAGAACAGCAGAACATTTTATTTAGGTGTTCATTATCTGATAAATTCCATGTGTTTCTCAGTATTTTCCAGATGAACTCCTTTTGTTATTCATCTTCTTGAATCAGTGAGTTTGAACCAATCTGTGCAACCGATGGCCAAAATTATTCCAATAAATATATATTCTGCAATAAGGAGATGTAAGAGCATAATTCTAAATGTCTGCTCTTCCAAAATAACAAAGTAGCCACTAAAAAAGAGGAAAATTCAACTGATACCTTCTGCAATTACACATATACAAAATAACTAATAAATGAAAAAGATGCTTGGCAAACACTCATATCTTTGCCTACAGTTCCCACTTCTTAAAAAGAGTTTTGCATCGGAGATATGTGATCAAGCTAAATATGCTGCAAATGAAGAAATCAATTGATTTATGTTAATTGATTTTATTATAATTTTCTGATGGCAGACTGGAGATCAATATACTGAAATTCAGAATTCCTGAGACTGGACAGTAAATCTCAGTAATGCCATGAGAAACAACTTTGCAGATCCCACCTATGGGGAGTGTGATTGGGTCAGCAGTACATTCTGAAGTCCATCACCATGGGCCATCACAATGCATGTTAGAAAGAGTCTCCTCTGAGAGTCTCCTGAACGTCCAAGAAAACTTTTTAAACCTTCTACAGAGTTAAGGACAGTCCAGGGCATTTCCACCAACTTCCTTTCTAATAGCTAGTATTCTCTAGGATGTTTCATTGTACTATAATGTTTGATAGAGAATGAAAACTTATCTTCACAGAATGACAATTATTGAGAAAATTAGTGTCAGGAAGCTTCCTTCAGGTTGTCTTAGTTTTTCAAAAATATTATGGGACACTGGCTCTATAATTCAGGCACAAGGAAAGTGAGACAGAATTTAACAGTATTTAAAACATGTCATTTTGGTAATGAAAAGGCAATTCAAATAGAAAAATCTTGCTATTTGATATTTTTAAAACAGCTTTCTTAGGTATTTTCATATCAAAATAATTATTTTAGATATAATTCATTGATTTTTAAAATAAACATACAGATATTTGTAACCATACTCACAGTCCAATTTTGGATCTTTTGAATTACTCCCAAAGGATTCTTCTGATGGCAAAAAATTCCTCTTCCTATTCCATCCCAAAGCAATCCCTAATATATATTCTCTACCTATTGTTTTACCTTTTCTCTGCATTTTATAGAAACAGATAAATGAAGCAAGTTTTGAAGCTTGCTTCTTTCAATAGGCATAGTTATTTCAAAGTTCATATCATGTTTCAAAGTTTATATCATGTGCCAGTACTTCATTACTTGTAAATGATAAATGGTATTACATTTTGTGTTGATAAACTGCAATGTTTTCATTTATTTGCTGGTTAATATCCATTTGAATTGATTCTGCTTTTTGGTTAATATGAATAATACTGCTAAGAACACTAGTGCATATGTATTTGTATGGAAATTTTTTTCTCTCTTGTGTGCATACCAAGATTAGAATAGATGTATGGTTCACATGATAAGTATATATTTAACTTTTTTAGAATCTGAGAAACTTGTTCTCCAAAGTGTTGTATCTTTTCACATTCTCACCAGCAATACAGGAGTTTAGTTATGATATGGATTTCCTAGAATAGTAGATAAAGGAGGCTAGGGGGATTGAAATTAAGACCATATGAAGCATTAACCTAAATTACTTGACAAAATAATTTGATCTATACAATTTAATACTTCAGAGGAAAGTGAGAGCTCTCAATAACAAGTGTTGGTGGTGGTGTAAAGAAATAGAAACTCTTGTGTATGGTCAATGAGAATGGAAAATTGAGCAGCTTATGCAAATCAACATAAATATCCACTGACAAATGAATGGATGAAGAAGAATGCACAATGGAATATTTTCAGCCTTAAAAAGAGGAAAATCATACTACATGTAACAATATAAAACAATATGAATGAACTTTAAGGATATTATGCTAAGTGGTAGTCATAAAAAAGACAAATACTTCATGATTCTACTTACATGAGGAATCTTTTTCTACTTGAATTGCCTTTTCATTACCAAAATGACATGTTTTAAATACTGTTAAATTCTGTCTCACTTTCCTCGTGCCTGAATTATAGAGCTTGAACTCATAGGAGTAGAAAGCAAATGGTAGTTTCTAGGGACTGAGAGTAGAGGTCCCAGGAAGTTGCTATTCAATGAGTATAAAGTTTCAGTTATATAAGATGAAAAGTTTTGAGATTTACAATCTGAGATTTACAATCTGAGATTTACAATTAATACTGAATATTTACACATTTGTTAAAGGGATGATTCTATTGTTTGTGTGATTTCTTGCAGGTATTAGCAATTGATTGATGGTCTTGAGAGTGGAATTGGTGTACTCACAGGCTTTAATATATCTCCAAGTAATTCTGCTTGAATTTAGTTCTTTAAACTATTAGAAGTCTAGACCTCTGTTGACTTAACATTTTCAGCCTCCCTTTTTTCTTTTCATGTTTGATTCTCAATTTTTTTCCAAATTATCTGCTTGAAAAGTGTTCACATGTCTATCTTAGGATCTTTAAATATACTTTTTACCTTCTCCTTTCCCCATACTAAAGGGTTCATCAGATAAAACTTTCCTAAAGCCTCCTGCTAAGAGAAGATCTATTGATTAGCACTTGGGAGGCACCTCTGCTGACCTACTTTATAGTCTTCAGGGAAGACACAGAATACCTGTCTTATCTGCACTGAGCCATCTCGATCTTACCCCCATCAAGCTCATCACTCTGGTATCAATAAAGATACTAACTTGTATAAAAATGGATGGTTGAAAGAGATATCTGGCATGTTTTCAATGTTCTTAAATTTGTTAAGACTTGTTTGTGACCTAATGTGATCTGGAAAATGATCTATGTGTGCTTTGTGTTCTATTCAGCTACTTTGGAGTGGAATGTTCTGTAGATGTTTGTTAGGTCGATTTGGTCTTAGTGTTATTCAGGTCTTTTATTTGCTTTTATCTTCTTTTTGGATATTCTGCCTATTACTAAAACGTATTGAGGAATTGAAATTCCTACAGTAGTTTTGTTGCTGGAATATGATTTGATTCCCTTTACTTTTTTTCTTTTATGTCTCTTCAACGGGCATTTTCTTTGTGAGGCTTACATAAAACATTTTATAAGCATCTGTTTTTAACTGATGATGGTTTAGCTTTGATCACATACAATGACTATGCTTTTCTCTCCCACTACACTTTGTTATTAACGTCATACTTTGTCCGTTTTAAATTGTGACTTAGCTATGAATTTATTTATTTGTATTGAAAGCTCCATTATCTTTTATATTGTAAGAGTTCTTACATATTCCAGATACAAGTTTCTTCTTAGATATGTGGCTTATAAATATTTTTTCCTGTTCTGTGAGTTCCATAGAGTATGACTTTGGAAATTTTTATGATAAAATTGACTGATTTAGGGAAAAATGTTCACAAACAAAGTGACTAATTTTAAGAAAAATTCTGAGTTATCACTTTCTGGGTCAACACATATAACATTCTAGCACCCAGAAGCAAAGAGATTATGTAAGCAAACTTACATATTTGATCATTTAAATTGATTCCAATACTTTACAACCCCAAATCATGTTTCAGTGAAAATCCTTGCATAGATGTAATTTTCTATTGGTAGAGATGTATTTTTAGGGTACGTTTATGGATGTTGGTTTGCTAGGACAAGGGCTAAGCATGAACATTAGCAAAATATAATGAAAATGTAATTATATTACCACAATTTATCCATTAAAGGAAATATGAGTCATGGGTCATGCTATTTTGTATTTCCCTTTACAACATTTGAGAGGGGCTCTGTCTTCTTGAAACTGAAATGCTTTATTAAAGGTTTTAATATTTAAGATTTAGCATGTAGGTATAGCTTAGTTTGTATTTTTATAAGTAAGGTTGAATAAGTCAATTTCTGCCTCATTGATTTGAGATGTCATGTTTACCACATACTAAATTCTCAAATGTACTTTGGTCTATTCCTTGATTTTATAACTCTTCTATTGTCCTAGCTATTAGAAGCTGGTTCTACAGTGTTAAACTATAGAAGATTCATAGTATGTCTCAATAAAGAATACAGTTACCAGACCCAGCCTTTAGCTTGTGGTTCAGTTTCTCCTAGAAGTCTTCACTGTTTATTCTCCCTATGAAATATAGATTGAATTTTTTAAACTTGTTTACTGCAATGCTGATATATATATGTATATATATATACATACACATACACACATATATATTAATAGTTAGCATATATATAATTAGCATATATATAATTAGCACATTAATATGACATCATAAAAATGTTCAATCATATTATTTAAAAACAAAGAATGTTTTTCCAATTGTTCAAGTACATGTTTGTGTTTTTCATATGTGTTTTAGTGTAACATATAGGATTTGTACATGGTTACTAAAGTTTATTCCCAGTGTTTTATTTTCTGTTATAATCTTTTTTTTTTTTTTAACTTTTGTTGGTGGTACTAGTACTGGGGATTGAACCCAAGGCTTTGTGCATGCTAGGCAAGTGCTCTCCCACTAAACTATATTGCCAGTCCTCTTTCTTATGATTTCAATGGTATTTTTTCACATCATTATATCTTCCAGTTAATTACTTTTCTTTATATAAAGGTGGTTTGTTTCTGTGTATTAATTCTATATTGTGCTATGGTGCTAATTTTTTATTATTTATTTGTGACGATTTCCTAGGTCTTTTAATGTGCACTCATTATCTGAATATAAATATAATTCCCCTTTTCTATGCTTATGTATCTAATTAACATTCCTGTAAACACCATAACCTAATATGCCTAAATCCATGTTGAACAGTGGTATAATTTGAATATAGTTTGACCCCTATTAAGTTCATAGTGGAATTTAATCCCCATTGAGAGGTGTTCAGATGGTGGAGAAGCTTAATACAGCTATTGATACTGGTCTTGGAAATGAGGATGGGGTCCTCGTTTCTCTGGTGTTGAAGATTAAACACCTGAGAAACTCTGAGGCAAGCATAGAAAGCAAGTTTTATTTAAGGGACGGAACAGAGATATTAGATTTCTCCATAAAGAAGGAGACCCAGAGCTGGTGTCCATGGAAGGGGTGTGTGTCTTGCCCCTTTACAGATCTCAGCTTTTCTTTCCTCCCCTACTCCTCTTGATTACATGACCAAAAGACAGGAAAAGAACTTCCCAGGGGGCTACCTCTCCCTATTCTTCATACCTGCCTAAACAGAAGGATAAGAGTGGCTCCCTTGGGTTGGGAGGAGCAGTTCCCCAGATGTTGGTAACTGGTTGAAGTAAGAAAGTGCTCTGGAGGTGTTAGCCTTCCATTTCCTTTTCTTTGAATTAGCCCCCATCTTCCAGATCATCCACTATAGTAAAATCCAAACTCAAAATGGAGTCACTCTGGCTCAGGCCTGCATGATCTGCTAACCTACTTTTTGTGCTTCTGTGATTTAATGCTATGCTTGCTTCTCATGGATGGGGCCAAACCACAAGCTGCCAGACCCCCCTGGCCAGTAACCTAAAGCTTCAGGAACTGAAAGGAGGACATAGGTGGTGCTATCACAGTTGAACTGTAAATAACTATAGGTTGAATATTTGCCAAATCCTGCTTTCCCAATGTAATTCGCCCACCCTATAATAACCTCTGAAACCCTCATTTCGAGTTCACTCTCTGAAGGAAAGGAGAGCTGACCCCAGTCGATTGATCTGTGTACCTATTTCCTCAATAAACCTTGCTGTTTCCCCAGAGTTGTCTGGGCTGCACTTCTGGGGGAAGGTGCAGGTTGGACGCAATACTATTATGCTGACTACCTGTGTTTGCCACTGCCTCATTCTGCCTCTGGTTAAGGGAATCCTTACTGCTATAAGGGGGAAATAGGAGAAGATTGCTCTGGCTATTTCATGCAAGCAGTTTGTGTTTCCCTTTTAGAAATGTTTCAGGTCAATCAAGGAGTCAGTGGTAAAAATCTGGTTCAAAGGTGACAGGTTGTAAAATCAGGAGAGATGGTTGCTCTATGAGAGAAACAATAAGATATGAGTACTGGCATAAGATTAATGCAACAATAAATGCTGCAACGTGTGAACATGCCAATGAATATGATGATGACTATAGAGACCAGCAATTTTTTCCACCAGGAAGTACCAGAGAACCAAGAGCCAAGAAGTCATTCCCATGAGAGGGCTGGTAAGGTCATGGCCTATATCTGGGAATGTAGCTTTTTAAGGGTATTAGTTACATTGTCAGAGTTGTCAGGACTGTAAACACAACATTCAGCTCAAATAAAGGCATAAGTGCTGCCTTGGGCTGCAGTAAGGACATCTAAAGCCATCGGGTTTTGTAAGACAGCCATTCTCATGAGTGTTGCATCTGTGCTCAGGAAACAAATACCTTCCTCAACCTCATGGAGGGCACTTTGAATATAACTGGTTATAGCTTCCGTGTGACCCAGTACATCTTCTAGGTCAATCTGTGGGATAAACAGTGAAGCTAAATGGTCATACCAATGACCCATCCATGTCTGAAATTGGGGAGATTTGCCAGTTGTCTTATATTTTGTGTCCATCTCCCTTATATCCAGGAGAACCCAATAGTACATCTTCCCATCCAACGTAGGGGAAGCCAGGGCCATAAGTTAGTCCCACATATCCATTGGGTCCCATCGGGTGTTAGCCATCTAATTTTAGGTCTAGAGAGCCAATTAGTCCTAAACCAATGGCCTGTAAAATCACAATGTGTTGGCATAGTGACTCTGGGATCCATCCTATTTCCTGACTAGCATTAGGCCATTTGTCATAGGTGTGGTTATGTTGTTCCCAACAGATTGGGGCTTTTTAGTTTAGATGCCTTATGGTAGGTATAAACCATATTTATTTGTCCCAAATCTAATAGTAACCATCCTTATATCTTTGACATTCTGTTGATAGTGGAAAGTAAGGAGTAGATGGGCTTAAATGTGATTTTATAGATGCAAAGATTAGAAGATTGGTTTTTACTGGAGCGAAAGTTTTTCCATGACCTGGTTGTGATAAATTTTCATTTATAGGCCATAATTTAATATTGGCAGAAGTAGCAGTTTGTAAAGAGTGTTTCTCTTCTTTCTGTTCTAACATTAGAGATTATAATTTTAGCCAGTCTTTTCCTTGTAAGAGAGATACCCACCAATGCAGCCCAGAAATTCTGGAAAGGGCAATAGTCTGCATATCCAGCATTTATCTTTCTATAACCTAGTTGCATATTGTTGAGCCCAGTCTAGAAAACACTTAATTTCAGTGGGCTTGTCTAAAACAATAAAGAAAGAGATTAAAAAATCATATCACTATTGTCTTTGTGGATGAGATATTTTAGGTCTTCTATTGGAATGCAGGAATATCATTTTTTGATTTCTTGGGAAGGAGAAGTTTCTCTGGGAGTTATTCCAAGATGCCAAGGTTTTACCCAAGAGTGGTAAATCCAGTTCTCTTGTCTAAGCAATTTCACTGCAGAGGGTGTAGATAAAATCACAGGGAAAGGTCCCTTCCAGATAAGGTCTAAATTTGGGGAATTTGAAGGTATTATCTTGACCATAATTAGATCCCCAGGTTCATACAGAGGTAGAGAATTGAGTGGCTTAGACATGGGATATCTACAGATTTTAGTTTAAAATGTGGCCAGCTTTGATATATGAGCCACCAGATCTGCAGTTTCCTGATCTTTGAGAATATCACTTCTTAGGAATAGCCTTCTATGTAAGAGCCTGAATAAACTAAACTCTAGTATCCCTGGGGTGTTTCTGAGTAAAGCCAAGGTGAGCACTTTGGGCCAAGGGTAGTGGTTTTGAGTGAATTTTCTCAGATATCTCTTTAAAATATCATTAGCCTTTTTTTTTTTTTTTTTACCTTTACTGAGGATTGAGATGACTTCTTATGCCTAGGGCCTTGGATATTTTTTGAGTGACAGCTGCCTTGAAAGCTGCTCCATTGTCACTCTGGAGGCTGAAAGGCAGTCCAAATCTGGGAATTATTTCCTGTAATAAGGCTTTTACCACTTCTCCTATTTGTTCAGTTCAGGAGGGTAGGCCTCAGTCCATACAGTAAAAGTATCTACCATAACCAATAAGTATTGGAATCCACCACTCTTAGGCATGTGGGTAAAATCAAGTTGCACATCCTCCCCAGGGAATTGTCCTATCTTTTGTAATCTTGGACGATTTTCGGTGGAGTTAAGTGGGTTATTTCTCTGGCAGGTCTCAGGCTTGTTTTTGGTATATTTTTTCCTTCAAATATCTCTTGAGTTAATTTGAGAATATTTTCTTCTCCCACATGGAAAGATTGATGTAAAGTGTGTAAAATTTGCCATTGAGAGTTAGCAGGTATATAAAGCTTATTATCTTCCATCTGAATCAACCCAGAAGGTAAGAGAATGCCTCCTCTAGATAAGGCCTGTTGTGTTTCTTCTTGGATGTATTGCGGTCTTACCCCTAGGGGAGGTCCTGTCCATGGTAGTGGGGCTAAAGTTGTTGGTGTAAAGTTCCCTTAGCAGCCACTTTGTCCTGTTGGTCTTCTTGTCTAAGGCCCCTTTTAATGCCTTTAAGGCTTTAATATGTTCTGCTTCCCATATCAGGATAGTTGTTCCTTTGTGTAGAGTTTCTTTAAGGAGGCTGTAAAGAGGCTTAGCTAATTCCCTATATCTAGCGATTTAAAGCCTGCAGTATCCAGTTATCCCTAAGAAGCCTCTAAGTTGTCCTATTGTCTGGGGTAGAGGGTATACCCTCCTACTCTAGCTTGCAAATTCCCTGAGACAGCTGTAATCCTAAGTACTGAAACTCTTGCTGACACATGAGCTTTCCTTTTTTGAGACCTTAAATCTTCTATCAGCTAAGAAGTTATGAGTTCTGTGGTGGCCTTTTGACATCCTTGTGGTACACAGGAGGATGTCATCTACTTGGAGAATAACCAAAGATGACATGTCTTTGAATTGTTAGGTCCTTGTATAGGGTTTGCCCAAACAAGTGAGGGCTATCTCTAAATCCTTGAGGCAACATTGTCCTGATTAATTGAGATCCACTGTCTAGTTCCTTGAAGGCAAATATTATGATTGAGAGTCTAGGATTATTTAGAAAAAGGTATTCTTGAAATGTAATACAGTAAACCAAGCAGTTGCATCTGGGATCTCAGATAAAACAGTATATGAAACTTCAGGGTGGAGAGGAATGACTGCATCATTCTAAGGTCTTGGACTAGGCAGTATTCCCTGTTTGGCATCTGAACTCCTAAAGTAGATATATTGAATGGGCAGTTGAAGGGCACTAGAAGTTCCTGCCATTGAAAACATTTCCTGTTTTGAATGATCTCTAATAAGCCTCCCTTTTGTTTCTGGGTATAGGGAATATTGTCTCTAATTTGCAAAGACAGAGGGATCCTTTAAGACTATTTTAATTGGCACTTTTTACCTATCCAACCTTGCTTTAAAATATCAGTGGCCCTTACTTCAAGGTTTATATCACATCCTAATAGAGGTAGATATAGTGGTCCTAGGGGTTCTAGATTCATTGTGATAGAAGCCTGATGCTTTGAAAGTAAATCCCTCCCTAATAAAGGAGTAGGGCATTCTGGGACTATGAGGAATGCATGATAAAACATCATTCCATCCCACTTACAACTCAGTGGGGAATAAACTTCCTGGTAACCAGAAACATCCCTTGCACCATGTAGAATTAAAGGAAAGAGGTCTAGGGTAAAGATGAGTACAGAAAAGCTGGTGCCAGTATCCAGGATGAAACTGACTATTTGGGTCCCTACAGAGAAGCCTACCCAGGGCTGATGTGTGGTGACAGAAGTTACAGGAGCCACTAGAATTGACCCTGGAACCTATCAAGCCTGTGTGGGGAAATCTGGCCTCAAGGACCTATGCCTCTGAGGCATTCATTCCTCCATTGATTGCCGTGACATACAGGACAGGACTCCAGAGGTGGCCATTTGGCCCATGGATATTCTCATCGGAAATGTCCCTCCTTTTCACAATGGAAACAAATCCCTTTTGTGGCTCGAGGTTTATTCTATTTTTCTCCTTTCTTACCCTGGAAGCTTACTCCTTTAAGGAGCAAAACCAGTGCCTCAGCCTTTTCCCCTTTTCTACACTCCCTTTCTTTCCTTTCCTCCTGATCTCTATTATAAAAGACAGAAGTTGCAAGCTGGAGGATATCATCTGAGGATTGATTGGGGCCACATGCCAATTTTTGTAATTTCCTCTGAATGTCTGGGGCTGACTGAATGATAAATTTACTTTGTAAACATATGTTGTTAGGGCAAAAAGGCTAAGACGCAGCAGACTTCACAGATCAGCTCAGTGCTTTATTTCAGGAGCGAAGTTTCACACAGGAACAGGGGATGCAGGGATGGGATGATGCGGAAATGGGACTCAGCTTCCTGGTGGAAAATGAGCCCCCGGACAAAGAAAGGGACTGGGTTTATATAGACTGTCTTGTGAGGTGGTCTGGCTAGCTTTTGTGGGCGGTTAGGAATTTGTGGTTTGTTTGATCAGTCAGTGAGATAGCCAGTTTTCGTGCTCAGGAAATTGAGCTCTCGGTTCAAGGGTCTTGTGTTCTTGCAGGTTAAAGCCTGCCGAAGATTATCACTTCAATGTAGTTATATACTCCTTCCTTTCTGCGATTAGCATCAGGAGGACATTTGTTGGGAGAGGTGGAAGTAAAAGCATGGCTATTTTTCTTCAGACTACATTATTTTCAGTTCCTATACCTATCATATGTGGCCTTTTGTGGATTCAGGAATCATGGTGATGTGTTTTCTTATTGCCTCCCTGAGTTTTTTCCAGAAAGATAGTAGGACTTAGGGCCTTGTTGGATCTCAGATATCTTGGATTAATTAATAGGTTTTTGTTTGGATCTTCTGAGAGCCTCTAGGATTAACGTCTGAAAATGTCTAATTTTCCAGTCATCCTGTTCATCATTTGGATCCCACTCAGGCTTAGTTCTAGAAACTGCTTGTGTTCCAGATGGATAATTAGGTTTGCTTCTAGTTTGTGCTGCTGGGGCATGGGTGAGATGTAGTTCATCCCCAAAATGTTTGGCTGCTTTTAGGATAGTCTCCTCACTGAAGATTAAGTTTGGTTAAGGAATAGCATAATCTTCCCAGGTGAGATCAAATACCTGACATTAGTTCTGAAACACCTCAATGTATTTGTCTGCATCCTTCAAAAATCTCCTTAAATCTATCTTTATCTGTCTTACATCTTGGAGGGAGAAAGTGCTGTGTCCTTTAACTGTTCCAGATTCTCCCCTGGCATCTCCTGGAGAAGTAGCATATTGGACCTGCTTTTGGGGGCAGATGAGGGAAAGCCAGGGTATCGAGGACAGAGGGGCAGCTGGCCGGTGGCAGTAGGAGTTGCAAATGTCTGGGGTCCTTCTGGTTCCTTTCCCTCAGTAAGTGATTCCTTAAGGCCTACTCCTGTCATGGTAGCAATTACAGCTGAGTCTGACCTGCACTGTTAGCATAGTTTGGGGTTTTCTCTTAAAGCAAAGGAAGCCTGAACATAGGGGATTTCAGACCATTTTCCTTCCCTTTTACAAAACATGCTAAGTTGTAAAATGGTATTAAAATTTATACTTCCCTCTGGTGGCCAAGATTCTCCATCAGAGAGTTTATATGGAGGCCAGAGCCTGGAAGCAGAAGAAAATGAGTGACTGAGGGTCAAACTTGTCCTGGTTTTCCAGTATGTGGGCTAGTAGTGAACCCGGCATAACTATTGAGAATGAAGCTCTCATCTGAGTAAGAGAACGCAGAACTCAAGCGCCATGCCAGAGAAAACTGTCCATTTTGATAGGGATGTCTCCCTAAGATGAGCTTCTGACAATCAGCAAAACCCACCTCTCACTACCTGGTTCTGCTGGATTCATTGCTGTCTTACCAGTGAGAATGAACGAAGACTTCCGTTTGCCACATGCCAAAGATGCTGGAGGGTTCATACTCAGCAGCTATGACTGATCCTCTCCTGCCACTCAACTTCGAAATGTTATGACCCATGGAGGGCCGGTGAGGCCTTTGGTGGGGCATATTCCTCTGCTCTGTGTGTCTACATGATTATATAGTTTGGTCTGAAAGAACTGTCCTTCCTTCATACAGGATTTGAGAAAATTATTAAGAATTAGAACCCTTAGGAATAAGGGCTGGAATTAAGAGTTTGTTGGGTAGAGGAATTGCCAGAGGGTAAGGAGGACATCTAGTGGTTGTTAAATGCTTAATGCTCCTTTTTTTGGAGGAGTTTATGAAAGAGTGTAATTGAGAAAAGGTGTGGATGTAAGCCTCACGTTTTGCAAACAAAGAAACTAGTAGAGCACACAGGAGCACAGAAACAACAATAGAGAGAATCCTTACGGCCTTATAAGTGCTTAACATGCCAACAAAGGGAACCCAGGTATTTCCTTAGGAACCACTCCTTACATGTCCCTCTCTTAACGGCTAGTCTGATCTGTAAGGGGAGGGGAATGCTTGGGAGAAATGAGGGTGGGAGAGTACAGTTGGGCTTATACGTGTGCATGTGTTACTGGGGTGTTTGTTCAGCACAACTTGATCAACCAGTCACCTTAGGATATCCTATTTGGCTGTCAGGAGAGGAGATTGGGGGAGAAAACTTTGAGATTTAACCAGGGAGTGGCCCTGGCCAGAATCTCACAGTTGTTTCACCCCTTTCTTTGTCCACACATCCCAAGGCAAACTGGGATTAGGGATGACTGTCTAGCGATGCCAGATATGCTCCAAGCCTAGATAGGGCAGTGAGAAACGGCTTTGGCAGAACCCAACATGCCTGACCCGCAGGACAGGTGATTAGGAGCTGCTGAGACTGAAACCCTCATACCTGAGTCTTGTAGAATGGCAGCTTGCATTAAACCTACCAATGGGTGCCCATTATTATCCTCCAGGAAGAACAGAAAGAGACAGAAAGGCGCACCTCAGAAATACGTGAGATGCAGAGGAGATTACCTCACTGATGATCCCGGATGAGCCCTAGCTGAGTCTTGGAAATCAGGATCAGGTCCTCATTCCCCTGGTGTTGAAGATTAAATAACAGAGAAATGTCCAGGCAAGTGTAGAAAGTAAATTTTATTTAAGAGGCAGAACAGAGATAATAGACTTCTCTGGAAAGAAGGGAACTCAGGACTGGTATCTGTGGAGCAGGGTGTATCTTGCTCCTTTTTAGATCTCATGTTTCCTCCCCACTTCCTCTCTTGCCTAAGTGACCAAAAGGCAGGAAAAGAGCCGCCCAGCGGGTACTCATTAGCAACTCCCTGTGTTGGGAGGAGCAATTCCCTGATGTTGGTAAGCAGTTGAAGGGAGTGGGAGGGGGGTTGCTCTGGAGGTGTTAGCATCCCTTTTCTTTTAATTAGCCCCCATCTTGCTGACCTGATCATCCACTATCTGTGCTGACTACTGTCCTTTGCCACTGTCTTACTAAGATCTTTAGAAAAGGAGCCTTTGAAAAGTGATTTGGATTAGATAACATCATCAGGGCAGAGAACTGGTGATTGAATACTGGTGGGTTTATAAGAAGGAGAAATATTAGTAGAGACATAAACATACACACTCCCTACCTATTGCCATGCAATGCTCTGTATCTCTTTGAGACTCTGCCTAGAAGGAGGCAATCACAAGATGACCTAGCCCTCGGACCTTGGACTTCCAGAATCATGAGCTTTGCTTTTCTTCATAAAGTTACTGAGCATCGGATATTTCATCATAGTTATTAAAGATGAAGTAGGACAGTTTTAGAGAAAATGAATATTCTTATATAGTTTTTATCTTAATGGGAATATCTTCATTTAAGTACAATGATTATTTTAAAACTGAGGTACATATGTTTATTGTGTTAAAATGTCAGGTATCTTGGGTATTTTATACTGTTGAATTGTTGAATTTGTCAAATGCTTTCTTAGTACCTAAAGAAATATTCTCATAACTGTACATAATTTATACAGATGTTTTTTCAACTATTTTTCATATAGTTAATAAACCTTAGATTCCAGTAATCAATTCCACTTAGCTATTGTTTTAAAATTACATGTTATTCTCTTTGCTAATACTTTAAGTGTGCATCAAAGTGTGCATCATTTTGTGTAAGCGATTAAGTATGCAATATTGTTATTGTGTGCTATTTTATTATATTAAGGTATAAATATTTCAGTTGTTTCATAAAAAATTAGGAAGTTTGCTTTCATGTTCTGTGCCCTGGAATTTGTTACGTGACATTGAACCTTATCATGTTATTAGTTTAGTAGGATTCTCTTTTGAATCAATTTGAATCCAGTAATTGTTTCATGAAGGTTTTTTTTTTTCTGTTGCTATTAATCAGTGTTTATACATTTAATTGCCTCTTATGTTGGAGCTCAGAGAATGACAACCCAAAATGTCGCAGTCTGACCTGCTGAGTTGGAGCAATAGTCTCGGAATCAAGGTCTCTCTAATCTTTCTTTGTTCCCCCTCTCCTGTCTCCAGGCTCAGGGAACGGCTGCCTCTGAGGTTCCCTTGTATGACTGAAGAAATTTTTCCTAAAAGCAATGCAATTGTCTTAAGCTCCTTCCTTAAGAAGCTCATCAAATAACCATGAAGGATAAATCATCAAAGAAGAGAAGAAAGTAAAAGTTGTCACCATACTCAGTGGACTTCATCTGCTCTTGTGAGGGTAGCTTCAAGAGATTACCTGGGAGACTTCATCAGCAAAAGAACACAACCTTTGTTGGCATGAACTTCAGCCCTCACGCTGTTATTGTTTGTGGCTCCCTTTCCCAAATCAGACAACATTTACTCAGGCTATTGTCTGCTCCCTTCTCATTTATTTCTCCTAAATATCATTTACTATCTCCTAAAAATTGCATACACCTCCCTTCTATTCTTTTCCCCTATGAAGAAGGTATTTAAAATTCAGCCATCTGAGTTCTACTTTGAGTATCATACTTTGTATAAATCCCCTGGGTATGCACATTAAGCAAATTTTCACCTTCTTGGAATATCTTCACTCTGTATTCTTACCTAGCCAATTAGTGTCTGGTTAACCAGATTTTCACCAGGCCATTAGATTTGTACCTCTTTTCTTTCTGTTCTTCAATGAACTCACTATGGTTTCATTTCTCTTTTTCTTCTGCTTTGTAAACTTTATTATTTCTTATTTGTCAGAACATACAGCATACAACATTTTATATTAGTCTTTCACTTTGTGACATCTTGCTTTTTGGTATCAAAATGTGTTAAATGTTCCCCCTCAGTCCTTTACCAATATTTTCCTATCAATTACTTGGTGAACCATGCTCATCCACTAGAAGCTTGCTCAAGAAGTGCTCTTGAGTATAGTGTTGCTTAAGTTACTGTGCATTTGAGACTGATTTTCTTTAGCCTTTATGCTTTAGGAACATCTTGGCTGGATATAAAATCTTGGATTTTCTTTTCCTGAGCTTTTTAACAATTTTATATATATATATATACACACACACATATATATATACACATGTATATGTAATATATATATTATTTTGTATGTTCCTATTGAGATACATGAACCAATATAATTTTTAGTTCTTTAGAATTTTTGGCAGTGGGAATTCATTTTATTTATGGTAGTAAGAATTTTATTTTTCAACTAATAGAGTGATTTACTTCTTAATATTCCATTTCAGTAATTCAGTTAATGGCATATGTGACATATGAGATATTGTGAGCATATCTGTCTTTGAAACAAGAATAGAGTTTATTATTTGATCATTGTCTTCTATCTATGCACAACTAGAAGATTTGATTACAACACAGTCACTTTTTAATTTTTTTTTTTTTTTGGTACTGGGGATTGAACTCAGGGGCACTCGACCACTGAGCCACATCCCCAGCCCTATTGTGTGTTTTATGTAGAGACAGGGTCTCACTGAGTCACTTAGCGCCTCGCCGTTGCTGAGGCTGGCTTTACTTTTTAATATTTATAACTTTGATTTTCTAAATAATCTAAATTATTTAAATATTTATGATCTATTTCTAAATAATACAAATCTAAAAATTATCTGTTCTGGAGTAGTAATAAATACATGTTTGCTCTCTGCCCCCACTTCCTGGCACACAATTTCTAAGACACTTAGAATTTCTGAATTGGTAAGTGCCTTTTTGTATATTATTGAAATGACTGATATGTGAGGGCTTCTAGATTTATGGGCTCAGGTTGGTGGCTGGCTTCCAGCAGGAATCAACCTTGTGATCACACAGTTGGAATTTCAGCTTCATTTCCCCCAAGGAAGAGGAAATATTGTACTATAGTAGACGATATGTCTACAGATATTTTATAACCTCATTTAAATCTACAGTGATTTGATAATTAAAGGTTAAAATATAAAAAGAAATAATTCCAACTAAGTCTAATGCACTTCTAGTATAGAAAAATTTTAAGGACATGCCTGTTCTAATAACAATTCCCAAAACTTTCTCTTGCTTTGATTTTCTTGATCCTTTCTTGGTTTCTTGATTGGAAAGTTATCTTATCACTTCTGCATCTTAGGTTCTATAATCAATCATTATCTTTTTCTCTTCTTCATACTTTTAGTCAAATTTTCTCCATCCTCTTCCTGAGGTCACATCAATCAAATTTTCTCCAACACTCTGGAGGAAGTATCTATGAACAATTGTCTAAGCTTCTCACCTGAGCTACTTTAAAGCCTCTAAGCAGAACACAGAATACCTATGTCTTTTTTTGCGGGAAATCTGTCTCACACCTATGTTCCTCACTCACGGCTGAGACAAAGGACTCCTCAGCTGGATCTACATGACAGAGAGGAGGCAGAGGAAATAACCAATATCCACAGTAATTAACCTCTGCTTCATTACCTTCCCCAAAGTGATATGCGAACACTAGGAGGTAGTCCTTCCAAAAATAGAAGTTCCTAATTTTTGAGGACAACAATCAAGATTCAAAAGTAAAGTTCTTTTCAATGTTGCCATCATTCCTGGGGGCTCATCCAAAGGACTGGAAAAGCCAGCATGTGTAAAGAGGACATGTTTCCTGCATGTTTGCTCACATGTCTAGGGGGCCTGGTGTTCACATGTCTTGTTGAATCTCAGAATTAGTGAGTATTACACCTTTGTTAGGATTCTAGGTGGTTGGCATAGTTCCTTTACCAGGAATAAACATAAGAAAAGTGGTCCCAGTTCTGTTTGGCAGTCCTTTGGAAACGATAGTATATACATGTATATTTCTTTGTTCTATGAGCTAAGAAGCCCTAAAAATGATATTCATAGAGCAAACAGCACACCTCACACCTAGATGTTGCTTTCTAATTCTATTTTTCAATGAAAGAAATTTGGAGTCTTTAGTAAAATGGCTGATTTTAGGACTGGGGCAGAGATTAAACAAGATGAATTGGGGGCATCTTGCAATCCCAGATAAGTGCTTAAGCAACAATCCATTGGTGGTATGATAAAGGGACACAGTTGCCAACTGAAAGAGATCCCAGTGGTCAAAGCTATAAAATGATGTGCTGTAGTAAACAGGTGATTATGAGGATATGTATACATTGCAGGGAGGCGATGGTGTTCAGTGAATAATATCAGTTCCAACTGACTTTTGGAAACGCTGTTAACTGATAAAATTTAAAGTGCTTGAGGCAAAATGACTATTTGTTTTTCTTATTTTATCCTTACTGTCTTCCACCAAGACTGGTATGTATGCACACATATATGTATGTGTGCATGGCATTTAATAATATCTCTTGTATTAAAAGGAGATTGAATGCAGAGATTGACAAATACTAATTCCTGTGCCTCCACTACTTGTTGAAAGAATTTTTTAAGAGAATAATTTATATTATTTTTGAAATAATTTGGTCATGTCATTTTTGAACTGTCTACATTAGATTAAGGGTACAATGAATGAATAGAAACACACACACACACACACATATATATATATATATATATATATATATATATAATTCTTTCATTCATTTGTACATTCATTATGCAATTAGTCTGGCCTGGTATATATTTCCCAAACATCAGATGTCTCAAAGGACCCCAACTAGATTCTGCATGTCATTCAATCAAATACAGATTCTATGTTCTAAAGATGCCTCATCTTGATATTTATGTGATGGGCTTGTTAATCCACTGTAATCTAATGATCGTTTCTGGAAATTCTAACTCATATTAATGGCTCCATCTCAATAATCTATTTATATGAAATCAGTCAGAATATTCTTATGACTGTTTACCCTTGTAAAACCCTCACACACATGCAATCTTTTTATATGTTAACCATTTTATTAGGCTTTCATTAAGGAATGGAAAAGAAGCTAAATATTCATATAACATTTTATTCAAAAGAATGTTTAATGATTAAGAAATATATTTTATAGGTCTTAAAAAATAAGATTATACATGTTAGAAATTCAATGACAATCTTGATGCTACTCTAAAGCACTAGAATCATCAACTCTCATAATTGGATGAAATATGAAATTTTCTCAAGTCTCATTTACCTGAAGATGAGGAATTTCCTAGTTATTAAGTATTTTCTAGGGCCTAGTTGAAAAGTTCACACGTAATTTTAAAATATGTCAGACAAATGGAGTGACGAGGAATCACATGATTACACTGTGAGAAGGCATCAGCACTTGCACAATGAGAAAATCTTAAGCAGACCCCCATTTTTTTTTTTTTTGGTACTAGAGATTGAACTCAGGGGCACTCGACCACTGAGCCACATCCCCAGCCCTATTTTTTGTGTTTTATGTAGAGAAAGGGTCTCACTGACTTGCTTAGCGCCTCGCCGTTGCTGAGGCTGGCTTTGAACTCGTGATTCTCCTGTCTCAGCCTTTCTAAGTGATGGGATTACAGGCTTGCGCCACCGTGCCTGGCTAGACCTCCATTTCTTGAAGGATAAATAAAGACCTTTACATTTCACCATAACAGACTACCTATAACAAAACCATCCTCTTTGAAAACTGGAAGCAACTAGAAAAATTATATTGAATATTATTCTACAAATACATTCTTAAATAAAGAGAGGACTGGATGTTTGTGGGTTTCTCTTTTTCTTTTTTTGACCAATTTTATGAAAAGACTGTAATGGGGCTGTCACCTTAGATCACTTATTTCCTCTCCCACTCCACTGCAATTGTTCAAGAAAAGAAAAATATTGCTTTAGATTTGATAGAAGTAAAGATATCAATGAAAGTTTCTCCCATTGTAACTACAAAATAAACTGGATTAAATAACTGGCAGCCACGTTTTACGGTGTACATCTTCCAGTTACATGTAATCATTCCTGACTGACCATGGGTTTACTTTCTGCTTCACAAAGCACAGGTCCTCTGCTCACTCTTATCAGTAGTGCACGGTTTTTTGTTTTTTAAAGATGAAAAGTGGTAACTCAACACCCATGAAGAATTACCTTAGAAGAGAGTTGATGTAGGGAGATAACGGCCCTCTAAGTGGAGTTTTTAAGTGTTCTTATGAAACGAATCTGTGCAGTGTGACCTAAAAGATCTGTCACACTGATTCATCAAAGCAAAATTCTTAGCAGGCAGCAACAGAGGAAAGGGGATGGTAAGACCCCAGGAAGCCTGGTGCAGATAGGCAGAGATGAGGAAGCTTGTACAAGAAAGAGGACAGTGGGCATGATATTTAAAGTGTTAAGTGAACCATATGAAGAACATATAGTAATTTTCCAGTGGTTCTTGGGAATTTTAGGGTATCCAGTGTTGTGTGTCCTGCTAGATCAATTCAGTATTTAGGAGTGGAATGCTTATTTGAAGTTGAAGATATTAGGAATGCATTAAAAAATTCCCAAAGGACTACAATTACTTACCTACCACCAGGAGAAACAACATTAGGTGCCGTTTCCTCACAGATGTCATGCATTGGTTTAGCCACTTGATTCATATTAAAATGAAGAAAAGATTTTTTAAAAAGGGGAAAAATAAAGAATAAGAATCGGTCATTGAAAATCTAGAGTATAAATCTGCTTTAGGGTTTCTGGTATAAGAACTGCCAGCTAAATAAAGTGATCAGGATTCTTTAAGTGTGTCAGTCAAACACATTTGAAGCACAACAAAATAATTCGTCTCTAGAACGCAATTCCCTCCAGCAGAGAGGGGGAGAGGAGGCAAGTGTCAGGACCCTAAACCAACAGAGAGATGCTAGTTTTCATCAGAAGAGAGATTGTCATAATGATTTAATTTAAAGTAAAAAATATTGTTTTATAAACCAGACCTCCCACAGTATGTGGTCCTTGTGCAATCAGAGATCACAGTGGTCTTATTCAGCTACCTGTGTAAAATTTGCAAAAGAAATTGGATCCCCTTGAGCTGCTGTATTGAGTGTTCCACTGATGACAGGTTAATATTATGCCCTGAGTTGTCATTTTAGCATTTCCAGAACCATACCATGTCCTCTAGTTAAAAATGTTTTCAGTAATCTGGAACTCCTCCAAAAGGAGCTTGAACAGCGACTACTTTTGAATCAGTAAAGAGCCTTCCAGGTTTCTCAGCTAAAGCTTCAGTGTCTGCTTCTTCCTTCTTCTAATGCTTTAAGTAAACTTTCCAAGGCAGATGTAATTAAAATTCTCTGTCCACAATTTTTTGTACTATCCCCAGAAAAGCATACGCTTATTTTATATCTCTACAAGGATATAAAGAATACAACTAACAACTTTGACTACTACATACTTATAAACTGTGTAACCAGCATTCATAAAATATACATTTTTAACCCTTATGGAGAATTCCACAACAGATGTTAGAGGCCAAACTCAAACTCACATTGAGATAAAAACTTCACCCATAATAGCTAAATCCTCTAATCACAGTAACAAAATGAGAAATTGTCATCAAAACCTCATAAAAGTGTTAACATTAATTAAATCCGTAAAGACCCTGTTTTCAAATACGGTCACATTTAAAAATACCAGGATTGAACACTTCAATATATTTTTGGAACACAATTAAATGCACAGCAAACAAGATGTAGCATTTATATTTTTCTTTTCTCATCTAAAAATTTTCTTGGCAGGAGCTGTCAACAGGACCAACTTCTAACTGCATTGAAAATACAGCAAACTTTAAAGCAAGATCACTGAATTTTCAAAGTCTAGAAAAAATATCAAGGTCAAATTAATGAATATTACACAAACACACACACACAAACACTCCAGTTCTTTCTCCATTATAAACTCTGCTAGAACCATCTAGAGATATAATATTATTTCAGATAATATATACAGCTCATGATTGAAATATTCATTAAAATGTATAAGAATTAATATTCAAACATAGGATTATATATTTTATATGCTCTGTTTTATAATCAGGTTCTTACTATTCCAACTGCTAAATTCTGCTTAGTTTGAGAATAGCATTTTATATTGTGACAACGTAAACTGAATCCCAAATCACCTGAGATTATGTATGAGCCCATTCCAGAGAGATTCTGAGTCAGGTCTCCGATATCCTTAAAAGAGTGATGGATCTTGATCAGATTATTGATAGATGCCAAGGGTAAGAAGGGTAATGTGCTGCAGGGGCAGAAGTTGTGATCATCATAGATAAAACAGGTGTTTATATGATGATGGGGAAGAATGGTTGTGAAAGGGTGGAACCCAGTTGGATGACCCCTTGACATTCTACTTAGACATGGATGAGTTTGAAATTTTAATGGAAAGTTATTTCATTCTTTCATTTAACAAACACCTACTGGGAATTTATATGCTGAAGAGTGCATTTATCAATAGGGATAAAATAGCAAGCAAATCCATCTGTTCTTTGTTCTACTATAGAGTTTTTTTCAGTGTGATATATATTCATAAATTTTTATTGAATCACAGAATACCACGATAGATAGATTGTGGTTATAAAAACAATCTATCTAATGTAAAGATTCAAGTTATATGCAGTTACGTTCACTATGATGGTATTCAATTAGAAATCAGTGAAAGGTATCTGAAAATTCTCCACACATTTAGAAGTCAAACAAGACACTTTTAAGTAATACATGAGTCAATGAAGAAATGAAAAGGGAAGTTAGAAATTATTTGGAACTGAATGAAATAATACAAGATATAAAAATGTGTAATATGACACTGAAGAAATACGGAGGGATTTCCAACCCTAAATGCATGTATTAGAGACAAAAGTATGATCTCAAAACAATAAACTCAGTCTTCCCCTTAACAAAATTAGAAAATAGGAGATGAAGATGTAGCTCTGTGCTAGAGCACCTGTCTAGCATGTGCCAGGCCCTGGGTACAATCCCAAGTATGAAAAAAATAAATAAATGAATAAATTTTAAAAAATAAGGAAATATACTCAAAGTGAACAGTACATAAGACCAAAGACAAAATCAAATGCATAAAAAACAGAAAAGAAAAAGATCAATAAAACTTAAAGTTAGATCCTTGTGAAGGTAAAGACAATTAATAAACTTCTAGACAGCAATCAGGAGAAAGAAGGGGAAGATGCAAATTTACAATATCAGAAATCAGAGATTCCTGTGGATTCAACTGATCTTAAAAGACTAGTTAGGAAAATAATATGAGCCCTTTTATGTCAATAAATTTAACACTTTAGAAGAAATGTTCAAATTCCTTGAACAACATGTAATAATAAAGATCATGAAGAAACAGACAACTTGAAGTGCCCTGGTAGAGAAATTGAATATTTAGTTGAGAAACATTTTAAAAAAGTAAATAGTGCCAGAAAGCTTCATGAGAAAATTTGATAAACAATTTAATAAAGAAATAATAGCATTTCTCTAATAAAATATTGAAGAAGGCATGCTTTTCAATTCTTTCTATAAGAGTTTAAAGAATTCTGTATATAAGTCTGATATGAAACCAGATGGAAGTTACAAAAAGAATTGTACACCAATATCCCATATGGATCATAGATACAGAAATTCACACCAATTTTTTTTAGAAATTAAATTAAAATATTAAAGTGTGTAATACCTAAAGACCAAATAAGTTTTATTTATTTAATATTTGAAGATCATTTAGTGCAATTTAGCATAGAAACACACACACAAATTTGATTATCTCAATAGGCAAGGTAAAAATCTTAACAAAACCCAAAATCTATCATTGATTTTTTTTTTTTTTTTTTTGTCGTCATTGTTGTTCTGAGTATGAACTATTATTGTCTAAAAAAGGCTCAGCAAAGATGGAGGAACGGCTCCCGCAGCCTCCCCTGCAGACGGACTCTGGGGCCTAGCGTCTAGGCCCCGCCACCTGTGACGGCGCTCGTGGCCGCGAGGGGTCGCTGCCAAGGTCTCCACCAGCCCACAGACGAAGCACAGCGGCTATCCTCTCCAGCGGTTCACTCGTGGCCGCCCACAACTACTACCGGCATCTCCCCAAGGCCGACCCAGGTCACTGGGGGCCAAGCTGCTTCTTCAGCAAATCCACTCTTCTGTTCACAGCCACAGTGTGGGAGTCTCCAGAGAACTCTGAATCCACCCAAGCCTCCACCAGCATGGTCACCAGTGGCCTGGCTCCAGAAACCACAAAGAAGCCGCAGGTTAGCCAGTTGAGCCAAGCCAGCACTCGGCCTCAGTTCTGATCTGGTAGCCCAATGATGGGGCTTCTAAGGTGGCAGGTCAAATCCTGCCCACTCCAGCGGGTAGGATAGGCGGGCTACAGCAAGCAGAAACCAACTGGGTTCTTCCACATGGAGATGGCAGCCCTCTGGCAAGAGACCCTTCCTCTCCAAACCACGGTGGGCTTTGCTGACCCCCCTAACTGTGCCTTGCTCCAAGCAGAAAATAAACTCCAAACAGCAAGAAAAGAAAAAAGGCTTGGCAAAGTAGGACTAGAAGGAAACTTCCTCAATATGATGAAAACACACCTATAAAATACCATATCTAGATATATATATCTAGATGTATATATATGTATATATATGTATATATACATATCTGTGTATGTATATCTATATGTATATATACTACATATATACATATATATATACATATAGATATATATACATATATAGATATGTATATATATGTATATATATAAGAAAAACATTTCAAATATATATCTATATATGTATATATATATGTATATATGTATATAGATATCTATATATAGATATCTGTATATCTATATATATATATAGATATATATACATATTTCTTAAGATTTTAAGATTAGGAAAAATAAAAGACAAATAAAATTCAATCAATCTTAACATTTGTATTTAATATTCTTATGAAAAAGAAAAGAAAATCATCCAGATTGAAGGCAGAAAGGATTTTTTTTTTCTTTTGGTGCTGGCCTTGAACTCAGGAGCACATAACCAAGCCACATCCCCAACCCTATTTTGTATTTTATTTAGAGACGGGGTCTCACTGAGTTGCTTAGCGCCTCGTTTTTACTAAGGCAGGCTTTGAACTCACTATCCTCCTGCCTCAGCCTCCCGAGCCACTGGGATTACAGGCGTGCACCACCAGGCTCAGCCATAATTCTGACCTATTACAAAACTCAGTGACTATCAACAAAATATCCAGGTGACTCCATGAAAATAATTTTAAAAATTGTAAGTCTACCAAGGTTTGGGGACACAAGATCAGTATACTAATATAAACTTTTGTTTATATTAGTATCTACTAACAACCACCACTAAGAAGTTATACTTTTAAACATACTAGTTCTAAAAGAACTAGGAAAAATTAATAAGTCTGACAAATGGCGTGAATTACTGTATACTAAAATCCATAATAATTTGATGAAAGGAAATCCTCAAGATACACATAAATTTAGAGAAATGACTTGCACTTAAAGCATATTATATAATATTATAATGCTAATTCTCCTTCATATTGACCCATCTATGCAATATTTTGTAGAAATTGACAAGCTTTTTTTAAAATCCATATGGAAATGTAAAAGGCCTACAATTTCTATTCAAAATTTGAAAAAAAGCACATTTAGAGAGCTTACACTATCTAGTCTCAAGATTTATTATAACAGTTAAGGCAGTATGTTATTGTTCTCAAGACAAACAACTAGATCAATGGAATTAAAAAGTAAGAAACTCAATCTAGGCAAACACAGGTGACTTGATTTTGACAAGGCACATAGGCGAGGCAGTGGAGAATCAAGAGCCTATTCACCAAATGATACTTGAACTTTTGGATATTACACATATTTAAAAAACAAATTTTTATAATACTTCACATCATATACAAAAATTAACTCAAAGAAGTCCTTAGACCTAATTGTAAAACTTAAAACTCAGTTTAATAAAATGAAAACCTCTGTGATACTTAGGAAAATTTAATTTATTTAATCTTAGATATGACTCTCAAAGTATGATTTAGAAAAGAACAAACTGGTACATTGAACTTTATTTAAAAATAGAAAAAAATCCTCTTAAAACAATTTATCATGTCTTTGAAGTAAAACATACGTCTGACATATGATCTAAGCATTCAGTACTGATATAAATCACTCAGGAGGAAGAAGGATATGGACACAGAGCTGTGTACAAGAATGTTACAGCAGTTCTGTTCATAATGGCTAGGGACAGGTAAAAAGACAAACATAGTATGGTATACCTGTAAAAATGAGATACTAATCCAGGATTTAAAAGGAAATGACCTGTCCATATACACAACATGGATTAGTTTCCAAAATAATTACTGCAAATTAATATAGTCAGACAAAAAAAAGATACAAATATCAAATCATAGCAGGTCAGTGGTTGGTGTGGAAATCTTGATATCCTTCTTTTCTCTTATTCTGTTTGTTTTAGAGTAATTACATATGTTCTGGGTGTATATGTGTGTACCTATATACATATATATACACACATATACATATATTTACATATTCCCACTTTCTAGACAAATAGTTATATAGCATGCATAATTTTCTGTAAAACAAATATTCTCAATGTTCCTAAAGTGTTAATTAAGACTGAGTCAAATGAATGTTTCTAATGGGGAGGGTTGGGATGGATAGATTGTGGGGCAGTTACTCCTCTGCCATGAGCATCCTTCACTGAAGTAGCCTCAGAGCTTCTCTTTCACTGTTTCCTAACTGCCCCAAACTGAGATTTGTCTTAATGATTACTCTCTGAATCCATTTATTTTCTCAAAGTCTCATTGCAATTTTATTAAGAAGACCAAATGTTTTTTCTTCCAATAATCAAGGCTATTTTATTTTTCATTGTGATGTCTTCCACTTTCTCTGGTGAGTGATTTTTCTCTTAGTTCTTGGAAAAATTTGATTATTCAGTAGTTGTCAAAATTTGTGCCCACTGTGAATAGGTAGCTCACTGATGATCCTGACGGGGATTTTTCTTAATGTTCATGCTCATCAATTGAAGAGGCAGGGTGCTTTTGAAAAGCACTATACTTAGATTGCCTATAATGAATCAATTGCGGACTCTATCCCTTTAATAGAATACCACTATGCAAATCATTGTTCTTACTCTAATGCTTTTATCTGCAAAGGGGGAAAGTTGCTTGTTTTTGCCAGAGTTCTCTCTAGATTTGTGTTCAATACCATCAGAAAGTGTGTGAAATTAGCCAGATTTATAGAATGCTAAAAAATTCTTATAGATTGAGATTTTTAAATTTTTCTTGGCTGTTGAGATCTTATTTGGGTTGCAGAGAGACATGACATAAATACATACTTAATTTTTTTAGCCGGGCGCGGTGGCTCAAGCCTGTAATCCCAGCACTTAGGGAGGCTGAGACAGGAGAATCGCGAGTTCAAAGCCAGCCTCAGCAATGGCGAGGCGCTCAGCAACTCAGTGAGACCCTGTCTCTACATAAAACACAAAATAGGGCTGCGGGTGTGGCTCAGTGGTAGAGTACCCCTGAGTTCAATCCCCAGTACCAAAAAAAAAAAAAAAATACATACTTAATTTTTCTAAGGAGTAGTGAATACTAAACACATTATGGTATAGCTATAAAAATGACATATGAATCCATGTTTTTTGTTTTGAGATGACTGCTTTTCAAAGAATTGGTCATTTGTTACTATTATCACTGTTATTTTTTTTAACATCTGCTGTGGTTACAGATATTCTCTGGAATTTCAAGAAGCATAGGACTACATCAGGTAAACTCACATTTGGATGCTTAAAATGTAAAACTTTGCGTTTGTAATCACATCAGAGTATATGATTGTATATGCTATTTTTTTCTAGCAATATGGTGTTAGATTTTTGAGCAGAGGCAGGAGATAACAAGATTAGGTCAGCTCTGGGTTTTTTGAGGAAGTATGTGATGCGAGGTGATGTGCTGGTAAAATAAGGAGCAAGTGAACTTCATGTGGCACTGGAAGACTAATGTAGACATTGACCAAATGCAAAGATCTCTGCAGCTGGAGCACAAAAAGGTCCAGAGATCCCGGTTTAAGGTGATGTGGAGATAGATCAAAGCTAGGGGAAGTTAGTATCACAGGCTGTAAAGGATTGTAATATTCATTCTAAAGAAAAATGGACAATGTTTTTACCAAAGGGGCAGGACCCCAGTACAAACTTTTGGTAGCCATTAAAAGTGACTAGCACCACACCACTTAAATACTGCAAATTATCCTGTGGTAGGTGATGGTAGCTCAGAATAGGATAGTGGAAACAGAGATAAAAAAGATATCAATAGGACTTGTGGTATGGCTTC
Source organism: Geosciurus inauris (assembly GCA_004024805.1). NCBI lineage: Eukaryota > Metazoa > Chordata > Mammalia > Rodentia > Sciuridae > Geosciurus > Geosciurus inauris. Next base: position 507,455 of record PVHX01000025.1, read on the forward strand.
TTTTATTTATTCATTCAAAAATACAGTGTTTTCTATGTTCCAGGAAGTATTCTACTATTCAAATTATAACATTCAAATTAGAGTTTTTAAATATTCAAATTGAAAAAGGACGCATTTAGTTACGTATATCAGGATACTCAAGATGTATTATCTGTCTATCTTTGTTATTATCTATCTGTCTTTGTTATTATCATTACGTTTATCTATTTTAAACTAACTGTGACTCTTATAGCCTGACAGTTTTAAGTATGGAAATACAGTGATAGTTTGCATTAATGAATATTTTCCCATTTGAGGATCAGATGGAAAGACATATAGCAATGCATGTTTCTTGTTTTTTGTTTTTGTTTTGGGGTTATTTTGGCCAGGAAGCTAGGTAAAGAACAAAATTTGCATATCTAATTAGCTTACATATCAATACATCATTCAAGAATTCTGGGATAATTAATATTGGCAATAATTCCAACAACCCATTTAAAGAACTCAGGCACTGACTCTGTAGGGTTATCTTTATGATTATTTTCCCTTATCAGCATGTCACATTGAAATTAATTAATTAAGCAGCTAACAACAGTAGTCACCAATTAGTTATTTAGCCTCAAGACAATTTTTGGCTCTTTAATTACATTGAAATAATTATGTATTCATGACAAAAATACTTTGTCATTCTGTCTCCATGGCACATTTATTTTATTTGATTTCTTTCCACATGTTTTATTCATTTTTTATTACAAACTGTCCAGGAAAAAAGTGACCAGGGAAGGGGTATAGAATGAAACAGTTTAAAGTATTGTTCTCTAAACTAAATTTCATACATTCTGTTATTCTTTTACCTTTTACTTGGGCTTACTATTAATGCATTCTTTGGGTCACAAAGTAGCATTCAATTCTGCCTTAAGTAAAGATGGCATCACTAACCGTCCAAGTTAGAATCAAGCAGTAGAATAAAACAGTTTCCTTTCTCATAGGAATGGTTCAAAATATCATGGCTTCAAAATGTGTTCTGTGTGCGGGACAGGAGAGGGAAAAGAGCCAGAGACAAAGCCAGCAGAAGAAACCTAAGGAAATGAAGTTCAGCCACAGCTGGAAGAGTTAGCAGTAGGACATGGCAGGCCCAACATGCAATGGCAATCAAAGGTCTGTCCTGTTCTACAGGTGGGGTACGAGGCAAGAAGAACACTGTCAGAAAATATTCAAAACCTGGTGAGATGGTCAGCCAACCTTTGAGTTACATCTCATCAACATCTGCCCCAAGCTATAGTTCCTAATGCGAAAGGGTATTAATAAAGCCAAGGCATGAAGTGCAAGGTCAGGATTAAGATAGTAGAGTATAAGATGAAAACTATTCTACTCTTCAAAAATTAAACAGGCCATGATGTCAGTTCACTTTAAGACATAGAAGGCTGGTTCTTGTTCTTACAAACACCCTTCACAGATCAAAATGTGTGCATTTGCAGAACTATATTGAGCAAGGGAAGCTGCAGAGCCTTGCCCGAGGTAGGTTTTGGCATTTTAGGAAATAAATTCTAGAATGCTCACTTCTTCAGACAAAATCTTCATTACAAGGAAACATGGTAAGTTTCATATTCAAGTTCTAATGTAATGTGAGCTATTATTTTTCCCTACCGTGTTCAAGAAGTTTCTTTCTATTACAAATTTCTTGAGTGTTTTTATCATGAAAGGATGTTGAATTTTTTCAGACTTTTTTCTGCATCATTTGAGATAATCGTGTTTTTTCTCTTCATTCTACAGATGAGTGCATGACATTGGATTTTGTGTGCTGAGCCATTCTTGCATTCCAGGAATACCACATTTGGTAGTGGTGTATAATCATTTTAATATGCTGCTAAGTATGGTTTCTGTCATGCCACCAAGGATTTTATGCATTAATGTTCATAAGGGAGGTTTTCTACAATTTTCTTCTCATGTAGTTCCTTTGTGACTAGGGTCACCAGGGTAATGCATGGGGAGTTACAAAATGTTCCCTCTTTTTCAATAGTTTTGGATAAATTAAGAAAGACTGGTGTTAATTTTCCCTTAAATGTGTGGCAAAATTCCGAAATGAAACCATGTTGTCTGGATTTTTCTTTGAAGTTTTTGATCAGTCATTCAATCTTATTAGCTCCAAGTCTGTTCACATTTTTTGTTTGTACATGGTTTAGTCTTGGCAAATAGTGTGTTTAAATAAAACTTTTTGTTTTACTGAGGTTATCTAATTTGTTGGCATACCCTTGTTAGTAGTATTCTCACAATTATCTTAAAATACTCCATTACACAAACATTGGATGCAGTTTCTTTAGCTCTACAGAGCCCTACAGCATCAGTATTACTAACATGGGAGATCTTTATGTTTTACAGGCAATCTAGAGATTCTTATATCCATTAGGGTATATGAATTGCCAACCTGAGTACTGGAGGATTAGCACTCACAAGAGACCAGAATTCACGACTCTTTTGATACTTGGGGAGTAGAGGGGTCATAGATACTCATAATGTTGGGAAAGCAGAGACAATAGAAAAATCCCAGAAATCAGAAGCTTCTCTGGAACTGACTTTATTTGCAGTGGAACAAACTCAAAAATAATGCAGACCTATCAGATCTGTAAGACTGGTGCTGACTTCACAGTTGAACTCCTAGGGAAATCCACTGTGAAAAAAGAATTGCAAATGGATTTTGAGGTTCCAAGTGATTTGGTTCACTCAAACACTTAACATTCTCCCTCATGGTTTAGATTCAGTTTTCCATTACTTAACCTGAAAAAATAAATGAAATAAATCAATAACCACATAGATGTGGAACCACTGCAAAGAAAAATTGTGATTATTTAACAATTATGTTAAAAATCACTTGGGAACAAGCAGGCCTAGATGCTGGCTTGCCTGGTTCTTGATGCTCACTGTGACTGTACTGTGCATCAGTTTCTTCTCACCTCTGGGTCAGGCATTTTAACAATAATGTGAGATAGCTGGGTGCAGTGGCACACGCCTGTAATTCCAGTGACTCAGGAGGCTGAGACAGGAGGATTGCAAGTTCAAGGTCAGCCTCAACAATTTAGTGAGACACTGTATTAAAATAAAAAGTAGAAAGGACTGGAGGTGTAGCTCAGTGGCAAAATGCCACTGAGTTCAATCCCTAGTACCAATATAATAACAACAACAACAACAACAAATTGGTCTCAAACTCATTACAGATGCCACTTTAATATTTCTTTCTGCAGTAAGGATTGACTGGAATTGTTGAAAACAAGAGAGGTATTATTCCTGACTTATTTTTCCTTTCACAGAAGAACATTCAAAATTTTTGAAAGCTCAAGCATCTGACTCTATCTTAACCCCATGTACGATTTTAAAAGAGTCTTAAAATCATTTTATTTCCTGTAGATATTATGTAACTCTTGAAGGTTTAGATCACTCACCAAATCCAATCTTTAAAACTATTGAGATTGGAATACAATTAGGTAAGCAACAATGAGCAATCCAGGGCTTCATGGTTGTCTATCCTCTAATATATTTTATTTCTTTCCCTTCAACTACAAAAATTAAAATTCATGCAAGCCAGAATTTCTGTTTCATTCATCATTTTACCTCCATTTCTTAAATCACTGCCTGCTACAGGTTGGATGCTCAGTAAATATTTGGTAAATGAATAATTCAAGATTCACTATTTTAATATCTGAATAAACCACCATCCTCAAGGGATTAACTGAATTTATTGCTCAAGAATTAGGTATTATTTTATGTTCCCTTTGACAAATAATAGCCAAGCCACTACTGAGAGACAACTTTAGAGACATAGAGAAAAATACTCTCATATTACTTATGGATCAGAATAGTATTTCCTGACACAAAAAGAATACAAAGCCCTCTTACCTCTTTGCTTGGTCAAATACACACTGGTTACCATAGGTTTTTCCATCAGAACCACAGACCGGTTTGTAAACAGATTGACATTTCGTATTTCTAGGTGGGTTTTTGCTGTCGACGCTGCCGGTCTGTAGTAAAGCAAAAGACCATCAGGAAAGAATAATGTTATTATGAAAAATTATCCATTATTTTTTCGTTATTGATGAAGGATTATACTTTACCATTTTCATTCCTTGAATTTAATTCACATAATAGTTTTTTATATTAATTTATATTAATAGTTTTTTATATTAAAATTTCCATAGAGAAGTCCTGTTCTTTACATATTTGTACATGCATTTATGTCAGATGGCCTCAACTTTCTTTGGGAAACATAATAATGTGGTTCATTTTGACATATGCATAAATGCATATAACAAAATTTGCTACATTTTAATTTCTTCCTTCCTCCTTCCCTGATCCCCTTCTACTTTATTGGTCTTCCTTCAATGCATTTATTCATTTATTTTTTAATTGGTACATTACAATTATATATAAAATTGGAGCAAGCTGTGATATAGTCATTCGTGCACATAGCATAATTTGGTCAGCTCCATTCCTCAGTTCTCCTTTCCCTTCCCTCCTTGTTCCCCTTGGTTCCCTGCTTCTACTCTACTGGTCTCCTTTCTATATTTAAATGATTTCCTTTTTTGTTCCTTTTTTTTATCTCTAGCTCTGCATATAAAATGGAATATGTGAGTCTGGTTTATTTCCCTTGGCATGATTTTAAGGAGGGGAGAGATGAAAGACTAGAGGAAGTGTTCAATTTCCAGTTGCTCCATGGCTCAGATTCAAACAGCAGGAATACTGCTTCCCAGTGAGGTGGGTGACGAAGGAATATGCCAAAATTCAAGGTCATACAATAGTTTTGAAAGAAAAGTATATTCTATCCCATTTTATAACTGCATGCATAGAGGCAAAGTGCATTTAAGTTCAAACCTGAACCTGTAAGTGGTTTATATTTCCAAGCATGATTGAAACCCTGAAAACCTATTTACTCCAGAAGTCCTGTTCCTTACATATTCGTACATGCATTTATGTCAGATGGCCTCAACTTTAATTCTTTGGAGACATGTGTTCCCCTATATGCAGAAAGAACAGTCATGGAAAAGTTATACTGGCAAATGTAAAACAGGTACAGTCATAATTTATGGATCCCATTCTTTTCTCTTGTGCCAAAGAAAGAAAAATGATAAAGGTGGCACCATTGCATAGAATTTATTCGAAATAAAACCAGAAAGCATTTTTTTTTTGTGAACTATAAAATGTTCAAAGCATATGAACATGAATTTTGGACTAGCTGATGAAAACAGACAGTGTTGGGAATAGCAGGACATTTCAACAGGGGGCTCACTCTGCTTAGAGCCAAGAGCTTAAATAGAGAAAAAAAAAAAAAAAAGCCTCAATGCCTTCTCTTTCCCTCCTCAGGGATGAAATTAACCAAAGTATGTAATGTGCATGTACAAATATGTAACAAGTCCACTATTATATATAACTATCATGCACTGATTAAAAAAAGAGAAAAAATGGCTCGATATCCTCCATTGATATAAAGTTTACAACTTTTTCGCAACAATTCCTTTTATTCACATGCAGTCTGTAAAGCAGACATGGTTATTTTTCCCATTTTAGAATCAATATAAAGTTGTAAAAATTTATGTTATATCTCAAATACTCAGAGATTTTCTGATAGAGGCATTATCAGGATGGTTGGAATCTTCCTGGGAAAATACTACTTAATGGCACACAAGAGACATGAGTGGCTTTCCTCAGAAAGGATGATGGGAATAGACAAGATATAAGGTTAAGACAAAAAGCAATTTCCCCTAAGATGATGAAATGGAGGAAGTGTTGTGGAAAACTGTTTTAGATAAGAGTATAAAATGGAGTGTTCAGACTCATGGTTAAATAAAATTAGAACTCGGGTTGGAGAGACACTGGGGGTGAAAGTAAAAAGCAGGACACAGAAATGTAAGAGACAAGAAGATCAGATGTATATTTACCTTTTTTGCAAAGATGGTTCCCACACCTCAGGCATTTATTGATCATCTAACACACATCAAGAGGAACTATCAGAGGTACCACTCATCCTAAGCCTTGAGATAGAAATGCTAGTTTGAAAAGAAATGCTAGTTTTATCAGGTGTTCATGTAGTAGTTGAATAAACAGAGGATCGGTTACAAAGCAATAAGGTAAATATTTGATGGAGGAAATCATTTTAGTGGAAAATCCTTTAGTGGAAAATCAAAGATCTTTGCATGATATGGATGCTATTTTTTTTTTTTTTTTTTTGGAACCAGGGATTGAACTCAGGGGTACTCAACCACTGAGCCACATCCCCTGCCCTATTTTGTGTTTTATGTAGAGACAGGGTCTCACTGAGTTGCTTAGCACCCCGCCCTTGCTGAGGCTGGCTTTGAACTCCCGATTTTCCTGTCTCAGCCTCCCAAAGTGCTGGGATTAAAAGTGTGCACCACTGCTCCCGACTTGGATGGTATTTTAGCAACAGTAACATGAAATGATTTCCTCCATCAGCTCAGCTCACAGTAGCTAAACTATGAAACCAACTTAGATGTCCTTCAACAGATGAATGGATAAAGAAAATGTGGTATATATACACAATGGAACACTCAGCCTTAAGGAAGAATGAAATTACGGCATTTGCTGGTAAATGGACAGACCTGGAAAATATCATGCTAAGAGAAATAAACCTATCCCCAAAAACCAAAGGCTGAATGTTTTCTCTGATATGCAGATGCTAATTCACAATGAGAGGTAGGGAAGAATAGAGTTATTTTGGATGAGGTAGAGGGGAGTGAAGGAAGGGGAAGGGCCATGGGGGTAGGAAGGATAGTTGGATAAATCAGGTATTATTACCTTTATACATATGTGACTAAATGAATGATGTGATTCTACATCATGTACAACCAGAAGAGTGAGAAATAATACTCCATTTACGTATGATATGTCAAAGTGCATTTTAATATCATGTATAACTAATTAGAACAAATAAAAAGAAAAAATATCACTTCAGTGACTTGCAGATTGTGGATGAGATGGAATATAAAAGGTAAACTTGGCAGGATATGGGCTTAGTTGATGGGATTCTGGGTTAATGCAGTTTAGATAGAGGAGTCTGAATGGAAAATGATGGAAGGGAATAAGAAGCGGAATGAAGGGTATGATCATCCTTGTTGTATGGAAACAATCAACTCCAGTGTTTCTCTGTTTTAGTTTAATCAGCATCATGGCAGATTGCTTGTCATTTGTTCAGTTAGCCATTTCCAGTCTTGGAAAATAGAACGACTGAGGTAAATTGACTTAAAAATATATATGTATATCAACACTAACCTGAATTTCCATTACATTGCCCTTCAAAGGGTTCTCTACATTTTTACTTTCTTCTTGCATGTAAAAAGACTGTGATTGCCTTTGTTGGCCAGATGACTCTAGCTTCTCTTGCTGGCTTGAAGACCCTAGTTTCCCTGGTTGGCCAGGAGACCCTAGCTTCCCTCCCTGGCTAGGAGACCCTGACTTTCCTGGCTGGCTGGAAAACTCTGACTTCCCTTGCTGGCTAGAAGATTCTGTCTTTCCTTGCTGGCTAGAAGACCCTAACTTCCCTTGTTGGCTAGGAGACCCTAGCTTCCATTGCTGACTAGAATACTCTGACTCCCTTTGCTGGCTAGAAGACACTGGCTTTCCTTGCTGGCTAGAAGACCCTAACTTCCCTTGTTGGCTAGGAGACCCTAGCTTCCATTGCTGACTAGAATACTCTGACTCCCTTTGCTGGCTAGAAGACACTGGCTTTCCTTGCTGGCTAGGAGACCCTAGCTTCCATTGCTGACTAGGAGACCCTAGCTTCCATTGCTGACTAGAATACTCTGACTCCCTTTGCTGGCTAGAAGACACTGGCTTCCCTCCCTGGCTAAGAGATCCTGGCTTCCCTTGCTGGCTAGAAGATTCTGTCTTTCCTTGCTGGCTGGAAGACTCTGACTTCCCTTGCTGGCTAGAAAACCCTGGCTTCCCTTGCTGGCTGGAAGATCCTGGTTTCCCTTGCTGATTAGAAGACTCTGGTTTGCCTAGTTGGCTAGAAGATCCTGATTTTCCTTGATCATTAACTGCATCTGGCTTTCCTTTTTGGTTTGATTCTCCTGACTTCTCTTGCAAAATCCAAGTTTCAGACACCCAAGGCTGATTCAGAACTTCTGGCCTTCCTTGCTGATCAAAATTCTCTGGCTTCCTTGGCTGGTTAAAATATCTTGGTCTTCCCTGAAGAAAAGTCATCCCTTGTTTTCCTTGTGTGTGACTACCTTCTAGCTTATTAGATTCCTTTTGTCTTCCTAGAGGATTAGCTCCATATTTTGCCTCTAGAACAACTGCAGGTTCTTGATTCTCTTCTAGTTTGGAAACACTTGGTTTTGTAATCTGATTTGAAGATACTGGAAGCAAAAAAATAATGTTATTTAACTTCACATATTTAAAATCAACAGCATTCACCCCAATATATAGTTTATATTTAATACCTCCTTGATTTTTTAACAAAGCACATATCAGTTTCCCTTTTCTTCTCATTACTGAATATTTTATTTTTTCTTGATCACAATATGTGGTGACCAAAAATCTCAACATTTAGCCAATATGCCCATTTCTAAATCAGAGCCTGAATTATTCTAACTGGGCCTACATTCTGCTCCAAATTCCTTTTAATGGTCTCCTAATAGATTCTGGCTGCTGAGTATTTTAAACATCTTCCACATCATAGACTCCATTCCCAGTTTCCCAACCTTATTTTACAGATGATTCTATCATCGATTTTCCATACATAAAGATTAGCACACATGAGCCCTACTTTCTTTGCATACATGAGCCTTCTGTCCATATTTTTTGTATCCAGTCTATTCTTTCTGGAACCATCTTCTTCCTCTTCCCTTGACTCAAAATCAGAGGTCTCCTTTCTCCTTCAGGACTTACTTTCTTTTTCAATCAGTGTTATTTCCACTATTTAAAAAAAAAAAAAATGAACTAGGCACTGGGGCGCAAGCCTATAATCCCAGCACTTAGGGAGGCTGAGACAGAAGAATTGTGAGTTTGAAGCCAGCCTCAGCAGTGGCGAGGCGCTAAGCTACTCAGTGAGATCCTGTGGCTCACTTGATCCTGTGGCTCAGTGGTTAAGTGCCCCTGTGTTCAATCTCCAGTACCAAAAAAAAAAAAAAAAAAAAAAAAATTTCCTGGCATTAATTATGCTCTTATTGATGGTCTTCTTCTCCTCCTTTTCAACCAGCCACATCACCAGCCCTATTTTGTATTTTATGTAGAGACAGGGTCTCACTGAGTTGCTTAGTGCCTCGCCGCTGCTGAGGCTGGCTTTTAACTCGCGATTCTCCTGTCTCAGCCTCCCTAAGTGCTGGGATTGCGCCGCTGCGCCCGGCTTATCTCCTCCTCTTCTTGTTCTTCTTCTTTATTATCATCAAATTAAAGAGAAGGTGAATATCACGATTATTTCTTAAAACCTAGGTTTTATAACTATCTGCTTCTCCAATTTTATATTCTATCTGCTTCTCCAATTTATTTTGGAAGCCCATCCATCACCTAACGAAAAAATATATATTTATTCTTAGCTTTTTATCAAATTCTATTCCAAAATAAGCAGGGCTCAAAAAACAATGAGTAAACAAATGGAACGGCTTCAGTGGTTAGTAAAAAGGCATTCCATTTGGTTTTGTGCTTCTTATTTTTTGTTTGGTTCAAGTGTTTCCTCTCTTCTCCTTTTTTGTTTGACAAGCAGTCTCCTTTCTTCTCTCACTTTCTTTTCTTGAGGGGGCCGGGTACCAGGATTGAACTGGGCACTCAATCACTGAGCCACATCCCCAGCACTATTTTTATTTTGTTTAGAGACAGGGTCTCGCTGAGTTGCTTTGCGCCTCGCTTTTGCTGAGGCTGGCTTTGAACTTGTGATTCTCCTGCCTCAGCCTCCCAAGCCTCTGGGATTACAGGTGCATCACCAACCCCTGGCTTCTCTCATTTTCTTAATGTGGGGTTTCCTCAAAAATTTTATTAAGGTTTACATTTATTTCTTCACAAATATCCTTGGTAATTTTGTTCTTACTTTACATAACTTTAATCATTTCAATGTGGATGGTTCCAAATTTATACATAACGCCTCATTTGCATTTGCAATTGCTCTGCTTTATATTCCATGAGTGAACACAGTTGGACCTTCAAGTCAATTTAAGTAAATTAAAGGCATTCTTACTTGTTGTCTGCTGAACAAGGTCTGGTATACTGCTGCAGGTAGTTAAGGACCTGTCTGAGCATACAAGTCCAGCCGTTAGCAGCATGTCCTGCTACCCTGTGGCACAGCATGTGTGTGGGGGGAGTGTGATTGAGTCATTCACTCAACTCAACACAAAGGACATATTTAGAGGGTTCATTATTATTACAGAGCTAAAGGAAGAGACACCTGTAACACTAAGCAAGACATTTATGGTCTGCCTTCATGATGCTGTGAAATCTGGGAGTGAGAACTAGCATGTAAATAGGAATTTATAGCAGTATGATCAATGCTACAATGTGCAAAGTAAATAGAAAACAGAATCCCCAATCAGGGTAACAGAGAGTGTGGCATCCTTTCTCCTTCCTAAAGGAGGGGATAAGTAATACATATAGGGTGCAACTAGAAATATGGGTAAGAAAATAATAATTTTGGCTAACACATGAGTGTATACATGGGCTTTTTGAGTACTAGGAATCACACATTGCTCATTAACAATCAGTAACACCCAATAAAAATCAAGTAGGGGGGAGATGAAATGAAAAAAAATGGGTTGGTAGATTAATTTTTATAAATTATTTTAAATTTTTGAATAGATGGCATAAACATATTAAACCAATTCCTGAAGATGCAAAAGTGTAACTTTTAAAGTAAATTTCCCTTCCTTCTCTATCCCAAACAACCCGTTTTCTGCCTAGGACACAATCACATGTACCAGATTTTTGTGAGTTATACCAGAGGTAACCTATGCATTTACAAATACACATTAATGAATTTTCTCACATGATTGGTGGCACAGTCTATCCACTGTTCGATTCTTTGCTTTCTCCACAATAGAGTGAAACTTTCTCTGTATCAGTACACAGAGAACCTTTATTATTTTCATTTCTTGGCTGCACACTACCCCATAACTATAGGTTTGCCATAATTTATTTAATCAGTCTTCTAACAAAGAGCAGCCAGTTTATTTCCTTATTTTGCTATTACAAAAAAATTGATCAATGAAAATCCTATTAATACTTAATTTCTTCTCTCTCTCTCTTTTTTTTTTATGGTGCTGGGGATTGAACCCAGGGCCTTTGTATGCAAGGTAAGCACTTTACCTACTGAGCTATACTCCCAGCCTCATTTCTTACATGAAAAAGGAATAAATTTAAGGATAAAAATAAGAGATGAAATTTTGAGAGTTAAATAAAAGGTAATTAAGATACCAAATTATAGTTTGACCTTCTTTTTTTTAAAGTTAAAGTTTGGAAAATAATTGTCTTCAACTTTTTTGTTTTACATTTCCTTTTCTTATTTTACAAACTCCAGTATGCGCTTGACACTGCTTTGCTCGTATACCTCTCTTCTTCATCTTCCAAATCCACTTATGCCCTACACACTGTCAACATACTTTCTCCCATCAGCAAGTGCCTGCTGAGCACTCACTGTCCTCTCACAAGGCACTGAGAGTACACAATAGATACAATACCTACCACCAAGGAACATGTCCCACTGAGGGATTTTTACCACACATATTCATGCTTTTCTTACTCTATCCCTTAATTTTCTGTTCTTATTTCTCAACTCTAGTGCTTTAGCAGGCTCCTAATGGCATCCATGTATAACTTTTCTCACACCTAATCCATTTTCAATATTACCACAGGACCAGTATTTTTTAGCAGAACAGATGCATTCACTCCTGTGCTCAGCAATAGGAAGCAACTCTGCAGTGCCTCTGATGAGACGAGAACCACTACTTCTTGTGTTACAAGTAGAAAAAGTCGAGGGTCCTGGGTCCTACTTTTGTTATTTCTTTTCACTAGGTTTAATACGGTCAAGGAGGAGGTCATACTTTGGAGATAAATTAAAATCTCTGCTGTTTTTTTGGGGGGGGCAGGAATTTTCCCCACAAAAAGGAAAATTTTGAAAATTATTTCTCTTCATTGAGCCAGTAATTTTATGATACCAAGAGACATATTTAAGAGTTTTGTATAGTAAGAAAAATTTCCCCCCACCCCCTGTGGCATAATTGTCCTCTACATGGACACAAGTGTCATTAGGGAACCAAAATACCTAGGCTTATATAGGGATTAAACTCAGGGTCTCATCCATGATAGACACATGCTCTTCACCTGAGCTATACTCACAGCCCTAGAAATCTGTTTTAATTATCAGAATTTATTATATTAAGAAATGTATTAACTGTGTCAATTAATATTTTGAGAAATTTACATCTCTGATCTAGAATTTATATCTTTGAAAACAACTTTAACTTTATTCAGAAAAGGAATAAAGAGAAGACTGTATATTGTATGTCCAGGACCTAAGATGAACTGAATTAATGGTGGCTGATGCTGTCATCCACATAACTCTTATAAGACAAGCAAAGTATAATTATTTCTATTTTATAAATAAGGAAACAGATTCAAATATGTTAAACAAATTTTCCTAAATCACGTAAAAGAGAAGATCAGGATCTAGATGCATTTTTATTTGACTTCAGAGCCCAGGATCATAACACAAAACCGTTCTTTTCTGGAACATCAGCTGCATAATATTTTAATCTGCATTGGTCTTCTCAGTCGAATGTCCGGCCTTTCCCATTCTCTTGTTCTTGCATCTCTTCAATCACACAAACTATTCAGTGTTATTATACCTTGTCACTATTTTATGCCTCTGGATCTACATTTCTTTTTTCTGCAATGCCTTCTTCCATTTCTCTGTCTGATAGAGATTTCCTGATTTTAAGTCTTCCAACAAAACACCATGAAATTACTCCACTTTTCTAATTTTTTTAATTTAAAACCTGTGAGGAAAGACACTGACTGTGACTTACTTACCTGAGAACACAGCCAGAAGCATGAAGGGAAGGAAAACGGCAGCCCGCATGGTGGAATCAGTTGTTCCAGACTTGGTGGTTGGGTGAATTTAAACGTAACTCTTCAGTAGCTTCTTTCCGAATAAACCAAGTGGATCACCCATGTTATATATTTGAAAAATTCTCCACCCTAATTGCTAAATACTGTCACTGTCTTTAAAAATTACAGAGTAACTTTCACAAATTGGAAGGTGTTGTTTCTTGAGTGAATTGCCATTTTAAAATTAGCTTCACGCCCCAACTCCCATAAATATACAAACTTTAACATGCGTCTATCAGATATCTTCTCCCAGAAAAAGTAAAATAAAAATGGTGAATTCCATCTGGGAAAGTGGTAAACTCAGCTCTCTCTTTGCTTTTTATTGTGAAGGGTTGTTTATCTTCAATTGTTGTTGTATGTCCAAAATAGAGACCCCACAAAATATTTTTCTTCAAATAAATTATATGCCTATTATTTGCCTCAAATTATATATTAAAAGCAAGTAAAAAGGCATTGAGTATGGGCCATTAGGTAGCAATGAATGCATCCAGTGGGGAATTACCATGGGTAATGTATTTTTATGAGGTAGTGAGAGACAATAGAGCTCATGTTTAAAGAATAACATTACCACCACTGGCCTTCTCTTCTCAAGCTATTACCCCAAACAGAAGCTCATGTGAAAATCACCTTGTAATTTTTACTTGATCATAAACTCAATATTATAAAACACTGGAATATTGTGTTTAAGGAAGACTGCCCTATATGAGGAAAGTAGAAATTAATTGGAGCATGTCCAAAAGAAGATGACCTTGAGAACATGAGGTCTAGAGACCACATTGTATGAGTAAGTTCATGGCAGCAGGAAGCACAAGCTTGAAAACAGAGAGACATAGGAGTGATAGTGGCATATTCATTGGCTTCCTCTTTGCAAGGACATTTGTCTGAAGAGAAAGATATTTTATCTGTGTAGTTCTAGATGACATATAAAGCAACACAGAGAAAGCATTTTGGAGTTCTAAAGAAAATTTCAGTTTAGGGAAGGGAGGTGATCTAGGTGATTCTTGCAAATCCTTTTCATTCTAAAATCCTCAGACTTGGTTGTTCAGAATTGTGTTTGATTTTCTCTTTAACTTATTTAGAAGAAGGGCGATTTTGGCCAGGTGTGGTGGCGCATGCCTATAATCCCAGCGGTTTAGGAGGCTGAGACAGGAGAATTGAGAGTTTAAAGCCAGCCTCGCCAAAGGAAGGCGCTAAGCAACTCAGTGAGACCCTGTCTGTAAATAAAATACAAAATCGAGTGGGGATGTGGCTCAGTGGTTGAGTGCTCCTGAATTCAACCCTCAGCCCCTCCCCACAAAAAGGAAAATTTTGAAAATTATTTCTCTTAATTGAACCAGTAATTTTATGATACCAAGAGACATATTTAAGAGTTTTGTATAGTAAGAAAAATTTCCCCGCACCCCCTGTGGCATAATTGTCCTCTACATGGACAGAGATTCACACAAGTGTCATTTAGGAACCAAAATACCTAGGCTTATATAGGAATTTCCTCCAAATATTTCACTGTGGAAAGTTTCAGAATGTAAGTTGAAAGAACTGGATAGTGAAACCCCAAATACACTCCCCCAAGATTCGTCAGGTAATATTTGGCTATATTTACTCTATTATGTATCTATCAAAAAGTGTAAATTGCATGGATGTTATTTTCACATCCAGGCACTCATTTAGGAACTCAACGCAGTTACGTTTTCAAATAATGAATGGACCGTCATAACTTCATCCGTGGTTTGCTTTAGTGCTATCATGTGTCTTATCCATGCTTTTTCTTAACTCCAGGGTCACTGATAAAATAGCACCTGGAATTGAGTGCTTTGTAGGTTTCCCTGGAAGTCTCATGAAACTCAGAGGTCTCCGAGATGGTCTCAGTGGATTAACTTAACTACAATATTTATTTCTTTCCTAACTGCGGTAATTCTCTCACCTTTAGAATCATCTTACATTTTTACCTTCCTTCACATTTAGAAATAAAGCGAAGGTTTGAATAGCCTCAGAAAAGGTTCATCACATCCCCACATTTGAGAAGGAGAATATGTGTTTTCGCATGTGGCGAGGGATTCTAGACCAAGGCTGTTCTTTCAGCATCTTCGTGGTCATTATACTTGAGTGGAAATAACAATAGGGAAGGAGTTGAATGGCCCAAGGTGTCTGCCTCCCATCACTTTTAGCTATGTGGTCTTATGCAAGTTTCCCTCTCTCTCTCTGTCCTATTTCTAAAATCACCATTATAATACCCCACTGCTCTTTGAAAGAGTCAAACTTCACCAGGTGTTTTGCTGTGGTTTGGGGTTTGGAGGGAAAGCCTTTTACTTGCAGTTTGGTGACTTTGCAGGGTCTTATATCACCCTGTCTCAGGTAAGCTAATTTAATCTCAAGCCATTTGTAAGACACCTAAAGAGCAGGCAGTTATAGACTCCCTAATAGCTTTCTCCTGCTGAACACTCCAGCCTTCATTTTCATTCTTCCCTATTGGAGCAAAGCTCTGTTTCTTGGACTCCAGGAGCTGTCTAGAGTTTGAACACAGCGAAAGGGAGAAAGCATCAGCACCCCATATTCATTAGCCTTTTATGACATAGACACTAGTATGGGTCCAACAAGACAAATTGAATGTTAGGTCTGGTCTTTGGATATAATTCTTACTTCATAGGAGACACAATGCCTTTTAAATTCAGCATCTTGTTGCAAAAACAGTCAGAAGCAGACTTGTTAGTTGGTTACCAAATCTCATTAAATACTTTATAATATTAAGCAAGAAGCCAAAAGCCACCCACTAAGTAATCCCTGCCTAACTTCAAGTCTTCCTCCTTAGTTTACTCACGGATTTATAGATTTCATACAGTCTTCTCCTCTTCCCCATGAAGGCGTCAGTTTCAGAATACTGAGTCCGGGAGGGAGGGAGGTGATTGAGACACGATCCTGAATAACTTCTCTGGGATTGCTTCAGGTTCTTCATTCAGCACACAAAGTTGCAATGCAAAATGAAATTCAAATGGATTCAATATCATCATTATTTATCAAGGTGACACATATATCTGACACACACATTCCTTTAATGTTAACTATTGTTATTCTATTCATGTCATCACTTGAGGTGGTTAGGAATATGCCCTCTTCTCCCTTCACTTTAGTTGAACCCACATGAGGTGACCAGAGAACAATTAATACAAACTAGGACGTAATTGTAAGAGTTATGAAGTAAGGTGGTTATAATGAGCATTTATTAACTTATTACTAAGGCTTTCATCATATGGAAATCTTTTGTTGTACAAGTTTACAAATCCTAGGGACACATACAATCTCTTTCCCATCCCCAAATTATGTCCTCATTACCATCATCATTAAGAATAACACTGGAGGCTGGGATTGTAGCTTAGCGGTAGAGCGCTTGCCTCGCATGCGTGAGGCCCTGGGTTCGATCCTCGGCACCACATACAAAGCAATAAAATAAAGACATTGTGTCCATCTATAACTAAAAAAAAATATTAAAAAAAAAGAATAACACTGGCTTTTATTTTAACCTTATCTTCTCACTTAAGAGAAAGTAAGTTTACAGACAGATCCCATGTTGATCAGTAGGTTTATTGTTTTTAGCCAGTCAGGACCAAGTCATTTGTGACTTGTTTCTTAAGCCTTGCTTCCAAGTAGCTTTCACAGAATATCTTCTCATAATTAGACTTACAATTATATTTTGAAAGAAGAGCATATTATTAGAATATTGTTCCAAAGATCAGCACTAACAAAAAGAAGAGACCATTCCCCCTTCTTCGAATTTGAGCCAGTATTAATAGGATGCAATAGGTATGACAATACATCAGTGTTTGGTCTAAGCCTTAAGAGGCCTGGCAGTGTTGGATAATAGGTTATTGAAAGAGCAGGGGGAGGGGGAGAACACAAAGTAGACATCCCACTAGGGGAGTGAAATACAAGGCATATTACTCTAACCATCTTGGATCCCAACTGAACATCCAGACCATATACCCTTTTGACCATACCTTAACAAAACACTCCTTGCAAAATTTGCAGAAATGAGGGAAAATAAATGTGCAACTGTTGATTTTAGCCACTTAGTTGGAGGTGCATTATTATTCTACTCTAGATAATTATTGTAATATTGTTGACAAGACAATGATTACCTTTGTACATTGAATCAAGACCTCCATAGTAAATGTATTAACTACTACTTATTGAAGCATTTTATATGGATTATCTCACTTAATACTTAAACCAATACTTTCGCTAAATATTTGATAAGGGCACTCAAGCACAGTTATGAATCAGTGCATTCACAGTTAACTCTAGTAAGGATACCTTAACATGTCTGTCTAAGAAAGTTCTTCCTTGGTTATCTGGAAAAGTGGGAATACCATTACTGGAAACAGAGATTTGGAGAACAAGCATTTAGTGCACAGACCATCTTATGAGCCCTTCAGCTGGAGGTCAATAAATCATTTGCAGTGTAGAATTAATATTCAGGTGTAAGTCAGGACTGGAAA
Source organism: Geosciurus inauris (assembly GCA_004024805.1). Lineage (NCBI taxonomy): Eukaryota > Metazoa > Chordata > Mammalia > Rodentia > Sciuridae > Geosciurus > Geosciurus inauris. The sequence continues at coordinate 525,022 of PVHX01000025.1, forward strand.
AAGATCTAGGTCCAGTCACATGGAGAAGGTTATCAATTAACTTATAGCATTAACTTCTAAATTGGCAAGGAGGAAAAGATGGTTCAACAACCTGCATCTCAGAAGCCAAAGCCAAAGCCAAAACCAAAGCCAAAGTCTTTCTCAGGAAGGATACAGAAAAAAATCAACCATCTTCTAACAGTGATTTTTAACTTGAGGTCACCATTCCATAAGTGTGAGGAACAAAATTTTATGTGTATGTATGTCTGCATTATCCAAAGAGCAAGTTTATGAATCACATGATATTTTCAAAATATCTAGGGTCAAGAAAAGGATAGTCAGAAAACTGACACTATCCAACTTCAAGACTTCCTATAAAGCTACAATAATCAAGTCAGTGTGATACTGGCAAAAGAATAGACAGATGAATGAGAACAGAATTGAGAACTTAGAAACAGACTCACACAAATATAGTCAACTAATCTTTGACAAAAGGAGCATGGAAATACAATGGAAATACAAAAAGACAGTCGTTTGAACAAATGATACTGAAACAACTGTGAATTCATTTGTGAAATGATTAATATAGACACAGATCAGAAAAATTAACTCAAAACGGATCATGGATTTCAATGTAAAATGCAAATCTATAGAACATGGAAAATAACAAGGAGAAAAGCTAGATAATCTAGGATTTGGTGATGATTTTATGGGGTTGTTTTAAAGATATAATCAGTTAATACTGTCGTTTGCATCTAAAATGTCCCTAAAGGGCCCAATATGTTAAAGCCATGTTCTCCAGTCCATAACACTGTTGAGAGATTGTGGAACCTTCAAGAGGTGGGGCCTAATGGGATTCCTTAGGTCACTGGGCACATTTCTTCAAGGGGGGCTATGTGACATCAATCTCTTCCTGTCTTTTTTTCCTGGTTATGAGGTAGACAGGCTTCCTCTGCCATGTGCTATCACCATGAGGTGCCATGCCACCACAGATCCAAAACAATAGGGCCAACTCTGAGCCAAAATAAAACATTCTTCTTTTAAAATTTATTTATCTCAGCTAATTGTTATAGTAATGGAAAGCTAACTAACACAGTCAAGTAGTATAAACCCCTTATAACAATGTCTGGTATGTAGTCAGCATTCAGTAGAAGTGAACTATTACTTTTTTATTTGAATATTTAATTTGATCACTAATGTTCACCACCCCCACAGCAGGGTGGCCATAGTTCATAATAAACTATTATTAATAAATAGAAGAGAGGACTGGAAAGGCTCTAAACATGAACAAAGATAAGGAGATGGACATGTTAATAACCCTAACTAATCAGTATACATATATGTATTGAAGTATCACACTATACTCAAAAAATATTTATCATCATTATGTATTAATCAAAGATTTTTTAAAATGTTTATGGAGGTGAAAAAAGAAGGGAGGAAAGAAAGAAAATGAGATGGGAAGGAAGAAAGAAAGGAAGGAAGGAAGCTTTCTGAGGCAGCTGAGGATACTCTATTGAAAGAAGGTAAATCTAGAAAATATTAGAAAAAAAGTGCCGTGAAAAAAAATACAAGTTGGACGGTGCATTGTGTGTGGGTGCATGGGGTGTGCTTGTGTTATTAAAAAGGTGTTAAGAGGTCATTTTGTGTGTGTGGTTACAAAACAGAGAGAAGTGTTACCACTTTGTGGAAGTGATAAAGAAGCAAATATGGACTTGCCATGAAGAAATTGTTTATTGATGGTGTGAGCTGTATCTTTAGAATATCAATTTCCCCAAATCAAGTGTTCAACGAGGCACTAAAAATTGGTATGCCTTAAAGAAGGGATACAGACCTCATTTGCTTTCAGGACCCGGAGCTAACGTTAAAAGTGAGGCTGATCTGAGGCATTGTAAAAACAGTCCATCTAAAGACATTGGAAGTTAATGAATGGTTGCTCATAATAAGAGCTTTGGGCATGACATAACCAGATTGTCTCATTTCTCAAGAGTTTATATGTGAATTTTTAAATTTTTTTGACCATTTTTATGTGACATTGATAATTTTTAAATGTGAACTTTTGTAATTTTTAAAAGTTGGCATTTAACTGAAAAAATAAGAAAGAAGCAAGTTAACAATTTGTTGGCTATAGAAACATTCTTATGTCACATTCATCTTATTTGCCATTTGCTAAAGTTCTTTGCTTTAGAAGCAGTATGTTTAGTTATATAATATTGAAGTACTCTGTCTTGAGTTCTGATTTTATTTTTTCTACATAGTCAATTTGAGATTTAGAGACTATCTTTTTAAATATACCAGTTCTCATAATCTCTCTCTCTCTTCTTGCGTATAATGCAACATCCTACTACATACAGCAAATTTCTCTATGTCAGGAGTCTACCAAAATGTCATTCCTTCTATGAAGTTGTTTCTCAATGCATTTCATTAGTTCCCTAAAACTTAGAGTAACTCTTTGGATTTTATCTGGACCCCCCTGTGATGAACTGGCTCTGCTCATTCACTTCATGATGGCAACCTTATTTTTAAAACTTATTTTTATTCTTTCATATATGTTATTTTTTCTGATTGAAACACCCTTCTTCTATATTTATATGTGTCTGAATTCTTTTCATCCTTTAAGACTCATCTCAAAGAACCAATTTTGAATAAATACTCTTTTCAACCTGTACTCCAATTCTTTCCAACATACACCTCTGTTTTGTTTCCTTTATAGATTTGTTAATAACTGAAAATATATTTAAAAATATTCATTCTTATATACATAGTAAAGCACAAAATTCTTTGTCAGGATCTTTGTTTGATTTATACATGGTATGGTATCTGGTATGTTATAGACACTGAATAATTATATGTAGAATTAGTAAGTGGAATAATTAATTCTTTGGGCTTTTTTAAGCTGGTGTATATCAAACCATTTTATAGTTAGTTGGAATACTATGTCTTTCCTAAGAGTGACTGAATTTACTGATTTTGTCCACCCATCTCTAGATTTCTAAGCATCTACAACACATTAATGGATCTACACTTTCAAACTTTTTCACATCTCCCACATACAGAAAATTCTGTTTTCTGTGCTACACTGTATTTAACTGATAAAGTCAGAGACCAGTAACCTGTAGGCTTCAGCTGCCTCAGAACCTGTGCAGCTGTCCAATGACTGAAGTGACCAATATTTTATTCCACCTGTCATTTGTTTCTGGACTCAGTATATAAGTTGAGGCTTTAAAACTCAGTGTGTTCCTTATGGAAAAATACTTCCCAAATATATTTTGTACTAAAGACTGCTAATTTGTGCCAGATTATGCATATTTAATTCCTTGGATCAAGCTTTATTTTCCTTGAGTTCATCTGCATAACTTCTGAAGAATTGAGCACTGATTGGAAAATTCTTCATTTGATAAGTGTGGTAATATTCTAGTCTCTGTTTACAAATTGTATCCTTTCGTACTGAGGTGGCATAGCGATTATTCTAACTCAATTAAACAAAGGTGCCTCCATCATCACCTGAAAAGAACATCAATGCAGAAATTTTGCCAGGATAACTTTATTGAAACTACTTCCTTTTGTGCATGAGAACTGATAGGAAATACATTGCAATGGAGACAGGGGAACAAGGGAGACATTTTCTAAAGTAAAAGCAAACTAAAGACACTTCCACTATTGCCACATCAAAGGGATCAACACTTCCCTTCATGTTTGAAACCAAGTTTTCCATTTCTTTCCCTGAAAGAAAAGAGAGGTTATTTAGAGATGAAATGGAGCAGAAATGCACTAATCCCAGGCTAAGTAAACTGGGAGAAGACATTTACACTTGCCAAGTTTTAGGTGGGGGATGATAATATTGTTTCATATGAGAATTACCTGTAACATACATTAAATAGTAACATCTTAATAGTTTCCCTGACTCATATCCCAGTGACCAAACCTAAGGGGCCTCCATGTTCTTACATTGCTGCTTTGCAGAATTCACAGACATTTGGGTAAGTTTTCCCATCAGTGCCACACACTGGTTTGTTTGTCTTTGGGCAGGATTTTTCATCTGTAGCTGGTTTCTTCTCATAGTTGCTGCACAAAGCCTATAATTTAAATTAAGTGTTTTTATTTCATAAAAAAATGGCATTGACATCATTTGCTCTCTTAAGGAATTAAAAAAAATATTAAACTTATGTGCTTAGAAATCCCTTCAAAGAGCTGAAGGTCTTTGAAGAAAATATCCTGCAGTACTAGCCCCTAGAGATATTGTTTGTTATCATTTGGTTACTTTTGCTTCCATCTACCTCTTCTCTATGTATTATATTTCCATATGTATCAAATGAAAAATAGAACTACACTATACTTTCACTTATTTGTTATCACTTTCCTTTTTTATTCTATTTTTCATATTCTAAAGACAATGATTTTGTGGTATAATATTACATCATAAAGATGTGACATTCATTTTACTGATAAACTATTATTATTTTCTTCTCCTTCCTTTTTATACATTAATGTGGTGGAGCTGACTGTCTCGTCAACTTTTTTGAATCAAAAGTTTACATTTGGTGAGGTGGAAATTTAGTTTACTATTTTATCTCCTCTCTTTTATATCCTTTCTTCTTTAACATCACTTAATTTCCAAGCACTTATTTTCTCTTTCTCTTTTTTTTTTTTTTGGTTTAGAACTCTTTTTATTTTCATTTGTATAAATCTATAAATAAATAAAATTAATTTCTTCACTATGTTCTCAGCACATGCTGAGTAACCACTGAGTGTCACTACTTTGAATTTCTAAGGCAGTATAATCAATGCTCTAATTAAAACCCTGTAGCTAAATTTTTCCTCAAGGAACTAGCTTTCACCTTAAAAAGAATGAGGATCCTGAAAAATATCAATAATTTACAAGTAAGAACAAGTCATGCACAGATAAAGTATTACAAAAAAATGTTCTCTAGTGCCACTGTGGAGCTGTGGAGGGTATTTACTGAATATATTAATCTTCAAAAAAGTGCTAGAATTGTTTTTCTTCCTGTACATATTTAAAACATTTGATATTCAATTAGAAAAGCAAAATTATAAATATAACTTGGTCATTAAGATCAAACCATTAGATTTACAGTTTAATAACAATTTACTTATCTTTAGCAATTATTAAGAACTAAACATTCCTCCATAGGCTTTCCATAAATTAGCTCATATGCTTATGAACTAAATACTGTTAGTAGCTGAGTTTTACTGGTAAAGAAATGGAGGAGAAAGGTAAAGTAAGCTACTAAAAAAAAAAAAATCAAACATTAAGTAACAGGGCTATCATAAGAACCTGAACATTCTTTTTTTCCAAAGTCAGTTTTTCAAAAATAAATTACACTTCTTCACAGAGTGTATTATATATATAGGCATGTATAATTTTAAAATATAAACTATATTTTGATTAATATAGTCTCACTACCCTCTCAAGAATGTGTTGTCTATCATGAATTGCAAGCTTTGTGAGGGATTTCAATATGTATGAGTCTGGCAGCTATGTACTTTGTTTTCAAATCTGTTAAGAGAAATTTAGAGCTGTGATTCCCCAATTTTCATATGTATCAAAAATGTCGGACAGGCACATGCCTGTAATCTCAGTGGCTCAGGAGGCTAAGGCAGGAGGATCACAACTTTAAAGCCAGCCTCAGCAACTTAGCGAGGCCCTAAATAACACAGTGAGACTCTGCCTCTAAATAAAATACAAAAAGGCCTGGGGATGGGCTCAGTGGTTAAGTGCTTCTGGATTTACTCACCAGTACCAAAAAAAAAAAAATTATAGAACTTCTTAAAATGCAGATTCATGAGCCTCACTTCCCCAGAGATCCCATTCAGTCCATATGTCTAATACCTCTGTGTGGGGATCAGAAATATGTATTTACCAAGCATTGATTTTGACTTTGATGCACCTGGTACTAAGATCTAGCGTGACCACAGAGATAGTCCCAGTTTATGACAGCCTTCTCACTGTAACTATTCTAATTTTCACTCTCAAAATTATCCTGATTTGAAAAATAAGTGGCATTCACCTCACCCTTTTATAGACAATGTACTATGATTATAAAGTCTTTATGCATAAAATCCTTGCATGCAAATGTGTTATCTGGCTGTTTGAAGAAAACAGGAAGTAATTTTCAAATATTTTCCCTTTGATGAGGAAAGTGCATCTATACCAGTAGTGACACTGTCAAGAACCATGTGTTGAGCCGGGCCTGGTGGTGCAAGCCTGTAATCCCAGCACTTAAGGAGGCTGAGACAGGAGAATTCTGAGTTCAAAGCCAGCCTCAGCAATGGCAAGGTGCTAAGTAACTCAGTGAGACCCTGTCTCTACATGAAACACAAAATAGGGCTGGGGATGCGGCTCAAGTGCCCCTGAGTTCAATCTCCAGGACCAAAGAAAAAAAAAAAAAAAGAACCATGTGTTGCAGGTTGGACTATCATCCCAACTTCTCACCAGACCAATCACGTGTGCTCAGAAGATCAGGGGAAACAGCCACAGTGCTTCCCCATCTATGTTCCCCTTTGTGTAAGACTTGTGATAAGAAAGGGCCTGTGAGAGAGAGAAGCACATACCCGAAAGCCTCCGTGGCTCACAGCCTCTGCAAGGAGAGAATAGGCATTGATAAATCACAATGAATTAGAGTTCCAGGATTTTACAGTTAAAATAAATCTCAGAGATCTTCCATTACTTCTCTTTTGCTTTGTGGATAAAGAACTGATTATATTCTGTGCTCTTATGAGTATGTCAAAATGAATACTATTGTTTTGTATAACCTAAAAAACAATAAAAATAAAATAACATTAAAAAGAAGGAAAAAAAAAAAAAAGAACTGAGGCCCAGGAAGAGAGGAAACCTGCAAAAAGACACCCAGCTTGTGAACTGCATGACTGAGCGAGAGGCTACATTATAACCCATCAGTACAAAGCTGTCTTTACTGTGTTTGCTTTTTATGTGGCTTTTATACAATCGTATTCCTCACATCTATAATGCTTGCCTTACAATGAGGCTATACCTGGAAAAATGAAAGCACACTCTTGATTTATTCTTTTTCAAGGAGGTAGATACTTACTAAAAAGTTACTGAAGATTCAAAAGTTACTGAAGATTCAAAAATCTCAAACCTTTTTATTAACAGATAGACAAAGCAACAGGTAAAAAAGATAATACAAATAATTTTGAAATCACTGTAAAGAATCATAGGATTTACCACCATTGCCACTAACACCATTCTGCCATCTATTGGAGGAGTTCTACATTTAAGCACTGCATTAAATCTTGGATGTGTTAAGTCACACAACCCATTTTTAAAGTCAAGGAACCTGAGCGTTGGATCAAGTGACTTGGTCTAAATACATGCACTTTGTAAGTGTAGAGCCAAGAACCAAACCTAGAAGCCTTACAGCATATAAATTTTACATGTGCCATTAGCATGTGATGAACAGTAGTCAGATAAAGAGGGTGACTTGTTCAGTATTAATGAAAGAGATAACAGCAAAGAAAGATTTAAAAACAAAATCTTAGAATCCCAGTCCTGGGTGCTTCCTACTATTACACCGCTCTCTCTTCCTCTCTCTCTCTCTCTCTTTCTCTCTCTCTTCTCCCTAATCATCTTTATCTCTTCTCTTTACTTATCTAGAGGGTAAGAATGACTCTGTTTTCTGTAAAATGTCTTGAATATTCTAACACTGGAAGCTCACTAGATAAGAATGTCTTAAAGGTGACTTTAGATTAGAATTTCTAATTTCAACATAAAATTTTCCCTGAAGAATGAAGCTTATTTTTAACCTTATGCTGTTAATTATGGCCTTCTGAGGAGAACACAATTGGCCTTGGATTCCCAAAGTAGCCCTTTGGGCCCCATTAGTACAGCCTTCTCAGCTCATGGGATATGACTTTTTTTTTTTTTCAGAATTTGATTATTTATTGTATAGTATTACAGAGAAAATCATAGTAGTTAGCTTGTGCATTAAAGTCCCTTCTAAATCAAAATTGTGATAGGTAGTCACCATCGTAAACCCACCTTATCATCATCATCATCATCATTATCATCATCAACAAAAACATCCCATCATAAGTGCTGACATTGACCAGTCTGGTCCAGAATTCCATATGTACATACATGAACAACTCACCCGTGAAGAGGAACAAGCAAGCCACACTGACCAAAAGCAGAAGAGTACCTGATGGCTTCATGGTCAATGAGATCTGCAAGGAAATATGCTCATAGAATTCAATACCGTGGTTCTACAGGCTGTATATATACGTAGATCCATATGCATGAATCTAAGTACCTATACATTTGTCAGCCACATCCTCCACCCTGATTATGTAATCTATTTCTCAAAAGACTAGAGGCATTGCAAACCAAAGAAGCTTATTTCAGTCCTTTTTGAAACAGTCAGAAACAATGGTCAAAATTATGTTTAGGGAGACTGAAATGTACTACAAATAACACATTCAGCATTTTCTCTGTTCAGCACACAGTGATAATTGCAACCAAGTCACTACCTTTCAGTTTATATATTTTGGACCTGCCTCCAGCAGAGCCTTAGGGCCCCAAAGCTTTTGTGTAGCCATGACATGCAGAATGGTCCGAACAATTTGAGCATAATGTTAATAAGGTTTGATGTCCCAACTACCAGGAAAATAAAAATGCTGATGTGAGGGATTTTGAGGTCAAGGAATCTATTAAGCAGAGTAAGAGAACATCCCAAATGGTAGCTGAAGTAGAAACTTTAGGGAATGGGAGCAAATATGAATTAAAGGGTTTTTTCTCCCAATCCCTTGTTCTTAGGCAGTATGTGTATGAGAGCACCTATTTACTATTTTTATTTTAACAAGCATTGTACAGGTGGCCTGTGCATATACGCCACCCACATTTTTCTTCTTTCTTATTCTCAAATACATCATTTGTTTCTTACTTAAGGGCTCTTGCTCTGCTGGAAATGAATCCCAGAAATTTGAATGGCTGGTTTCTTCTTTCTAGAAACGTGAGTTCAACTGTTGCTTGTTCTATAAAGCTTTTTCTGACCATTCAAAATACTCCCACCCTAAACAAGATCACTGTCTTCATGATGATTTTCAATATCTAAAATTATCTTCTACTTTTAAGTATTTACTTGAAAAAAATAAACCTTCACATACATGAACATGTACCCAAATGAGGGCACATATGAGCTAGAATGCAAACTTGTGGATTTTTTTCTCAGCTGTGTCTGCAGGCCCAGAACAATGTCTTGCACATACAGGAACATAAACACCATTTCATTTTGTAAATGTGAGCCAATAAAAATTCCTTCCTCCTTTCAAAAATAATAATTGAGCACTAATTAATTTCAGGTGTTACTTGATGTTGACAATATGATGACAACAAAGACATATTCATAATGCTTACATTCTTCATTCCTAAACACCTGAAGGTGGAACTCACTAGGACCTTTATTATATTTTGTGATTTAAACATGAATATGAGAAGCTCCCAGGTAATAGGAGAAGAAATCAAGTTGATTAAAGCTACACAGAAATACACTGGTAAGCTCCAAAGAGAGCATGTTCACATATTCACCTGAAATTAGTGTGGGGAAATGGCAGAGATGGAGGTGCTCATGATCAGGCTTCATAGAGGACTGGGCCCTCAGAGTCATTAAAAAGTACTGAGACATATAAAGGAACAATAGATGTTCCAAGGTAATAGCACAGAAGAGAGAAAATAAAAACAAATGTAGGTTTTCTGTTTCTTTGTTTTAAATAAGAGTAATGTTTAGATTCAAATGCAAAGTCAGACTTAAGGTGAAAGTTACAGGATGTAAGGACTTTAATGTTTCTTGTATTCAGGGCCCACTAAGATCCATAGATCTCATTTTTTTCAAATGAATTTCATGATTGCTTTTTCTGGTTCTGTGAAGAACATCATTGGGATCTTTATAGAATTTGCATTAAATCTGTATAGCACTTTTGGTAGTATGGTCATTTTGACAATATTAATTCTGCCTATCCAGGAATATGAGAGATCTTTGCATTTTCTGAGGTCTTCTTCAATTTCTTTGTTTAGTGTTTAGTGTTTTTGCTATAGAGGTCTTTCACCTCTTTTCTTAGGTTGATTCTCCATTTTTTTGAGGCTATTGTAAAAGGGAAAGTTTTCTTGATATATCCTTGGTGTACAGAAAAGCAAGTGATTTATTGGTGTTGATTTTAAAACCTGCTACTTTGTTGAATTCATTTATGAGTTCTAGAAGCTTTCTAGTAGAGTTTTCACATATTTTAAATGTAGAATTATGGCTTTGGCAAATAGGAATAGTTTGAGCTCTTCTTTTCCCATTTGTATCCCTTTAATTCCTTTCTTTTGTCCGATTGCTCTGGCTAGAATTTCAAGGACTATGTTGAACAGGAGTGGTGAAAGACAGTATCCCTGTCTTATTCCAGTTTTTAGAGGGAATATTTTCAGTTTTTCTCCACTGAGAGTGATGTTGACCTTGGGTTTAGAATATATAGCTTTTATAAATGTTGAGGTAAGTTCTTACAATCATTAGTGTAAAATGTGAAGTAGGAGGCATCACAATACCAGGCCTTAAATTATACTACAGAGCTATGGTAACAAAAACAGCATAGTATTGGCACCAAAACAGACATGAAGACATAGAGACACATCCACATAAATATATTTATTTCATTGTAGATAAAGGTGCCATAAACATACATTGTAGAAAAGATAGCCTCTTCAAGGTAGGGTGCTGGGAAAACTGGAAATCCATATGTAGTAGAATGAATTGAACCCTTATATCTCACCCTGTACAAAATTCAATTCTAAGTGGATCAAGGACCTAGGCATTAGACCAGAGACCCTGCACCTACTAGAAGAAAAAGTAGGCTCAACTCTCCAACATGTAGGCTTAGGTACTGACTTCCTCAATATGACTGTTAAAGGGCAAGAAGTAAAATCAAGAATCAATAAATGGGATGGTATCAAACTGAAAGGCTTCTTTACAGCCAAGAAAACAATCAAGAACATGAACAGAGATCCTACAGAATGGGAGAAAATTTTCACCAGTACCTTAGATAAGGCATTAATTTACAGGATGTACAAAGAACTCAAAAAACTTAACACCAGAACAATAAATAACCCAATCAATAAATGGACAAAGGAACTAAACCAATACTTCACAAAAGAAGAAATATCAATGGTCAAGAAATATGTGAAAAAAATGTTTAACATCTCTATCAATTAGAGAAATGCAAATTAAAACTACTCTGAGATTCCATCTCATTCCAGTTGGAATGGCAATTATAAAGAATACAAGTAATAATGTTGGCAAGGATGTGGGGAAAAGGCACACTCATACATTGCTGGTGGGACTGCAAATTGGTGCAACCACAATGGAAAGCAGTATGGAGATTCCTTAGAAAACTTGGAATGGAAACACCATTTGACTCAGTTATCCCACTCCTCAGTTTATACCCAAAGGACCCTAAAATTAGCATACTACAGTGATGTGGCCACATCAATGTTTATAGCAGCTCAACTCACAATAGCCAAGCTATGGAAACAATCTAGGTGTCCTTCAATGGATGAATGGATGGAGACAATGTAGTATTGATAAACAATGGAATATTACTCAGCCATAAAGAAGAATGAAATAATGGCATTTGCCAGTAAATGGATGGAGCTGGAGAATATCATGCTAAGTGAAATAAGCCAATTCCAAAAAATCAAAGGCTGAAAGTTCTCTCTGATCTGTGAATGCTAACCTAAACCAAGGGAGGTTTGGTGGGGAGGAATAATAGAAATCTATTGGATTAGACAAAGGAAAATGAAGAGAAGGGAGTGGGGAGAAGAATAGGAAAGACAGTAGAATTAATTGGACATAACTTTCCTAGCCTTCTATTTGAATACATGACCAGGGCAATTCTGCATCATGTGCAGCCACAAGAGTGGGATCTCAAATAGTATCAGTTATACTCCATGTATTTATAATTTTCAAAAATACATTCTACTGGGGCTGGGGCTGGGGCTCAGTGGTAGAGCGCTTGCCTCGCATGCATGAGTCACTGGGTTTGATCCTCAGCACCACATACAAATAAATAAATAAAATAAAGATATTGCATTCATCTACAACTAAAAAAAATTTTAAAAAATTACATTCTACTATCATGTGTATGTAAAAAGAACAAATAAAAACAACAAAAAAAAGAACATAGGAGAAAATCCCTATAAGCTTTTTAAAAAAATGACCCATAGGTGTCTGGGCTTAAAGATTTTATCAAATTTGAAAAATTTCTAACTGCTGTTTTTTCAAATATTTGCATCTCAGTATTGTCATTCTAGTCTGTATGAAGTTGCCCCACAACTCACTGATGTTCTCTGCATTCCTTTTAATGTATTTTTCCTCTGTATTTCATTTCTATTTATGTCTCCAAGTTTATTTATCTTTTTTTTGTGCAACATTTGATCTACTGTTAGTACTACATGGTACACTTTCCTTTTCAATTACAGTGATATTCTATCTTTAGAAACACACTTCAGTTGTTTTCTTCATATTCCTTGGATTTGCTAAACAAACTCTTCTACTTTCTTGATCATGTAGGATAACTGATTTAATAAACTTTTTTTATCATTTGTGTCTTTTCTTCTGTTTATATGACTGATACTTTTTTCAGATTCCAACTTATACTTTCCTGCTTGTCTGGATAACAGGCACTGGTCATACTGATTGGTTATTTTGTTGATTGTTGGATATTTTGTATTTCCATGAATAAATTTCATTTGTCCTTTGATGCACTTAAATTGAATTAAATTACTTGGAAGTAGTTCATTTTTTTAAAATATTTTTTTAGTTGTTGATGGACACAATATCTTTATTGTATTGCTTTGTATGTGGTGCTGAGGGCCTCATGCATGTGAGGCAAGTGCTCTACCGCTGAGCTACAATCCCAGCCCAGAAGTAGTTCATTTTTTATAAAATATCTTTCTATCTACCTATTTATTTATTTAAGATTGGCTTTAAATCTTTGTTAAATCTCACCAAAACAGCCTTTGGCCTTGGGTCAATTTTATCCACTTCAGAGACAACATACTTCTGAACACTGTACCACATGCTGTGTATTTTGATGCTTTTCACTCTGGCTAGTATGGCCATAACACATTTTCAGTCTCCTGTGAGTGCCAGGGATTATCCTCAGTGTGCTCCAATGGGTGTCTTCTCTTGGCCTCATGCAGTTTCTTGGCACACATGAGTGATCCTCATGCAGCCGAAGACCAGAAGGTGTTCCTCTGCAGATCTCCCGAGTTCTGTTACTCTGTTCTGTGAACTCTATTGCCCTGCTTGATGGAGACTATGGAGGCTCTGCTCAGGTTTCCTTTCCTGTGCTTTCTACTTGGATACTCCAGGAAGTTGACTGGTGCCATCTGAGGACTCACTTCATTTCTTTCCTACCTAAGGATCAGTATCCTGGGCCTAATGTTCAACAAATGAAAAACATTATGTCATATATTTGTCTAGTTTATTGGTTGTTTCAGGTAGAAGTGTAAATCCAATACCTCTGACTACATTTTGGTCAAAACTAGAACTCTATGCTAAAGATTTTGTATTATTCTTACTCTAAACCTAAGGTTTATATACAAGAGTAATGTGATTAAAAAATAATTACAAAGGTCACTGCTTCTACTTGGTGGAAAAATCACTTAAAGGTGGTAAGAGTTATGGGCCCTGGAGTATTACGTATATGTTCAACTTAATGTCTTGTGTCCTGGACTGACATTAAATATTCATTTCCACAGCTCATCTTGTCTAACTTACTGCATCTCCTATCGGTATCTTAAATACTTCAGTCCTATTTTTTTTTTTTTTTACCTTTAACAATACCTCAAGAAAGTTTTTGGCCCTTATATAAAGAGCAATATGTATGGGCCTCACTTATTCGGGACAGAGAATTATCTGCTGGTTCACAGTTTTGCAAGATCTTGTTTGTTACGCCACTAGTTTTCTAAGGTAGAGAAATGACTAAGTTAGGGATAAGATTAAATCTTCCATTATATAAGAGAAAAAAAATTCAAATTTGGGGTTTTCAAATTGGCTATTTATATGGCTTCTCAATAGTTTTAAAAACTATATGAACCCCATATAATCATTATCAAATTTATTCATACACTTTCTACTTCTTGTTCTTTGGAAAGGATTTGAAACATCTCACTCCAAAATGCATATATACACATCATTTTATAAATAGACTTTGAGGGTCTCACTGAGTTATTTAGGGCCTTGCTAAGATGCTAAGATGATCCTCCTGCCTCAGCCTCCCAAGCCTCTGGGATTACAGGTGTGTGCCACCAAGCCCAGCTTCTTTTAAATATTTTCATTATGCTTTGCAATAAGTAAATCATGTTTAAAGATTCCAATAAATAAATAAATAAAGGAACATAAAAATGTTGAGAGGGGGGGCTGGGGCTGTAGCTCAATGGCAGAGCGCTTGCCTAACATGCATGAGGCACTGGGTTCGGTTCTCAGCACCACATATAAATAATAAATGAATAAAATAAAGATCCATCAACAACTAAAAAAATATTTAAAAAAAAATTTTTTTGAGAGGTTGTTAGCTGTTACGACGATGAAGGAAGAGAACAAAGTCAGAGGACTGATTGCCCTATGTCAGCATTTTGTATAAAGTTACAGTAATTACTAGAGTGATAATGACAAAAGAACAGACAAATAGATGAGCAGAACTGAGAGTATAGACACAGACTCACATACATACAGCTACCTGAGGTGTAACAGGCGCAAAGGCCATGCAGGCAAGAAAGCTTTTCAGCAAATGGTACTGAAACAACTTGACTTCCCCACAAAAAGACTTTACACCCTCACAAAAATTAACTCAAAATGTATCATTGACCAAAAAGTAACTTGTAAGACTATAAAGTTTTTAGAACATAGAAGGAAAATGAATATCCTTGGTTTTGATGATGATTTTTTTTTTTAGATACAACAGTCAAAGCTTGATCTATGAGAGAAAGACTTGGTAAGTTGCATTTCATTAACATTTAAATCTTCTGCTCTGTGAAGGAGAACTATCAGGAGAATTAAAAGACAAGCCACAGACCAGAATATATTTGCTGAAGACTTATGCAATAAAGAGTGTTTGGAAAAAGAAAACAACTCTTGAAAGTTAACTATAGGGAAATAAACCACCTGATTTTAAATTTGGTAAAGATCTGATGTTTCATCTCAACAAAGAAGATAGAAAATAAGTATCTGAAAAAATGTTCAGCATATGTATCATTAGGTAATTGTAAATTTAAAAAATGAGATAGCACTACATGTCCATTGGAATGGCTAAAATCTAAAACACAGACAACATCAAATGCTGAGGAGAATGTGAAACACTCACACAAAGACCTAGAAGAAAAAACTGCATATTGCTGAGTGAAAAAGTCATTCTGAGAAGAACACATGCTGTACATTTTCAACTGCATGATATTCTGAAAAAGGCATAATTATAGAGACAATAAAATATCAGTGGTAGTTAAAAGTTCAAGGGAAGACTGAGAACGGGAGCATGGGGGATTTTGGGGACTGAAAAACTTTTGTATGATACTGGTAAGGTGGACACATGTTTAGACATTTGTCAAAATACAGAGAGTGTAGGACACAAAAAATAAACTCTGTAAACTATGGACTTTGGTTGATGATAATGACATGTTAGTGTTTATTCAACTATTATAAAGAATGCACCCCAGTGAGGGACAGTGGTGGAAGAGGCTGAGTATATACTGGGAGAAAGGCGTATGTGAGAGCTCTGTATTTGCCATTGAATTTTTGCTATAAATTTAAAAGTGCTTCAGAATATTTTGCAAATATCTAGAAGAGAAAAATATAAAATATAAGGAGAGAAAAATGCTAGTTGCCCTGATTTGATTAGGGTATGCTATGTGCCTGTGCTGGAATATCACATTGTACTCCAGTCACATGTCAAGTCATGACATATCAATCAACAAAATTAAATTTAAAATAAACAATAAAATTATGAATTAAAGAAGAAGATAAATATGACATTAAAAAACGAGAGACTTTATGCACATTATATTTATTCATTTTTCCTAAAACTCTACCTGTGAAGTCTAATCGTTATTGTACACGTGTCACTATTGAGCCTTAGGAACTTGCGTTTAACTCCTACTTCCTAGGAGAACCCAAACCAAACATAGCCCTCTAATTCCAAATCCACTTCTTTTTAGGAAGTCAGCACTCTGCAGAAAATAGACTGACCAGCCGGCTGTCTGTAGTACAAATGTGCAGATCAGATTGATGGCAAGGACAAAGTCTGCTGGTTACAACCCCCTAGAGGAGACGCATTAGAGCAAGAGAAGCAAGAAGGAAATCCATGAAAAAGAATGAGTATTCTCTTTTATCATCTTTTTGCTTTTCTTGATCTTCTGGACTACACATTCCTGCCCCCCTCATTGTGTTTCTGTAAGATCATATTTCTCATCTAAGCGCATGATGCTACAATTACCTACAAACCAGACATATGCCTTGCTTATTAGCAGGTAGAAGCAAGTCTCTTCCCAGATTCCAGAATTTTAGAAACAAAAAGCTAGTGTTCTTAGAGGTTTGAGAAGGAATTCATATCTGGCAATGTGTTCGTAAGATTCTATAGCTTCATTCATATTAAAAAAAAAAAGTATGAAAGCTTTCAGTAAGTCCCAGGAATTAACCTATAATTAGTTATGACGCCTATAGGAGGGGCTCAATGTTTCTTTATACTCAGTAGCAAGCTATTTAATGATGTCTGTGTACCTCTGCAAAACTTTTTTTCTTTTTTTGGTGGTGCTGGGAATATAAAACTTTTAAAAGCATTGCACATCCAACAAGTTTGTTGCAGCAGAATGAGCTAAGTTTTATTGGGTGAGCAAACAATTTCCTCATAATGAGAACTTAAGGAGGACTGTGTTTATTAGGTCAAACTATTCATATAAAAGACGAAATAATTCAGGTAATGGCCGCTGTTGCTGGGACCTGACATTTATGCAATTTGCTTCACTTCCCACTGTTAGCTCTTCTGCATCTGCTTTGTACCCTCACTCTACTCCTGAACAACAACCTGTCTCTGACCTTTACGTATTTTACATTCACATCTCATTCTTTCTGATATTTTTAGGTAAGAATTTCACCTTAGTTGTATTGTTTTATTTTTAGTACTTTAATAGTCAAATCACGCTTTCCCGTATGCTTTTTGATTTGTCTCTTGGGCATTTTCTAATCTTTCTTTGAGAGCATGCTCTCCCTAGTGGTGAAGGCTGATTTTCTAAAAGCTGATTTTTCTTGCAAGCTACAGACCAGTGGACTGGAATCAACCCACAGCTCTTCCAATATGTCTGTGCCGCTATATTTTGATTTGCTGGGGCATTTACTTCACAGAGCACCACATTTCTCATTTCTAGTATCCTACAACTAACTGCTTTTCACAAGTCTGTACTTTGTAGACACTTGATTTTTTAGAAACTTTATTATGTTACATAATGTATAACAAATCTCAAAAAAAAAAATCCTGGTATGAAGTTACTTATCTCATTGCATTTATTATCACCAATTATGTGTCTCTCATTGCTTTATACCTTGGGGATTCATCAGTAAACACTAGCAATGCTCCCACTCTTGTGGTACTCCTGCCCCCCAAAATAAAGCAAAATATACAAGATAAAAATCATCAGTTCTATGCTAAAAATGAATCTATAAAATGTGTGTCACTAGTCAATTATTCATAATCAAACTGGTTCTCATAAAATATCTGTGTAGGTGCATTAAAAAAAAAGAACTCTGATCAAGAACAAAATTGTATAATTTGAAGGACTGGACAAGAAAGAGCAATTCTATCCCAAAGCTAACCAAAAAAAGGGATAATGATGATTTTAAAGCAGAGATAAGTATTATAGAGAACAAAAAACAATAGAGAAAATCAACAAGACCAAACCTGGTTTTTGAAGAAATTAGTGAAGCTATGGCTACATTGACTAAGAAAAAAAGAGAACACTGAAAATTTAAAATCAGAAATGAAAGTGAAAACATTACCACTAATTTTACAGAAATAAAAATAGTATAAGAGAATATCATGGGGCTGGGGTCATGGCTCAGTGGTAGAGTGCTTGCCTCGCACGCGCAAGGCACTGGGTTCGACCCTCAGCACCACATACAAAAAAATAAATAAATAAATAAACAAACAAATAAGAAAAGGTTTAAAAAAAAAAAAAGAGAATACCATAGTTCTATGTCAATTTTTATGCCAACAAATGCATAAAGAAAATGGATAGATTTCTGGAAATGCACAATCTACCAAAACTGAATTATGAAGAAATAGAAAATCTGAGTAGTAAGGAGACTTAATCAGTAATTAAAACCTTCCAATCAAGAAAAGCTCTATATCAGATTACTTAACTGGTGAATTCTACCAAATATTTATATAAGAAGGAGCACCAATCCTTCTTATATGCTGAAGTGGAGGAAATTTCCTAACTTACTTTATGAAGCCAATATTACCCTGATACAAAAGATGGGCATATATAGTATAAAAATGAAACTGTGAACCAATATCCCTTATGAATATCAATGCAAAAATTGCTCAGGAAACTACTAGAAAATCATATTCAGCAGCATAGGGAAAGGCTCAAACACCTGTTCAGGTGAGCTTTACCCCTCATTTTTATGAATCTCTTATTCTTTATGCAAGAATGATCTTAAGTTAGAAAAAGATTTATTAAACAGTAAACAAAGACCACAAAACATATAAATTCCTAAACTGAATTAGACATAAAAGAGTTGATACTTTTTTACATTTATATAGAGTTCAAAACCAGGTAAAGCCAGATCTTGGTGACAAGAATCAGAATAGTGATTACTTTGAATAAATGACTAGGAAGAGGCAAAAGGGAGAATTCTGGGGTACTGATAATATTCTACAGTTTTGATCTGTGTGGTAGATAACTGGGGGTGTTCACTTGTAAAAAATATTCATTCTATTTTTGCACTTTATATAATTTATTTAAATAAAAAAGCAAAGAGGAGAGAAGAGAGTTAAGGAAAATGAGAAAGGAGTTAAGGAAAAGGAGTGGGGAGAGAGAAATAGAAACGGCAAGAAAAAGATGGAAAGCTGTTGTCATTCTGTAGGCAATAAATGGTATTTATGGTAAAAAAAAATCAGTGCATGACACCTCATTAGTATGAAAGGAGGATTTTTTGTTTGTTTGTTTGTTTTGTGGTGCTGGGGATTGAACCCAGGACCTTGTGCATGTAGACGAGATAAGCACTCTATCAACTGAGCTATATCCCCAGCCCCAAAAGGGTAAAAATTTGATTTACATAGAAAAAGTATTTGAAAAATTTCAACATTCTTACTTGGTTAAAAAATTTCATAAACTAGGAATAGAAGAAAATCTCAAGACAACAAAGGCCATATATGGAAATCTTCAGCTAACATTGAATATAATTGTGAAAGAACAAAATCTTCCTCCTAAGGATCAGGAACAAAACAAAAGCCTAGTTTTATACTTTTATCCAAAATAGGATTGGAAGTTCTAGCCAGATCAATTAGAAAAGAAAAACAAATAAAATATGTCTAAATTGAAAAGGAAGAAACAAAATTATTCCTGGTTTTAGATGCCATGGCCTCAAATGTAAAACCCTGAAGATTCCACAAAAATACTTTTAGAGCTAATAAAAGAATTGGATAAAATATACATTACAAAATCAACATAAAATCAGCTGTGTATCTATTCAATGATAAACAATAAACAACCAAAATAAACAACCCAAAAAGGAAAAGAGACAAAGTCCATTTTAAAATTTTTTATTATTATTAGTATTAGTATTATTTTGGTATCAGGGATTCAACCTAGGAGCACATCCCAGCCTTTTTAAATATTTTATTAGAGAAGGGTCTTGCTGGATTGCTTAGGCGTTGCTAAGTTGCTGAGGCTGGCTTTGAACTTGAGACCCTCATGCCTCAACCTCCTGAGTCACTGGAATTACAGGCATGTGTCACCACACCCAACACCAAGTCCATTTATAACATCAAAAGGATGAAAATGCTTGCCAGGGGAGGGGACATACACCTGAAATCCCAGGGACTTAGGTTGCTGATGAGGGAGGATCATGAATTCAAGGCCAGCCTCAGCAACTTAATAAGACCCTATATCTAAAAAAAAAAAAAAAAAAAAAGGCTGGGGATGTAGCTCAGTATTAGAGTGCCTCTGGATTTAATACTTAATACTGCAAAAGGGAAAAAATGAAAATACATAGAAATAAATTTAATTGAAAAGTATAAATCATTGCCAATAGAAACTAGAGATGACATAAATAATGTGGGGAGACATATTCTGTTTTGATTGGAAGACTTTTATTGTTTAGCCAAAGATAATGCTCCAAGTGATCCACAGTGACTTCTAGGAGGCACATGATTTTGCATTATTATTTGCATTCTTTTATCAAATCTACAGGGTGCTGTAGTGAGCTAAACTGGGTCATGCAAGGATACCCTTTCCTTATTAAGTTCTGAGTCTTTTACGCTAAAGCAGGGAGAATCAGTTCTGCTTCTTTCCTTCACTCAAACTGCTGAACAGAAATGGACCAACTTTTTGAGAGGTCAGAGGTGTCAGCTCTGGAAGACAAAACCAAGTCAAAGAGAGACCAGGAAAGCAGCTCATTAGACACTTAGCTCAGAGTGAGTCAGCCCATTTAAACACAGATCTTCTTAGGCTAAAACTGTAGTCCGACTACAAAATTAACCCATAACACACAGATCAGGAATTATGACAGATACAAGTCTGCTTTACAAATTTGCTTAAACCTTTGTTGATTATTTCTATTTCTGATGTATCCATATATATGGGACTAATCCTTCCAATTCAACACTTAAATCCAAGACACTCAAATTACTACAATTATATAATATATAATTTGGAAATTTGAGAGTATCCCTTACTATCCTCAGTTTATATTTAGACTCTACAGCTCAGACTATGATTGTAGAAAAAAATCATTTAAATCTTTGTATAAGAAGCCTCTTATAAAATGGCATTACAATTCACAGCAATTGTTAAATTTAAATGTGATAACATATATGCTCAACAAATAGATTCACATTATTAGTGATGAGTTAATTCAGTTTGCATGTTAGTAACTATTTTCCTTGGCTTTTTAATGTTGTACTTCTTTCTACTTTAGTATGCATTTAAGTGTGTGTGTGTGTGTGTTTCACGTTGGGAACTTTTGCATTGTTGTAGACAGACCTCTGCAATTCCCATTCACTCAAACCTAATCATTGACTTAAAATATTATTTTTTTTTGTCATTAATTTACCTTCAGAATACCAGGAAGAGGAAAAAAATCTGAAAAAGATGTGACTTGGCACCAATTGGAGTGGAAAATAAAAATATTTAAGGACAGTTAATGATTATAAGTTTGGTATGATACGATTTTAGCAATGTTCCCATTTTAATTTGAAGATATAATAATAGATATGAGTGTTCAGATCAAATAAATTATCATTTTATGCTTCGAAGCATGAAGTACAAAACCATACTTGAAACAGAGTGTTCTGCCCTAGATAATGAAAATGCACAAAAATGAAAGACGTATATTTAATTGTGAGTATCTGCTCCTGTTGATAGTCTCTTCTGTTATGCCGTTAAAATAAATATTTTAATGAAAAACTTCAAATGTATAGGAATATTAAAAATAATTTTAGAGTAAATACTTATAAATCTAGATTGAACCACTAACATTTTATATTTTTTGTTGAACATATTTAAGGTGTATAAAATGCTTTTTTATATACTTACACAGTGAAATGCTAAGTGGTCAAACAGATTTCATATCAATATTATTCCATAGCTCCATGTGTGTGTGTATGTGTGTGGGGGGGTATGTGTATGTGTGTGTCAAGAGTACTTAATAGCCATTCTTGGAAAATTCTCAGCATCAATACAAAATTTTTAACTATAGTCCCCATGGTGTACATGGATCCCTAAGACTTATTAATCCTAAATAATTGCAAAGTTTTACACTTTGACATAATATCCCCCATTAACTACTATTCTACTCTGTTTCTACTTACCTGACATTTTTTAAAGGATTCTACATTGCCAGGTGCGGTGGCGCATGCCTATAATCCCAGCACTTTGGGAGGCTGAGACAGGAGAATCGCGAGTTCAAAGCCAGCCTCAGCAATGGCGAGGTGTTAAGCAACTCAGTGAGACCCTGTCTCTACATAAAACACAAAATAGGGCTGGGGATGTGGCTCAGTGGTTGAGTGCCCCTGAGTTCAATCCCCAGTACCAAAAAAAAAAAAAAAAAAAGATTCTACATGTATTTTATCAATATTTGATTCACTTATCTGTCCATTGATTCATCTAAGATGCATTTCAAAGGAAATTGTCCCAATCATAGCCCTTCCTTCTAAAACTTTATTATGCATATTATAGTTAAGCCTTCACTAGTTTATAGTCTTAACATAATAAGCATAAAAAATACAAATGAACACATCCATGTAAACCCAAATCCCTATATTTGATTGTTGATTTTTTTTTTTTTTTTTTTTTTGAGCAAATCAGGCATGGTCCAGTTTTGAGGACTGTGTCCTAAATTCTTTTTTTTTTTTCCTTCTCCAAGGTATTTCCTTGATCAGTTCTCTTTGTCTCCCAGTTTCCAAGTAAGAACAATTCTAAACACTGGCTTTTTTACTACACAGGCTACCACTCCTCCCTCAGCATTTCTTATCCCTATAAACACGTTTGCCTGAACTTTGTCTTACAAACTTTAGCACTTTCTTTCTTATGATGTCACTTACTTGTTTATTATATTCATTGCTTTTATCTATTTCTCCCTAATTGTTGAAAGATTGTTGGCCCATCTTAGCCCCATCCACAGCTGTATCCAAGCACTCATAACAAAGTTTGCCCCAAAGTTCACATCTAGTAAATGTTAGCTGACAGAATGCTGCTTATTACATTGAAATTGCATCCAGAGTGGTATTCTCTGTGTATCTTCCCAGGAAGATATTATTTATAAAAACATGTTCTACTACATAAAAGCATCAACGGGAGAGTTCTCAAGGTTTTCATCTGACTTGCTCAGGATGAGATAATTTATATATGCAATCTGATATACAGATACTACATAAAAGCATCAAAGGGAGAGTTCGTTCCCAAGGTTTTCATTTGATGTGCTCAGGTTGAGATAATTTATATATGCAATCTGGGTTTTCACAGAATAGTCAGCTACAAGGGGACTGAGCTGGTTATTAAAAGGGCTCTCAACCTTCAGTGTTATTCTACCTGGAGTTGTTTTCTGTGGCAGGTAACAAATAAAATTCAGGATTTCTAATATTTACACAATTTTCTAATTTTACAATGAAGCTTAAAATTTAGCTACATTCTCTAACTGTATATTGTTTTTGAGATTTTGTATGTTCACCAGATATTCTTTGGATGTTCACCATTTATTGAAAAGCCACTCTTTATTGAATGTTTATTCCCTTTTTTTACTATCTGGTAGACCCTGGGAAGCTGATTACCATATGTTGTTAGATATTATGTGGTCTAAATCTGTTATTCCAGATACAGGGGGATACTAGGGTCCATGGAGCACAAATGTTTTGCTTTTATACAAAATACTTCTCCTGAAACTAGGAAGACCCACCATTATGTGATCTAATTCTTTAAACAGTGTTTTTAAATATTGTAAGAATAACAGATGGTCATCTTTTCAAAATCTTTCACTGCTTTCATGAGATTCTAAAAATAGAGAAAAGAAAACTTTCCCATGATTCCACAGTAATTGGATTGTTGATTTAGATTTGAAAAATGGATCTTTGATCCACTTTTATGCCACTTCAGTAATTCCATGTTGTATCTGTGTGCTCTCTTGATCTCAAAGTAAAAACACACTTAATACTTCTGCAGAATTTACTTTATTGACATGTGAATCAAGGGAAATGCATGGTCAACTCCTGAAGATCCAGACAGACGGAGTAGAAGGTATGTCTTTATAAATGCAAAGGATTTGCCAAAGAAAAGTAAAAGCAGAAGAAAAGAAAGAGTTGAGAGTTGGCAAGCCAGCATTAAACACTGGCTCTAATTCAGCATTTTCCTTGATGCTTTAGGATAATCTTCCCTTCACTTTTCCTAAAAAAAAAAAAAAAAAAAAAAAAAAAAGACATACATCCTTAGTGCAATATCACAAGTACTCAGCACAGAGGTTGGAAGCAGGTGTAACTATGGTATGTCATGGTCCATCTATAGATATCTATATCTATTATGCAGCCGAGGTTCATTAAATGCACTCAGAGGTGACATCTGGCCTAACTTTGGAGAGTGTAAATCTTAAATCTCAGGGGTTTTTTTTTTGTGTGTGTGTATGGGGGGGGGGGGTTACTGGGGATTGAACTCAGGGGCATTTGAGCACTGAGTCACATCCCCAGCCCTATTTTGTATTTGAGTTGCTTAGCGCCTCGCTTTTGCTGAGGCTGGCTTTGAACAAATAATTCTCCTGCCTCAGCCTCCCGAGCCACTGGGACTTTTTTACAGGCCCACAAACCTTAATTTTGAGGAGCCTTAGATCTTTCAATACCAATTGCTCATCCTCTGCAAGGAAATAGATATACTTGTGGAAAAGGCAGAGATAACAGAAGAAATAACAGCAAAGAGACTCTAATGTCATACGTTCCATCTTGGCAGAAGATAAAGTGAACCAAATATTCGTGTATTTGGCATTTTCTAGCAGACTGCACATTCAGGACCTCTTATTAGTATGTACCCATTAATTCAAATTTCACTCTACTCCACTGACCTTCCTGAGAAAATTCAGTATTAGTGAGTTATGTTCTATTCCAATGTGTTCATTATGCATTCATGTCTTAAATTAAGAATAAATAAAAATAAGAAATGTCAAAATTATTTTGATGTATGTGATGTATAATTTTAAGAATTATCTAAAATGAATCAAACTTAATAGCAGAGTAAAATGATTATGATTATTTTCAAATTATTTGTTTTATTATTTGCTTGTTGTTGCTTTTGACAATTTGTTTTCAACCCATTTGTCTGAGTCTTACTTCTTTAGTCTCTACAGTGAGGTATGGGTTTAACTTTCTAAACTACCACAAGGAAAGCATCTCAGGCTTATTCTGGAAGTTTATGCTTGCAAAAAACAGGTTTGGTGAGTATGACACTTACGCCACTGCCTTACAGAAGGCACACTTATTGCCATATGTCTGGCCATCAGAGCCACAATGGGGGTTGGATTCCCGAGTACAGAAGACCTTGGGATCATGGAACTCTCCACAGTCAACCTACAAAGTAAGCACAGTGACATTTACATCAGTGCCTTCTACCTCAAGGACTGTCCTCAGAACAGAAGCATTGGACAGCAAAATTTTAAAACCACACACACATAAATATATATATATATGTATATATACACATATGTGTATATATGTGCATATATATACATATACATATGCCAAAAATATATATGTATATATCTATACATATATTGAGATATATACAGTGGGGTTATACATATAGATAGAAATATATACATATATATTTACGATATATAAGTAAATACATATATGTATAAGTACATATATATGATATATTCATATATAAGATATGTACATTTACTAATATATAAAGTACAAACATATATTTGTGACATTTATATACATACACATATATATACACACATATATATATGTTTGCGACATAAGAACCTCCTGAAATAGAAAATAGCTTTCTTAATCTGCTTAATGTAGAATACATTAAATACAATTGAGACAGAGTCTCACTGAGTTGCTTAGTGCCTCGCCATTGCTGAGGCTGGCTTTGAACTTGGGATTCTCCTGTCTCAGCCTCCCAAAGTGCTAGGCTTATAGGCGTGCGCCACCACAGCCAGCTGAGCTATATTTTAATAATCAGTTGAGAGATGCGAATTCTGGTCTTCTGGAAATTTAAGTAGCTTCTCAATGCTTGAATATATTTCTTCTCATTGCTGGTCCAGAATTTTCAATAGTTTACTGTGGTTGATTTCCAAGGACATGTGGGTTTCATTAAAATAGCTTATTAGGTTTCATATACAACATAAGGATTATCCGAACTACAATTATACCATTGAGGGGATTCATGGTAAATGAATATGTTTTAGCTGCTCTTACGACTAACACAAACAAAACATGAGCACTAATGTGAGATGATGGATATGTTGACTATGGCCATCCTTTTATTATCCATATTTATCCCATAACAGCATGCTGGATACCTTATACACAACATTTATCAAAAAAAATAATGTATTGGGGAAATATATGAACACTGGCAAGAGGAATCATTTGTTTAAGATGTTAGCAAACTGCTGTACACTAGCAGATTTATCTGAAGGTTTGCATGGAGAAATTATCAGTGAAAGAGTCAATTAGGCTAAAAATGTTAAGTTTAAGGACCTAAAACTGCAAACTGCACATTTTTGTTGAAATTTGGCACTCAGTATTCTTGAGGCTGGATAGTGTAGGGCTTACAAACTCTGGTCCTTGTTTTCCCCACCACCTTGAAGGATAATCCCATCCTCTCATTCTACTTCTGGAACAGAGATCTTCCTCTTGGGTTTTGAATTGGAAACAAGGCTGGACAATCTTGAGAATAGTATATGTCACAGGGCACCTTTCTCTGGAAAGCTCATGTGTTTTATATTAAAGTCACTAATGTCTGCATTCACAGCAGTGTGCTTGACTCAACAAGGACCTGCAAGCTGGAGTATCATCACTGATATTTTATCACAAAGTGCTGAGTGCTGGTCATACAAAGAATTGGTAACAGACATTATCTCAGCATGTGTACAGTATTATCTGCATTAGAGAGGCAGAGAAGAGCTCGGATGAGGACAGTGCCACGCGTTATAACCGCCACACCTGACACCAGCACAGGCAGGAGGGAAGCTGAGCACCAGGAAGCTCCATCTAGAGTCCCAAGAAAGTGAGCAAAGTAAACTTGAAAGTCTCTTACTTGAAAGAGACGGCTCCTTAAGGCACCTTTCCCTGGCCGTTGGCCCTCTGATCTTGTAATCCAGCCTCTTTTGTCCTTTAGAAAGCAGACATGGAAGAGGCATTTGGGGAGATCATCCACTTTGAGAGCCTCCAGACCCACCTCCCCCTTTAAGCCACTTTTTATCTCCTTCTGTCCCCTGGAAAGAGGACCCAGAGGGAGAAGAATTTTGGTATATCAAATCAAACCAAGCAGCATAACTCCTTAGAACAGATACATTTTATTCTTTTAAGCTGCAGTGGCCTGCAGCAAGTATGTTCTGCTGATGATTATGTATGTCATCTTAGATGAAGCACTTGATGCTCAGGCCTCAACCTTCTTAGCCAAACAACAAACAAACCAAGGAACACTGAACCTGCCTCTTTCCCAGATTCCCAGGGTTTACACAGGGGTCAAAGTTGGTCATGTAAGAGTTATAGACAGTCACTGTGGAAAATCTGAAATAGTTCTGGATTAGGAGTGTAGACAGTAACCTTCTCCCTGGAGGTCTCTCCTAACTGAAGCTCTGAAAGGCATCTGCAGCTCATACAAACTGACCTGCCCCTGAGACTATGTGTTCTTAATGGCCCTTTTTGGTTTAATGGTCCAAGATTTAGTAGTGACTACTTTCAGTGAACTGGCTTCAATAAAGCCCTCAAGGTCATCAGTTGGGTGAGAGAAATAACAACCTTGCCCAAATGCTTCCTCTTTTATATCTAGAGAGCTCTCTGTATTCACTGTGTGATAAATTTTAGCATGATGGCTGGGGACAGAAAAAGTACTCTCTCTGTGGGCCCAAGAGATTGGGGAAGATGATAAATACCTCTGCAGAATTACACAGAAATCCCTTCCATGAGGCAGAGTGATGCAAGAGAATATCAGAATATCGGGGCTAGAAAGAGAACACATTTCTCACAAACTAGAGAGAAATAAATTAAGATTTCCTAATGTCATGCTTTTCCTCTGCCAGAATTTCTTCTCTTTTATATTTTTATTTTGGACTCCTTTAAATGGAACCCAAACAACTGGCTCCTCAATATAAGTCAAAGCAGATCTAAACTGGGGATGAGGTGAGGATTACCTTTTCTCCTTTAAAGTTTCTTGCATGAGACAATTAGAAGACCCAGAAGATCTGAAATCCCCCTGAATCTAATTAAAATGCCCCTAATGCTTCTGGAATGTTGGAGGTTGTCCTAGTGGATGGAATTAGAGTGACCTGGGTTGAATGTTCCTTCCTTCATTTATTATCTGCATTACATTGTGAGAACACTTCACTATTTTAAGTTTAAGTTTCTATATATTCAGCATGGGACTGCGAATACCTTTTAGGATTATCGAAATGTCCATGATTAAAAGCACTTTGTAAAATATCAAGTACTGTGTGGAAAATTTCTATCATAAACAGCAGCTATGTAAATTGTATCACACTCCAGAATTTCTGGATCTCATTATTGTTCACCCTATTTAATGACATTTATTATGTTTTGCATTGTTTAGATGGTGTTGAATTTAAGAAGAAATTCCATTTATTGTCTTTGGTGTTGCAGCTTTGAAACTATGTCAAGGCTCACAGGAATGATATTCAGTATCAGCCTGACCCCTTGTGGTTCTTTAAAGAACTGTAGCTTCTAAAACATTTCAGAATGGAGTGACCCTTTGAGTACCGCAGTCAACAAAACCATTAACTTAGTTGAAAAATTGAACTTACATAATCACCAACCAAGTCAACTAAAGACTCGCAATCACTAAATATTTTGGTCTAGCTTTTTAGATGGACAAATAAAACCAGTGGAAAATTGCAGTCTCATAAGCACACATACATGCACACATACACCACAAATAAGCACACGCACAAACACACACACACACACACACACACACACACACACACACACACACACGGGCTTCAAGTGTAGGATGACATCTTTTCCCCAAAACACTATCTTTGCAACTAAATCGACTCCATCCTTCACCAGAACAGTTTTTCTGACCCTCAAATCCTTCTCTGCCTTTTCATGCCCTCCCCCTGCTTCTCCAGCCCCTCTGCTCTGCTGAAACTGTTCTTAAAAAGATGCCTTTCAGACTATCCCTACTGGCTATTTATGAAATGCTTGTGATTCCCTATGGTATATACTTTAAAAAGACTCTTATTACTCCAGCCTTTTAAAAATTCTTTTGGAGTTTTTTGTCATATGTCAGTTCTCTGGTTCCCCAATTATTTATTCTATTTTTAAAGGCTTTTTGTCCCTCTTTGGTATTAATCATGTTTATTTTCAAGATAATTTAATACACTTGATTTTATCTAAGAACATGTATTTCCCAATAATACAGATGAATTCCAGATTTTTCCTTGAATTCCATCAATATCTCAAACTCTAATTCTGAATTGTCATATGTATAACATCTCTAGCCCATAATTTGATTCATACTTAATATGTATTTATGTACAAAATATAACGCTGTGTCTTTCCCTCTAAACTATGTTTGCACCCTATTTTTTCCATTTTTCATGAGAGTATCATTCTTTAGATTCCTCAGCCTGCCCTCAGCCTGAAACATTGCCATTTTTGCCTCCTATAAATTTCCTTTTGTATATTTTTTCACCTCAATAAGACTGATTTCAAGTTTGCTACCTGTACCAACTCTCAACATTATTTACCTGATCTGGTACAGTAAGTTCTGCTCTTTCTGCCTCCTTCTCCTCCTGGTTTCAAATCTTTCTTATATGTGGAGAAAAGTTATTTTATACTATTGTTTTTGACATATTTTTGTTTAAGAAATGAGGATGATAATCCCTATCTCACATTTGTTTGGATAATTCCAGAGCTCAAAGCTCTTTTCCATGGCCTTCTATTGCTGCTTCAAGCCCAGGCCATGTGGATCCAGAGGTCTTGGGATACTGGTTTCCTGGCTGCTTTGTTGATGGCAGACAAGTCAGCCATGTCCTCTTTCTGAGGCTTTGATTTTTCCATCTCTAGCTAAGTTGAAGATGCTGGATAACATCTCCAAACCACATTTAGATATCTGTAAGTTCACTAATTTTAAGTAAAATCAGGTAACTAGAGCCATTCAAGACCCCTAAACTCATTCTAATCATGGAGCATTGTTTTTACTAATTGTATTAAAATCCACCAATATTTATCTTAAAATAAAAACAAGAATAAACAATTATCTCAAGAAATATTTTAACAGGATATAGTTGCAAATCATTGCATTTGAATATGTTTGCTCTGTTCATTTCAATCCAGACTATTTATCTAAACAGCATTTTATGGATATGGTTTCCAAATACAGAGCCTGGTAGGAAAATAGAAAACATTAAAAGCAATGTAGAGAGTAATTTAAAAGAAAATATTCAGTTCAAAGGACTATCTTTTTCTGAGAATGTCTTTCAAACTTTTTGATGTTGTCCCATAATTTATTTAATGAAATGCTTGCTGTGGTAAATAGTAGTTTTATTTTACTGTTCTTATTAATATGTTCTTGTTAACTTGGCAAATGAAAGACTTGGCCAAATATGAATTATTTACATTTATAGGGAAAACTTTATTGGAACATGAGTTCCAAAACTCTGGGAACATGCTCTGTGTTTACCATGAACAGTCTTTTTGGAAGAATGTGAAATGTTTCGAGGTCTATAATTTAGGTTGCTAATTATAATCTCCCATTAGATGATTCATCATGGAGAGAATTCTTGGCATGCAAAGAATGACTTGAGTGTTGGAGACAAACTTCCTTTTGTCTTGTCTGAACCTGACTTGCGTGGGCATGATCTTGATGTGAGTTTCCTTTCCTGCCCCTGTCTCCTTCCAGCCATGCAGAAGAGGCAGGGTAGCCAGGACATGATCAGAAAGGGTGGAACCTTCTCTGTCCTTTATATTTAAGTGGAGGAAAGACAGCAGTCTTGACAGGTCAGACTTGGTTCATAGTGATTCAAATATTTAGTGGGGGAAGAGGTCTTAGAGATCATTGAATTCCACCCTTCATCTTAAAGATATGGCACAAGGCAGTGGGAGAGAGACACGTTACCCAAATCAAATAGCAAGTGAGTATTTGAATTAGGACTCATCTCTGTGTTGTCTGGCTCCAAGGCCAGTGCTTCCCAGTACAGATTTCTCCCTGTCACCTGAAAAAAGAGCTCAGATTTTATTCTGTATGAGTGTCACCTGGATGATGATTTAGAATGAAGATCCAAACCCCCTTGCCTCTGCAATTATTGTTCAGTGTCTTGTAGAAGTATCTATATATCTGGAAAACATCTCAGGTGACCTTGAAGGAAGGAAACTATAAGACTTTGGCCCATCTAAAGGAATAAAATCAGTAAATAGTGAATTTTACATGAACTTTAGAAAACACTATTAAAAATCTGAGAAATGACGATCCAAAGAAATGGTTTGTATGTTAATGAGAAAACTGGGATTATATTTCATGCCTCTTAGATATACTTTGTATCTCTTATCACCATATTTCACTATCCAATGGGATATGAAACATATTGGCTGAGTTTTATGCCCCTTTCTCGTGTGTTTGCCTTTATATTTAGAAAGACTGGCTACTACACCTATTTAAACACAGTAAGTCAATTTTAAGATACAGCGATACAAGCACACGCACATATATATGTTAAAACACACACAGAGGTAACTAATTATAAAGTATCACTAATTTTAAGATGCATCTTAATTTCCATGATAAATTTGAATCAAACAAAGTCTTGTGCAATATAATGGGTATATCAGGGTTGGAAAATATTTTTCAACTTCTTTGCCAACTTCAGTCAGTTGACAGTAGTGTCTGGAAATTTTTATGCCAAGAGTTCTTGGATACACCAAGACTAACAACAACTGGTGCAGTCAGGCAGAGTGTCACATGCCTATAATCCCAGCTACCTGTGGGAATTTAGCAGAAGGATCATCAGTTTTCATACAGCCTGGGCAATTAAGCAAGACTCTTCTCAAAATAAAAAGTAAAAAGGACTGGACAGGTATCTCAGTGGTAGACTAACAAAACTAGTGTCCAGATCATTGTGGACACAAAAGCAGGACTGGCAGATAAGATAGCACTTGTTTGTGTCAGTTTTTGATAGTTAGATGACAAAGGGTAGTAAAACATGTTGAATTAATTGAAAGAAAAAAAGCTTAACAATGAAAACAAATTGTAAGCATTCCAATTTTTAACCCAACATTGTGTTTAAATCTGAGTATGACAGTGTGTGTATTCTCAATACAGAACATTAATATTGAACAAGTTCTATCTCTGCTTTCAGATCTTATTTATAAAACAGAAATGATACTGTGGTCCTAACTCCTCCACCAGCTAATTACTAATCAATAAGTAATCCACATGTAACTTTTATAGTTTCTCAAATACTTTCATAGATCTTATGCAACTTACTTATAATTTCAATTCTAGGAAGAGAATAATATCTTTTTTCTTTAACTGTAGAAATTGCAGCTCAGAGAACCTGTGCAACTTCCCCACCCAAGATCACATAATGAAATCAGAGACAGAACATGAATTTTATCTCATATCCATCCAATTTTTAATTTATATTCATACCACTCTGACAAAATATAAGAATGCATACATAGGCTCTTTTAACCTTAAAATAGTGTACTTGTAGTTTAAAGAAATCATCATTTCAGTTGATTTCTGCGTTTGGCCTGTCTGCTTATTGTTTTGCTCTTTCACGTCAAAGACAAACCTTTTTGGCCAGAAATACCAACCAAGCACCATCCAAGTCATAAAATAGATAAAACTAGGTACTGACCTGTCCTCTTTGGCTGAAGACACCTGAAAAAAAGTGTAAAATACAAAAAAAATATAAATACACACAATAACTTATGAATGTGCAGAGTGAGATTTGCAAACTTAAGAAATCCTCAATACCTGTTCCTGGTTCTTGGCTATCTCAAGAAGTCATGGCATGTAGCTTAAATTTTTATACCTGCTCACTTTTTTTAGGGAGCAGTAGAAACTTTGAAGGTTATGTTGTAAGTACACGGGCCATGGAGGGGAAATATTTGTTGGAGCTTAGGGTAGAGTGGGAGAAAATGGTCTAAGGATCTGGAGATTTCTATGATAATACTGGCCTAGTAATTAATTGTCTATGAGGATGGACTTGTCATCCTTGGTATTATTTTAGAGAAGTTGGGTTGGAAAATCTCCTCTAATATTGTTATTCCCAAATTCAGTCCATGCAGTTTGTCCCAAAAGCCTTTGTGACAGGCAGTTTTTCACTGGGCTCAGAACTGAGGTGTTAAAGTTTAAGCCAATAAATGGTAAGGATCAACTCATTCACATTTATCCTTTTACATCTCTCTAAATTTCTAAAAGAGGAAAACAATCCACATGTGCCGTCTTGTTTCTCTTCCTCTTTTTCCTTTTGAACTAATATGCATGATTTTAGATTGTGAATAATTAGTTCAGAGGTTAAAAATACTGAAACAATAAAAATCCTAGGTCTGATCTTGGTACAGGCTGCTGAGCTTAGACAAACACTTGTAAATTAAAGCCACTTCATGAGGAATTGTGGATGAACACAATGTATCTCCAATGCTGACCAGCACATAGGGGAGGACAGCTGGAAATACCTCGAAGGGCAATCTCCGTTAATGAGTATAAGGAGAGAATAGGACTTTTAAATTTGAAAGGTGGTTACTAATCATTTGCAGCAGTGTTTACCAACCTCATGGATTCATGACTAGCAGAGTAGGTGGTTATTAAACATACCAGTTCTTTGGATAATCCCTAGAAAATTCCCACATAAGATCTGGGAGTCTATATTTTGGTAAATGCTTTCAGTGATTTATATGGCCAGGGAAAATTACTACAATTAATAGTCAATTCTCCATTGTGCAAATACAATTTTAATTATAGCAATAGTAAAAGACATTTGTTGAATACTTACCAAGCTCTATCTACTCTGTTTAGCACTTTACATGCATTTTTCTCATTTAGTTCCTGATAGAGAGGTAGTCCTTTCATATCCTCATTTTACATATGGGAAAATGAGGCTCAGAAAGGTTACAAAGCCATAAAATGGAAATGCTGGACTGAAAATTATATATCTCTGTTTCAACATTTTGACTGTTGGGCACATTGTGTTCCCAATAATAGCATGTTTATGAAGTACCTATACTTTGATAAATAGTCAATCAGATACTATTAAAGATCAGTTTATCTTTGTGAAAAGAAGCAATAAGAAGATAGTAACTGATTTCAGGAACTGTATTTGCAACTAAATTTTAACCTAGTCAAGTCTATTTTTTCTCCCATCTCAGCAATTGATTGAACTACTCCTTAAAGTTATTTGACGGGCTGGGGCTGGGGCTCAGTGGTAGAGCACTTGCCTAGCATGCGTGAGGCACTGGGTTCGATCCTCAGCACCACATATAAATAATAAATGAATAAAATAAAGATCCATCAACAACTAAAAAAATTTTTAAAAAAAAGATAGCTTTAAAAAACAAAGTTATTTGACATGTTTAATGTTATGTTTAATCCATAACATCACAGGAATCCTTTATCCGGTTCTTTTCATATTTTAAGTCTATTTGTTTATGTAAATATGACCAGCTACTATAGGCAGTGGCTTCTCCAGCAGCTAAGTCTCATTGGAAAATTGGTTCTAGGTGTGTTCAAGCCATTTAAAATCTTTTATACACCAAAATTCACTTGTGATTGTCACAGAAAACAATAGATCATACATGGAAGGTCCCAGGGCTTAGTCCCATTTCTACTATTATATATAAGAAAGAATATCTCATGGAGTTGAGTCATTTCTCCAGTTAACAGTTACTTGTTGAAGAGATGAGACTAGATCTTGCTTGGGTCTAGACACCCTAGTGAACGCTTCATCCACCCAAACATGGATTAGACTAATAAGGAAGAAAAAATAGATACAAATGGTCCTGTCCATTCAGATACTTCTGATACTTAGACATCTTTTTATTTGCAGAGAGAAAGAAATCATATTGAAGTGTGATTGTCTTTGAATTCCCTCTGTTGATAAAATATACAGCTGTCATTCATTAAGGTGGCAAGTATATTCCCCTGCTTAAAACGTTGTTTAATTCACAAATAACATGTTTCTGCATTCTAACATTCAATAACTTTTTTCCAAGGATTTACTTATTGAGTTTCCATTTCTCCCCTTGTTTCAATTTTAATTATTTGAGTTCCTTTGTAATAATAACTAAGGACACAAAAGCTTTCCTTTATCTTAGAAAGCCAAGATTAAAATTAAAGCCAATATTTAAAGCAATTATCCATCCTCCAGACTAGTTCTTTGAAGCAAGCATCCACTGTGATGTCTAGAAGATCTGAATTCAAATTAAAACTTCCATTTACTATTTGCAAATACTCTGACAATTTTCTTAACTTCTCTGTGCCACAATTTCTCATATGTAAACAGGGATCTGAACTCTTTGCCATAATATTGGAAATGATACATAACAGCCCTTAGCACATGCCTAGAATAGAGGATATGCTCAATAGATGGCAATTCTTTTTTCATCATTACCACCATCACCATTTTCATCATCACAGTCACTATCATCACCATTGTGATGATCTATCTTAATGGTCTTTCACATCAAAATTGTTAGAATTTTGAAATTTGGTAGAGAACTACTCTTCTCATCTCCAGTTCAGTATAAATATGGGATCTTAATTTTAAGAAAACAACTCACCTGAGAAAAAGCAGAAAAAAGCCAGAGAGAGAAGTAGAAAGACGTTTGATATTTTCATGGTGTCAATTGGCTCACTCAGATCA
This sequence comes from Geosciurus inauris, assembly GCA_004024805.1. Taxonomy (NCBI): domain Eukaryota; kingdom Metazoa; phylum Chordata; class Mammalia; order Rodentia; family Sciuridae; genus Geosciurus; species Geosciurus inauris. Next base: position 560,835 of record PVHX01000025.1, read on the forward strand.
GCTTAGGTTCTCTGTCAAGACACTTCCAGAAAGCACACTCAGACATTTATATAGACAGGGTAAAGGGAGTTGAGATCTCCACCTTCTTTTATAAAAATCACTTTCTAAACCCTTATGAAGTCCCACATACTTTCGACATTTATGGGAAAAAAAATGCTCCATGCTCCCCATCCATCTTAACAATTAGGACAATTATGTGAGTCGCACCTTAGGTCTTATTAATAGAGGATGTCATTTTCTACCAGTAGCCTACATTTTCCTAACAAGTGCTACATCCTCTCTGTTCTTCCCTTCACTACATTAAAGGCATGACTCACAAGTGGAGCGGCACTTGTTCCATATGTGTCTTTCAGACATGCTCTGCATGTCTGTGGTCCAGATGAGGAACTATAGGGAATGGAATTCATTGGGTGTAACTTGGAGTTTCAGAGTCCCAGTAATTCAAGTTGAACCTAAAAGAGAGAGGAATTCTACCTTGTCACCACAATTTCATCATAACAAGCATATTCTGGGAAGGAATCAGCTTGTTAATTTTAAATCGTTATTTCAATCAAATGCCAATGATTTCCAAGTTTGGAGTCAGAATGAATGCATTACTTTTACTTTATTGAATATTATTTCAAAAATTACTGAATCAAATATCTGAAATAAGTGCTTATTTAATATTTCTATTTATTGTGCAAAGTAAAAATGAAGTAGCTATGATGAAGATCTTTAAATGTCACGTTCTTACGAAGTTAGATGACGGCCAATTTGATCACACAGTGGGACGCACTATTTTGCAGTGAACAAAGAAGTCAAAAGAAGGAATGGAGTGACAGCTAGAAAGTCTGTCTTGAGACATAAACTGCTATTTAAAATACCCTAAGTGGGGCTGAGGTTGTGGCTCAGTGGTAGAGCACTTGCCTCGCATGTGGGAGGCACTGGGTTCGATCCTCAGCACCACATATAAACAAATGAATAAATAAAGGTCAATCAACAACTAAAAAAAATAAAAAATAAATAAAATAATAAAATACCCTAAGTAACAACATAACAAGTTAAAATATAGGAAGATTTTATAAAATGCGCCCTCCTAAAATACAAGCCATTAAGTTATACAACTCAATAATTGGTTTTCTTTTAGTTGCTTTGAGAAAACCTATACACAGTTCATATGGTGTTCCTTTATGTCAGGACATTTGTTTTGTTTTTGGAAATTAGCTATTTTTAGAAATTTTAATTTGATTTATTGAAATATTTAGGATGAGAGGCTGGGGATATAGTTCAATGGAAGAACTCTTGCCTAGCCTGCAGGATGCCCTGAGTTCAGTCCTCAGCATTAAAAAACAAACGACTTTCAATATTTAGAATGAATTTTATGTCTTCAGAATGGGGAAATGTTTTATTGTGTTTGATAATAAAGCAATATATTATTGCTTTGATCAAAAGGAAGTGTGACTGTGATAAAAGCTATCATGTCCTTTTCATTGGTTTTCTGACAATTAAAAATAAATAAATAAAAATGTGAGCAGGACTAAAGGTATAGCTCAGTAGTAGGGAGAGCACCTGCCCAATATTCATGAGACCCTGGGCTCAATTGCCAGCACTGCAAAACAAACAAACAAAAAACCACCTGAACATAAATGGCAGAGGAAAGAAGGGAGACAGGAGAATGAATGGAAAAGTGAGGAAAGGCCCAGGGATGGACAGAAAACTTATGCTTGGTAAGTTCTAAAAAAGTTTTCACTAAAAGGTGTTGTCATCTCTTTCTTTCTCACACAGACAAAACCTGAGCACCCCCTGCAGAAAGTTGTGAGTCAGATGTTAGACACTAAATACTTTGAAGAAACTAATGAACAACCTTAAAAAAAATCTAAAATTTTCAAACACTTATGGGATGAGAAGTCTAGGGATAATTAGAAAAATAACACTGACAAATGCTTAAAGAAACTATGAAAATTTCAAATAACAATTGTACAATTTTGTCTACTGATAGGATCTTTATTTATTTTCTCATTAAATGAGATAGTATAAGAAACAATTTTTTGAAACAGTAACATTACACGGCCTTGGATTTAGTGATACTGCTACCTTCCTCCTCCTCCTTTCCATCCCATTTCCAATGTTGCCTCCTCTCTTTTTCCATTTCCTTTTCCATCCTGTGACTACCATGAATAGGGTCAATCTAATAATAATCTCATGTCCAAAATACCAACAACTTGAAAGCATCAACCAATAATGAACAGCAATGTAACAGTGGTGGTTGGACATGTTTCATCATAAAATTTATAGTAGCTTTTCCAAAATTTCTCTTTAAACTTTTTCCCCCTCTTCCCAGAATTTCATTTTTAGTTGCAGCTTCTCTCACTTTGCTCTTAACTTGTTATGGTTTGAATCGAGAATGTCTCCCAAAGGGTCATGTGTGGAAGACTTGGTCCTCAATACAGCAATGTTCAGAGATGTGGGGGGCGGGAGTAATTGGATCATGAGAGCTTTGAGCTCATCAGTGGGTTAATTCATTGATGGGCTCATAATTGGGTGGATTATTTGGACATGGTGAAAACTAAAGGAGGTAGAGACTCATTGGAGGAAGTAGATCACTGGAGCTCTTCCCTAGAAGGGTGTCATCTATGCCCAGCCCCTTATTTTCCTTCATTTTCTCTCTCTTCTTCCTGGCTATTATGAGGTAAACAGCTTTGCTCCTCATATCCTCCTCACCATGATGTTGTGCCTCACCACAGGGTCATGGTGATAGGACCAAATGACCATAGGTTGAAATAATGATCCAAACTGATTAACACAACTCTCAAAATCACCATTCACCAAAATGTTACTCTCTCCTTATCTTCTGTTCCTTCCTTTCATGTTTTCTGATAATCTTCAAGGGTTTTCTAAATAGGTGTTTTACATAGCATGATTCTATCTTCTTTTTCTGAATGTTTTAAATTCTGCTTCTTCAATAATTGTCCAATAAGCCACAAAAAAGTTATAAAAGGGCAAAGTTAAATATTGGCTTTGGACAGGTGTGCAGGAAAGAGTATTTTATTGCAAAGATATTTATTTTTAAAATTCCAATATTAAACAATTATTTTTGTTAGGATTCAGAGGCCATATGAAAGTTTTCTAAGTGTTTTTTAAATGACTTGAAGGTAAAACATTTTTTTCTGGGGAATCACTTAATTAGCTCCTTGAATAAAAAGTTTAGATAATAGAAGGTAATAAAAAGTTACAGGTAATTATTCACAGACGGTGTATAATTCTAACCTTTTGGTCACAGAGTAAATAAAAGAAAGCAGTTTGAATTTTATTTCCTGGTGTGATAGAAAAATATGGAAAATTTTAAGAATCTTAACATTTAACAATAGTAAATCTCAATATATTGAATTATGTAGAAAACAAAAAATCAAGCAAACAAGCGAAGAACACAAACATAAAACAGGAGAAGAGGTATGAAAGAGGGTAGGGGAAGCTATAGATCTTTTTCAGATGTGGAAGAACGTAGTGTCAACATAGGTACAGTTGACTTCCAATATTTAGCTAGGCCTACTTTCTTTAATGTAAGACAAAAACCCTATAAACTATTTTTCCATTTCCAATGTATTATATAAATATACACTCAGAAATATGACTATGCAGTATACTATAACAAAATCATCTACATTTTATTTAATACACATGTAAGATACATTAATTTTGACTATAACTTTTCTTCTGACTCAACAATATCACTTTAACTAAAGAGGTGCACTTTCATTGCTTTTAGAATGATTAGGTTTGAATCCAAGGATATAGACATATTTGTGTTTGTGTGTGTTAACATTTTTTGTATGTTTTTTCATTTTCCCAAAACTGAATATAGTAAAATGTATTATTTTTGAAATATTGCTTCTCAGATAGATATGTTCTGTTTCCCCCACACACTTAAATCCTTCCATCACTTTGCATAGGTTATGAGATACAGTCATATTTTCAAAAAGAACAGTGACCATTTTAATTTCAAAAAGTGCTAAGCAAGAGAGTCACTATGTAGCATTAAATTATGGTCCTTTATAACATCCTCAGTCATACAGTATACTAAAATTCAAGATTTTAAAATTTGCAACAATCCAGTGTTCATTCAGAGTGAAGGTTGTTTTCCTTGTATATTTCATGGGACTACATATGAAAGGCAAACCTTTCCTTGGACTGGAGGAAGCCATCTAGGAAGAAAAGGAGAAAGGTGTTCCAGAGTTTAAACTTTATTGTCCTGGTTTGATTCAAAATCCCTGGCTTTTGGAAGAGGATAAAGATTCATCATCAGACTTGGCATGGGAGAAACGGGTAATAACAAGGGAGATATTGAAGTATTTGGATCTGATAGAAAATTCACAAGGGTCTCTCACTTTGAATGGAGATAACAAAAAGCAGTTGAAATTTTTAGTCCTTAGAATACACAAGTGCTGCGAGGGCTGGATGCACTAGAAAGGTTTTGATTTCAGAACAAGTAGGCTTGGAGTTAAGAGACATTGCACTTACGCTCTTGACAAGAGAATCATAGAATTCACCAGAAAACACATCAGATAGATATCAAGGAGAAGGAGAGAAACACACACCTTCAATGATCAGTGTCCACGGCAACTGCAGCAGTCTCTGGGGGATAGGCATCAACAATTAGAAGCCAACTGGTAATGAATATCCAAGCGGGACCAATGTCACACACAGGTCATGAAGTACTTAGTCTCCTGCCGTGGCCCAAAACCCTCAAGACACTGCTTGACAAAGTTCCAGTGCCTGTAAAGGGATCAGGGTGGAGACATGCACTCCTCAATATATTTCTTGTTGGTATGCCCCTTCTTAGTTTGACAGAATTGATTGTGCTTGCTTGTGTCACTATTCTAATTCCTGGAAAGACAGGATCAGTCAACCCTGGTCCCCTAAAGTCTCATGTAATTAAGGAAAGGCATTTGACCACCCAGGAGAATAAACAAGGAAATCCCCATCAGGATAGTACTACAGACATGATGTTTCTTGGAAGTAATTCTAAAAATTCCCCTGATGATAGTTTCACTTTAGATATGATATTCAGAACATCTGGGCCCACAATTTCCCCGATTACATCTGGAAGTACTCTCAGGCCTGGCTGCAGGAGGCTGCTTTGACAACTTCAATAAAGTGAGCTATGGGAAATTGTGGCTCCAACCAGTCCCATGCCTAAAGCTCAAATGCTGTTCAAGCCTTCTCTCAGATCCTGACCAAAATGGGTTGCGCCTATAGTAGAATCCAGTCCTTATGTGATATTTGACATGGGTAGAGGCAGAAGATGGCAGTTGCCCAGGTATAAACAAAATCTAATTTAGGACTGGACTCTCCCCTGCCATATACAGGAGCCTACATTAATGGAGAAAGAATGGTTTGGATTAATGGAAAACATGTTGATTATAGTTCTCTGTTTACATGGGAAGGAATTAAGAGACAAAGGCCTCTATGCTTGCCCGGAGAAACTGAACTCAAATTATGTAGACAATGGTTGCAACAAAATAGGGCTTGGGGCAGGTTCAGGGAATGGTATTTTAATGATGTATGTAATAGTTAACAACCTACAGCTTTGGGAAATTCTAACTTAAAATAATAAGACATTAGAAGAAAGCATTAATCATGTGTGCACCAACAGCTATGCTAGAATATCACCCCATGCCCTTAGGTATAGTTACCACAATGGTCTATTAGTCTATCACCTTATGCTACCCTCATAGTTGAATATATCTTTGTTAACCTCACCCTGTCACAACAGGAAGTTAAGTAACCTCTAGTTTGATATTAATCTTAAGAAACAGGACATGTGGACTCTTATGGTTCCAGTTTCTGGTTAAGATTTAAAAATTCTTTGAAAGTGACGTAGATATTCAGGATAATTATAGATGACCACTCTGTGTCAATGAATAACTCATGATGAATTGTAACCCCCCCCTTTTTTTCTTTTCTTTTAATTAATGGCCATAAAATCACTATAAATAAAGCACTAGTCTGAACTTAGACAGACACAGCTTGCACCAAACCTGGTCCCTGTGTCTCATTGCTGCTGCCTTCGCCAACACCACTCATCCCACCTCAGGACCTGACACCCCACGGAGGCTGGACCCCTGCAGTCTCCCTCTTCTATCCAAATGCCATCACTGAGAAAATCAAGAAACAGAAAGGAGAACCAGAGACAAACATTAGCTTACTGAAATGTGAGTACTTAGTGTGAGAAACTTTATTTATTTTGTTCAGTGTGGTGTCCATAGTACTGTCAACCATGCTGAGCAATTAATAGTCAGAAAATTTTTGTTCAGTGTCTGAGATCTAAATACCTTTAATTGGCAAGATAAGCATTTTCTGATATTACTGTGCAATAAAGATAATAGTTAATATGGATATTTTATTTTTTGACACAAATCTTAACTTATATAAAATTTGATCTAGTCTTACCAATGTATTAGGTCTGATCTCCATTAATGTTTCATCAGAAAAAATAAAACATAGATTCTTTGAATAACATGTTAAAAGATATTTACTTCAACTTCCTTCTTACTACAAAACATGATCTAAAGTTCTAAGAAATATACACAGTACTTTTAAACTTAACAATTCTGTGATCCACAAGAATAAATGTAAGCCTTGATTCCAGATAGACCTGAGATGTGCATTCTACTACTTCTGCTACATGCTATATGATTAGAAAGACTTCTATTAGCCTTCAAGTCTTAGTATTATAATAGGAATAGCTTTCTGAGTTATTTTCATGCATTTTATACTTATTTTACTGAGTTTCTTATAACTTGAACAACTTTAGGTTTTTTCCAGCAGATTTTGCATTCTGTCTCTAAAGACTGTGTAGGCTGGACAATGTCATCACATTGGCAATTCCTACCAGCTTTGTATCAATTCTCGAGTAACTATGACTTCTATGTCTCTTTGCAAAATTGTTGAATGAAACAGACTAAAAGTTGTTTCACCAACATACCTCTATGGTTACACCACTGAAATCAAATTCATATTTTTTTTCTGGCATGGTATCAAGCTTCTCACTCTTATAAAATGCAACGAGGCAATTTTTCCATGAATATGCGTTGAGTGAATCTGGATTATTCGTCACCACTGTTGTCTTTCCTAAATACTCATTTTATCATATTTCCTGCTCCTCCCCATCATGGATTCTACACTCCTCCCCAAATAAGCTTTTTAAAGTTTCTTATTTATTTATTTATTTGGTACTGGGGATTGAACCCAGGGGCACTTAACCACTAAGCCTTATCCTCAGCCCTTTTTTATATTTTATTTAAAGGCAGAGTCTCCCTGAGTTGCTTAGGGCCTCTCTAAGTTGCTGAGGCTGGCTTTGAATTTGTGATCCTCCTGAGCCACTGGGATTACAGGCGTGTGCCATGCACCCGGCTAGTTTCTTATTTATTGCTATCACATCTCTATTTACCTCACTTAGCCCATGGATGCTCTTTAACTGTGCATATCTAAATTCTGCATCTTAAACCAAGGAAGACCAAATCACAACACTCTTCACATCCTCTAAGGCAGGAATTCTAAGCTGGTTCATATGTTTTATTTGACCCATGGAAGGGTTTTAAGCATTTTTGAAACATAATGTACAACTTTTAAAATTTGAATATTTAACATAGAATACAAGATTTCCTGAAAATATTTGGGCCCTTCTTTACTATAGCCAAGTTCAGCTGGCATTTAGTAGTGCCGGCCTCATTTAAATGTGCTTTAGTTTTACCCATTGGCTCTACCTGTTGCTGGTCTTAATTCTCAATATTTATCTCTTTTCTTTCCTTGTTGAAATGGTTCTATTTTGTTAAGTTATGCCTATGTCACCACTATTTGTTTAGATGGTCCTGGAATAGAATCTACATTATCTTTTATATTTCTATTTTGTATTTATCAATCACTCCACAAACATCTGTTTTAAAAAATATGATTTTAGACAATAATTAGTAGGATAGGTTCACCAGAGATCATCCGTAGCTGTTCTAGCCACCATCCCCCGCCGACCCCAGTTCGTCTTCTTGTTTAAAACATGTGAGTATTTGCTCAAGTCTAGTTTTCTACAATTCCTTTTGCTTTGGTTCCTAGAGCTGAATTTCAACAATTGAATTTTCATTTGGAAATCTCTGTATCTTCACCTGCTCCCTAATGAGATAGAGGGTGAAGTTTCTGATTCTCATACAGGAGCACAAGGACAACCTAGCACATAACTGGAAGTCAGTTTTTGCAATTTGAAGATTGCTAAGTTGCAATTCTGTAACTGGCCAATTCATATTACCTGTACCACTCATTTCCTCTGCTCTACCTCCAGCCCTTCCTTCATAATGATTTCTCTAGGCTCCAGGCAGTCTACATTTGTTTATATTACTTTAGCCACAAGGAAATGAAACTATGCCATGAAGTATCATCTGCTGTCTAAAACTTTTGGAAGTTACTTGGTGTCATGAATCTTAGTATAATATTAAGAAAAATTTTATTTTATTTAAAGATTTATTACTTCTTAATTTGTTTTTTCATGTTTTTGAATATTTCTTCTTGAATTTATTTTTAAAAGTTGAATTTCATATCTCTTTTATAGTAAGCTTACTTAAACCTTTTATTTTCAAATGCAAATTTTTAGTAGTTTAGCATTCATTAATTTAGATTATATTCAAGAAGAGATTACATTATAGGCATAAGGACATGATGCAAGGATGCCCTTACACTTGAACATAAAACCACAGATGGTCCAGAGTAACTTAGTTCTCTTCATCACCTAGGTAACTAGACTGTAGATCTGAGGTATGTAGTAATATAATGGACTTGAACTTCAGCAAGGTTTAGATAAGGTCTTTCATGCTATAATTGTGAATGGATAAAGTAGACTGGGTGAGCTGCTGTAAATGGTGGAACAAATGAACAAAAAGATGCTCATGGATTAGTTAATGCAACCCACAGGGATAACTGTCCCAGTTAGCTCTCTTCCAGCTGACCTAAAGGAAGACATAGAAAGATGGCCTTTAAATCTGAAGTCATATCTGTGTCACCTTCTCCTTTTGTGTTTTATTTTCTTGACTTACATTAAAAGTTTTTAATCAAGTTTCATCTTATTCATTTTGGCCACTCATCATTCTTAATATGTGAAATCTTTGACTCCTGATGTAGACACCCACCCTCAATGATTGCATAAAATTTATTAATAAAATTACTTAAGTCAGTAAGGACAGAGGCAGTCACAGGTGATAATAAAAGTCTAGATGGGACTTCTTAGAATATACATAGAAGATTTGAAGAGAAGTTCTCAAAAGAGATATTTATACACCCATGTTCATGGCAACACCATTCAAGGTAGCTAAAATGTAGGAGCAAATCAAGTGTCTTTGAATAGGGAAGTGGATGAACAAAATGTGTCCCATGCAAACATACACATTTACACATAAATAAGGGAATATTATTAAGCTTTAAATAGGAAGGAAATTCTGACATGCTACAACATGGATGAAATTTAAGAACATTCATACTAAGTGAAATAAGCCAGTCACAAAAAGACAAATACTGTATGATTCCAGTTTTAAAGGTTCTTAAAACTTTCAGAATCATATGAACAGAAGTAGAACGGTGGTTTGAAGGGCCTAGAAGAAAGGATGATGCAGGATATTGTTTAATGGGCATAGAATTTGAGTCAGGGAAGATAGAAGAGGTCTAGAGATGGATGGTAGCAAATGGTTGCATGCAATATGAATGCACTCAATACCAATGACCTGTTGAGATATACACTTAAAAGTGGTAAAGGTGATGAATTTTATGTTGCACAGATTTTACCATAATTTTAAAATATGCGTAGAGGCTGGGAAGTGGGGTAGTGTTCAAAAGAACATGGCTGAGCCTGGCACAGTGGGGCATGCCTATAAGTCCAGTGACTTGGGAGGTTGAAGCAGGAGGATCACAAGTTTGAGACAAGCCTCAATAACTTAGTGAGACCCTGTCTCAAATTAAAAAGAAAAAAAAAAGGAAAAGGATTGGGGATATCCTTCAATGGTAAAGAATTCCTGGGTCCAATTGCCAGTACAGAAAAACAAAAACAAAAAACCATGGCTAAATTGTTTTCTGTGATCATTTATCTCTCTCTTTTTAGAAGTTTCATAAATTTTCTAGAGAGGATGATTCTGAATTGCTCTCATTATGTACTGATTGGTTCATATTTGGTGCTTTGTCTACAATGATATTGTAATTATCTTGAAGGCAAAGCATGAATTTATCTTATTCATCTTTTAAATTATCTTATGGATTTGCATGGTCATGAACATTTTTAAATGAAAATATCCAAACTTTTTATATATATTTATTTGTTAATGTTTTTGGTTCTCTCATGTAAACTACCTTCTAATTTTATTGGTCTTTCTTTGTTGAATTTTCAAAGTGGTTTCTATAAATTTCTTTGGCTTTCCTTCCCCTGTGTTTTCAAAGTAATTTGTACATGTATGAAAATAGTTCTTACAAGATTGTATTATCCATGCGCTCAAATATTTCTTCACTTAGCCAATCACATACATACACACAAAAAATATAGTTTAATATAATGTGATAACATTCTTGAAGATATATTTTTTAAGATGCTATGAGCACATAAATCTTTATTTAGTTAATGATTTTGCTAAGATGGTCTCATGAGAGAAGGCCCCACTGGGGGAAAAGACACAATTGCACAAGTGAGTCTTGAAAGATACAAGTTCTGTTCCAAAATAAGGTTGTTTGTAAGTAGGGGTAGTAATGAATGACATTGAAGAATAGGACGTGCAGAGATAAACTAAGCTCGAACCCATGAGAATAGACGCATATATGTGAAGGCTGTTTAGTATGTGAATGCCAAGTATCTCAGTAGAGGCAGCATAGGATGCCTGGTAAAGATCGTTGGAAAGGGGACTGAACCTAGGCCAGTGCCAAACAGGTCCTGGAACACCATGCAATATACAATGTAAACAGTGGTCCAAGGTGAAATCAGAGCCAGCTCCAAATCAAACAGTACTAAAAATTCTTGCCAGTATTTTGACTTTTCCTACCATCCTAAATGTGAACATTTATTCAGCCTTTGGAAAATGTGATGAAGACAGGCAAGGGTAAATTGCACATTGGTAACAATGGGAAAATAGGAAGTAGTTTCAGTCCACCTAAATGTCTGGCTTTGCCAATTCCCTTTGAAGTTTAATTATAACCATCAGAAGCAGCCTCTTAAATATTTGCTAAGACACTGAAATATGAGGAGGGGAAAATTGGCCAGTCTTTCAAAATCACAATGAAGCAGCACTGCCCCGGTCAGGTGACCTTGTTCAAGTAAGTCATTCTTGGATATTTGCCTTAACCTTTGTAAACAAGAACACACACAAGAGTTTTCATTTCTACTTTCAAAAATACCATTATTTCTGCTATACAAATTCTCTCCCAAGCCAATCAGCTCTGGTAGGGGAAAATAAAGGAAGTACCTGTCCCTTGCTTAACAAAGCTTTTTCGATTTTTTGTTGTTCGTTTTTTGATACCGAGGATTGAACTCAGTTGTATGCGACCACTGAGTCATATCGCCAGCCCTATTTTGTGTTTTATTTAGAGACAGGGTCTCACTGAGTTGCTTAGTGCCTTATGGTTGCTGAGGCTGGACAAAGCTTTTTCGACAGCAAAGGTAAAGAGCTTTTGCTTGGATTCAAGGTTCTTCTCTGATGTGGCACACTTCCATAAAAACTTCATTTCCCGGTTGCCCTTCCAAAAAACACAGGCTCAAATCATTAGAATCTTGAGTAATCTAGATTTTTATCTTCCTGTAGTTCTTCCCATCAATACCTCCTTTGTTGAAAATATTTTGCTACTTCTACCTATTAGAATCTGACTCAACTTTCCTAATCTAAAATGTGTAGTGTAGTTACCCAAGGACAGGAAATCAATCTCTTTTCTGACTTCATACACATTTTATTTGTCATGGTATGTAGTAAGTGGCATATTATAAGTATGTGTCTTACTTCTTATAAGTTACTTACTACTCTCAAATACTCAATAGCCGATTTCACATGTGCCAGTATCCTTTACGATAGCTAAAATATAAGAGTAGTAGCTAAATAACTATGTAAGATGGAATGATCAATGCTTTTATAATTTCATTTCCAAAGCTAGTTTTATTTTGTCTAGCTCTGCTGCACCTAGGAGGCAATATGGCTTGGTTTTGTTGTCTGCGTATATGAGAAACTGAATCCTGAATTCAACAGCACAACTTAGTAACTCCTATATCTTCATAGCCAAATGCAATAAATTTTGCATCATGACTTTTATTACAAATTACTTCCTTTTGGGTAATTCTCACTGATAGAACAAATAACTCTTTGTAAAATAATGTACAAAGGAGTCTATTTCTCAATTGTGTGTATTTCAGATGATAGTCCCTGATTCTTAGGTAGCTTTCCTCTAAGCAGTGATGGAGACACCAGACTCTTGTTTCTGGCTCTTCCACCTTAAATACAGATTTGCCGTACTCATTTACATTGAGGTGTAAAAATGAAATACTTCTCTACTCATATTGCTGAGAATTAGGCATAGTCTCACTATACCAAAAGGAACAGAGAATCTCATTCCCTTGTTGGGTTTCCACTTCCAGCACTAATTTTATTTTAGCAATGCAGTGTGCCTTTTGTAGACAATTGAGCCTTTTGACCAATGGAAAACTATGCACATCCTCCTGTCCACACTGAGTATAGACTTTACCCCTCAAAGCAGAAAATTAAAGTCTCATCCAGTCACTGTGGCACCAAAAGTTCGGGATTTCCAAAAGTATCTCTTTGTGGACCTATACCCCATACTCCTTGTATAACAGAGTAAGAACAAGATAATTGCAAACTCCCATTCCAAAGATAAGAGCAGTGAGAGTACACAGGGACATCCCCAGCACAGAGTACCAATAAGCCTGTTCATAGGACTGTCAAAGGCCCTGACCTGATGGTGGGACACACTCAGTGATGTACCACTTTTACTATCTGAGACAATGCTCTTATGGATTGTTCTTTGAAGTTTCTAACTCAGCCTTTTGTTCTTTTTTTTAATCATATTTTTAGTTGTAGATGGACACAATGTCTTTATTTTATTGCTTTGTATGTGGTGCTGAGGATCGAACCCAGGGCCTCACACATGCCAGGCAAGCTCTCTACCACTGAGCTACAATCCCAGCCCCAGCCTTTTGTTCTTATTTGTCTATCTTCTATGAAGGACCAATATGAAATGGAGTCTATATGACATCTTTATTTTCTTGAGACTGTACTACTTTCAAAGCCTACTTCTTTGAAGTCAAATTCAGAGACTTTAAATTATTTAAGCCAATAGGCACTTTTAGCTAGGTTCACAGTTTCTCTCACAATACAAATCTCTCAAAATTTAGAATGTTCCTGAACAATTTCCTTTTACTTATTTCCATACCCTGGTAGCTATGTTCCAAACCTTTTTCTTTCTTTCTTTCTTTTTTTTTTTTTGGTACCAGGGATTGAACTCAGGGGCACTCGACCACTGAGCCACATCCCCAGACCTATTTTGTGTTTTATGTAGAGACAGGGTCTCACTGAGTTGCTAAGTGCCTCGCTGTTGCTGAGGCTGGCTTTGAACTCGCGATTCTCCTGTCTCAGCCTCCCTAAGTGCTGGGATTACAGGCTTGCGCCACCGCGCCCAGCCCATACCTTTTTTGAGTCACAATTCTGAAGCCTTCTTTATACTTCTTTTTCCATCTTCTGCCTCGATGTTTAAAATTATTTTTTCTTTTCTTTCAAAAAATGAAATCAGTTTTAACTAAAAAGCATCAAAATGTGCCTACTAATGAGATAATGTGATATTTCAATATATGTGATTCATTGTGCAATGTTTAAGTCAAGTTAAGCATGTCTGTCTCCTCAAACATTTGTTATTTCCTTATGGTGAAAACTTTTAGTATACTTTCTTATAGCTTTTTGAAATGTACAATCATTAAGGCTATCTGTAGTCATCCCAGTGTCTCATACAACAATGGAACTCCTTGCTCCTATCCAACTATACTTTAGTACCCAATGGTCCACATTTCTCCATCCCTTTCTCTCCCTTCTCTCCCCTGCCTCTGGTAACCATGGTTCTACTCTAGGAAATCAGCACATTTTTAGATTCCACAACCCTAGTGAAACCTCAATAATAACACAGCTGTTGTTTCATGCCAGATTTAGAATTGGTTTGTGAAGTAGCATGAAAAAGCATACCCAAACTTGATTGATTATGTTTGGTAATCACACAGATCTAAAGCATGCCGTATTGTCTGTGGGACTAGATAGTCGCAAGAGCTGGAAAGGCCTTGGAAAACGATTAGCAGAAGACTGACTGTCACAGGAGGCTGTCGATGAGGGCTTGAGTAAAAACAAGGAAAATATTACTGGAACCTGGAGGAGATGAGATATTTTTTATTAAGGTGTGAGAATTCTAACAAGACTGTGACCCAAAAGAATATGGAAAATAGAAAAATCGTGTCTAATGAACTGATGGATCTTACCAAGGAGATTTCTAGCTTAAATGTTGAAAGTAAGAATTGATTTCATCATGGTGTACAAAAACAAAAGGTAAATAAGGAATTATTTAGTTTTTAAGTAGAATCTAGAGGAAATATAAAGAAGCTAGCATTTTCTGGGCTTGAAAACACAATTGTGTCTCATTCTCAGTCTCTTAGAGCAACTAGGCTCAGGACAAAAGTAAAAGGGTGGGTGTTGCCAGTCAATCACTTGGCGGGGTAGACAAAGCCATGTGGAACCCTTTTAAGCTTCAGACAGATCAACCCCACAGGTCCTTTGCAGTGGACAGTAGGCCCACTAAAAATCTTACAGTTTTATCTCATAAGCTCCCTATGTGAGCAATCCTTTTCAATGACATTGTCAAACAGAAATCATAGAGATGAAAGGTCAAGAATAGAATATGAAATGATGCATAAAAACCCACACTAGGTTTGAAGAAATAAAGCATGCCAAGATTGAATGGGACAGATGGTGAAAGATGGAGAGTACAAGCTTTGTGTGATTTGATAAAGGACACACAGAACAACGCTGGGTGGGGTGCAGGCTAGGAAGACTACTCAGCTGTAAAGACAGATCATTTTTTATGGGCAAAAATAAAAGGTGACTCAGAGGGAAGAACCAAGAAACCAGAGGGCAGACTCAAAACATCAGAGAATTATTCCTGGGAAGTAGTACTGGACCTTCATCAAAGAACTGACAATTTGCACCTGGTCATTGAAGATTTACAATGAAGGAAGTGCTTAGTAAAATTTTATTTAGACAAAATTATCCTGGCTATACACTTACTGTTGATGCATGATGTTGAATGCTGAATACATACAAAAAGAGTAGAAGCAAGGACCATAATTAAGAAAGTGTTGTAATAATTCCAGTAGGATAAGGCTCTAAGGAATTAACAGTGGAACTGATGAAAAGGGATTAGATTTGGGTATAGGTATAAGATAAAGGGTGGAGTCAAGAATGATTGTAAGATTTTCAGTTTAGCAAGTGGAAAAATTGGACTTTCCATTTCATGAGTTGGGGAGAAATGATAAAATATTTTGTGGGAGAGGGAATGTTTGAAATAGAATAAGTTAAAGATTTTGATTGGATATTGAACAAAAAAATGCTGAATAGGACATTGTATACATGCATCTAGATTTCAAGGAAGAGATAGAGATTGAAGATAAAAAGTTGAATAGAAGATGAGAGGACTAAGAGAATAAGTATAAGTAAAATCCAGAATAGATTCAAAGGCTGAAGAAATGCGGCAGCACTTCAACATCTAGAGGTCAGGATGTTGAAGAGGAACTCACAAAGAGACTGAGAAGAACTGTTTGGGAAGGTCTCTTGGAAGTCAAATGTGGGGGAGCAAGTGATATTTTAGAAAGGAGAGAGTGAAGTTGGTTGGTAAAATGAGTGGAGGATTAAGAATTGATTATTGGGGGCTGGGACTGTGGCTCAGTGGTAGAGCACTTGCCTTGCATGTATGGGGCACTGGGTTCAATCCTCAGCACCTCATATGAATAAATGAATAAATAAAGGTTCATCAACAACTAAAAAAAATTTTAAAAAAGAATTGATCATTGGCTTTAGCAACATAGAGTTATCTCTGACCTTGATAGTAAGTTTTGATGTAATCATGGAACCTGATTTGAGTAGAACTTGGCAAAAATTAAAAAAAAAAACAAAAAACAGAAGAAAATGCATTAGAGTTAACATGTGTACACCACACTTTAGAAGAGTTTGGGTCTAATGATGAAAAACTAGAATTCAAAGGAGACGTAGAATGCCACGACCAGTACAGCCATTAATTCAGAAAACGGACAAGGGGAGATGAGGGATGAAGAAAAGACAAAAAAGACACACATAGAGAGTAAAAGGTAGGGCCAGGTGGGCAGCCAAGCCCTGGTGAGGCTTGATTGACCCAGAGCTAGCTCAACACATTTATTATGTATGTTTCATCAAAAGGTTATTTGTAGGGGCTGGGGTTATGGCGCAGTGGTAGCGTGCTCGTCTAGCATGCAGGAGGCACTGGGTTCGATCCTCAGCACCACATACAAATAAAAATAAAGATATTCTGTCCACCTACAACTAAAAAATAAATATTTTTAAAAAAAGGTTATTTGTAGGAAAATTTCAGCAAAGCAGACAATCTGAAGGATGGAGGACTGGTGAGACATTAGGGTCATCTTGTTTTGCTCAGAATCCTCTAACCCTGGGAGTCGGGGCCTGAACTCAAGGCCTCCACTGATAAGAGCTCAGCACTTTTGTACAGAGGCTTCTTAGGCCAGAGTTACCATAGGAACTCAGGCATCTTGACCTGCACCTTTGCACAGGCAGTTCCCAGCACAAACACAACCATGAAAGAGTCAGAATAGAATCCAAGAACTATTTATTTTCCTCTCTGTTTTATTTTTAAATGAGACAAATAAAATCATATGCCGATCATGTTACTAGAAAGACTTCAGAGGAAAGTGGAATAGAAAATGCAGAACATAGAATTGCTCAAACAACATTCTTTTTTTTTTTTCACTGAAAACATTTGTTGAGGCAAATAGAAAAAATTGTTACAATCATAATTTTTCTAACTTTGCACAAAATTATAAGCAGATTAAATTCTTCATATTAAACACCTTTATATGCACTTTCAATGAACAGTATATATATATATATTTTTTTTATCAACCATCTTTACTATATCCATTCCCCTTTCCTGCCCCCTGCCTCCCCCATGTCGCGTCCAGTGTTCCTCTATTTCTCTTATGTTTCCCATTCCCACCTCCCTTATTCATCAGCATCCACTAATCAGAGAGACCATTTGGCATTTGGTTTTTTGGGATTGGCTTACTTCACTTAGCATAATGCTTTCCAATTCCATCCATTTGCCTGCAAATGCCATAATTTTATTCTCTTTTATTGCT